>JAQMCX010000050.1:16122642-16182135 GCA_029814765.1 Acanthurus leucopareius | reverse complement strand
CTGATGTTACCAATCACTTAATGAGCAGGATAGGCCTTGTACATTCAAAAGAATCACACAGCTGTGTCCTAAGACTCCTGCATCACCATCAATTTAACCACGATCACACCTGACAATGATTACAAAGTATTTTGGCTTCTTCTGTGAAGGAACATGATTGTGTGACATTGAAAAATAGGCCTAGCTTGTTTTTTGTAAGGAAATTTATCTAAACTTCCTTATGATGGCTCTATTCTATGGTTTATAGAGCATAATGATGACTTTGTAGATATTTCATTCGTTTTATGGATATTTTAATGGCCAATTCAACAAAAACAACTGAAACCTCTTAAATATGCCAAGGGTTCTAATAATTTCGGCCACCACTGTACAAAGACAGAAAATCATAATTGAATTTTTCAATTTTTATATTAAAAAAAAAAAACATATGAACATAACATTGCTTAACATTATCAAAACCTTCTTAGGCTCTTTTCTGCCATTACCCACCCCTTTGGAAGCAAAAAATTACAGTGACTCATAAATACAAAATATATGAATAAAAGTATAGAGGTTTTGTTCCAGGTATTTATTTTGCAATATGATATCAGGCTAATATTGGATGATTCTTTTAGATTTAGTATTTAAAAAGGTTAATATACCTTTTTGCATTAAATAAAGCAAAAGTCATAATTTGTCATATTTGCGTCAGTTGTATTTTTGAACGTGGTTAAAATGACTGATAAAGAGATACGTAGATTCAAGCAGGAACTAATGCTTTATCGCGTTATCCAGCCGGAACGTTTGTAGTATAACACACCGCTTGACAGTCATGTCGGCGGAGAAGTCAGGTCGCACTCTATCAGAGTAGTCAAATTTCTGTTTAAAATAGCCAATTCTGTTTTTTTTATATTCAAGAGTACGCTATTTTGAGATAATGTGTTGAAGAAAAGCGGCATATTTGTTGCAGTATCGATTTATTTTGAGGTAATATAAGTTTATTGCCGACTTCTCCCACAGGCTTTTTCTCTTCTTGATTGTTAACGTTAGCTAACGTAACGCTGGTTAGCTAAGTTGATGTGATAAAACCGTTAACACAACACTGGCTTGCTTAGTTTTAGAGAGCATTACCTAGCAGAGAAAAAAGGCGTTGTAGAAAGCATAGCATTCAAGATGTTGTAGTACATTACGTAAAAATAGTTCTTGCTTGTATCTCATACAGAGTGTTTGATATCTTGTAACGTTGTATGAACTTGGTTTACTCCGTCAATTAATGTCGCTAATGTAGATTCTGTAACTGCAGGTCAAATAAACGGTCGTTGGTTTATTAATTAAGCAGATACTTGACACGTTTCTTTCTAATGTCTTTTAATTCTTGAGAATCTGTAAGATTTTATCAGTATTAGTGTGGTTGATAAATGATAACAGCAAGTGGTGTTTATGATTTCTCAGTTATTTGTTTGAGCCATGGCATCGCTATCAGAGGAGGTGCTGTTGGTAGTGAAAAAGGTTCGCCAGAGGAAGCAGGATGGCACACTGTATCTGATGGCTGAACGTATAGCCTGGGGTCCAGAGGGTAAAGACCGCTTCACAGTCAGCCACTTGTATGCAGATATTCGCTGTAAGTAACGTGATTTCACATCATAAACTTCCAAGTTGTATTAATGATACGGTGGTGTACTCAAGCTGCACTCTTATTGTTTTCTACCCAGGTCAGAAGATCAGCCCAGATGGGAAAGCCAAGATTCAGCTCCAGCTGGTCCTTCACACCGGTGAGAGTACCACATTCCACTTTTCCAATGAGAGCAGTGCACTGAAAGACAGAGATGCTGCTAAAGAACTGCTGCAGCAGCTTCTGCCCAAGTTCAAGAAGAAAGCCAACAAGGAACTGGAGGAGAAAAACAGGTTGGACTCTGGTGTTTTCACAAGTCCCTCAAAAATTATAATTGTTAATACTTTGTGTTTTTCATGTTGTCATTTAATCAAATTAACAGACAAAACCAATAATGAACTCATCCTTTTAACAAATATTGTCTGTGTAGCCGAGTATAATATAGAATTTTTCTCTGCGCTATAGATCTCCATAGCAATCCACTGAGCCACAACATCCCACTGAGTGGCATGTTGCTATATAGTAGTTTATTTGAGCAAATCCCACATACACCATTCAAGTCCAGCAACAGTGAAAATACCAGGAGTTTACTGCTAACCCTGTATGGATGTTAATGTGATGGATGGGCTTGAAGTTACAAAAGTAATTTGCTGTTTGTGGATATTTGCAACTTGTGCAGTGAAAATTTGTTAAGTTGCATGCAGCCGCCCTGAACTCTGCTGGGAAATAAGAGGATCATGTTTCTAATAAATAATTAATATTGAATCAGTGCATACACTTGTGTATTCATCTATATCCAATCCAGCATTTTTTCTTGTCAATACCCAATCCAGCGTTTTAGGCAGCACTGGAGCCCTAGAATACCACACATTGTGGCCTCTAAAGTAACTATTCAGTTAAATCAGTTCATTAAGGTAGAATTAATCATAGACTGTAGATGTAAATAAGAAACTGGCAACCGGGTGCATAAGGATGTGAATATTAATTTTACTAAATAAGAGAAGAAACTTTCTGGGATTTGTTTTTTATTATATTGGAATCTAGTTTAAAAGGCATCTATTTCTACCCTTAAATGATGCATTACATTGACTAATAATAAGAAAATAGGAATATTTATAGAAAATTGGAAAGTTAATGTTGGGTTTTTCTGGCAACCCACTCTTTAAAATTTCATTCTTCATCCTTTGCAATTTTTTTATTTTCTTCTTTAGGATGCTTCAAGAAGATCCAGTGCTTTTCCAGTTATATAAGGATCTTGTGGTGAGCCAAGTGATCAGTGCTGACGAGTTCTGGGCCAACCGGCTAGGAGACATAAATAACACAGACCCCGCAATACAAAACAATAAACAGGAAGTCGGTATATCTGGAGCCTTTCTGGTGAGTGAGGCATCCTTTTATATTGAAAACAACGTGATTTTAGGTTATAATTAATGCAAGCACTGAGAACTTCATCAGTAATATTATAGTGTTGAAAGTTTACAGATTTCATTTTTGTACTCTACAGGCAGACATTAGACCTCAGACAGACGGCTGCAATGGCTTGAGATATAATCTGACAGCTGACATTATTGAATCCATCTTCAGAACGTACCCTGCAGGTAAATGATTACATCTCAGCTTTGAGGTTGGATGGGAAAAGGCTGCTACAGGCTCAAAGACAGCAACAGTGATTTCGCTGATTAACACACTGCCAGAGAATAAGAGTTGCTATGTGAAATGAGATGGTGTATCTTTGGCCAGACAGTGCAGTGCATTCCTGTTCTTCTCAGTGACTTATATGTCTTTTGCACTAGATATTCCTCATCATTTACATAAAATATTGGGCTAAATATGTTCACATCAACTTGTACTTTACTTGCAGTGAAGCAGAAGTATTGTGAAAATGTGCCTCATAACCTGACGGAGACAGAATTCTGGACCCGCTTTTTCCAGTCCCATTATTTTCACAGAGATCGAATCAACACAGGAACACAGGATATCTTCTCAGAGTGTGCGAAGCAGGATGAAAAGGGTAGGAGTTTCAAAGAATGTTTTTAGGTGCCTAAGTAACATATAAATGCATTGATCCTCTCTTAATATGAGAATATTTACATTTAATGAATTTGTGCAAAAAATCCCTGCTAAGCCACACATTTGTTTTCGTAAGTCAAAGTTTTATATCTGTCTCACATAGGCTTAAAGTCTTTAGTGGTTCAGGGAGTGAAGAATCCTATGGTTGACCTCATGTCGTTAGAGGATAAAACATTAGATGAGGTAATAAACAGTGAGTTAATGAGCACAACTGTAATATACCACTCAATAATCATTTATTTCTTGCCCTCTATATCTTTTTCATCCTTCAACTTTGAAACTTTGTATTTTCTGTGAAACAGGGTTATGGAGTTTGCACACCATCACCCTCAACTTCCAATTTAAACAGGACAGTGAAAGAGAGCAGCAACGCTGCCATAATAAAACGGTTCAACCATCACAGTGCAATGGTTCTGGCAGCAGGCTCACGCAAAGGGTAATAAATTACCTTTTGCAAAAGATAGCATTTGTTTAGTGTCTTAAATTTTTTGCTAATTGTATCATATTTCTAAAGGGAAACACCCACTGACCAGGCTAGTGAAACAAGCAGCACAGACGGAAACTCCAGGGATTCTGACTTCTTCCAGCCTCCTGTAAAGAAGGTATGATGGCCCTGTGGCTTTTTAAGAGTTTTCAATATGCGTTTGTTTCTCTGTAACAGACAGAGTCTTTTTTTTTTGTTGACAAACTGTTTTAGGTTAAATTACAAGAAGCCATTGAATATGAAGATCTGCAAAGTGAAAACAGACCAAAAACACTTCCATTAAACCTCAAGAAGTCTGACAGGTACAGTTTTTTTTGTTTCATTTTTTTTTTTTTTTATGTCTTGGTTGATCTCTCTTGGTTGATAATGTATCTCACCCGCTCACTTTATTTGTAAGGTATGCCCACGGTCCTGTGCCACTTCAGTCCCAACACTATACAACAAGCCAGGACATCATCAACTCTGTCAACTACATTCGGCATGAGATGGTCAATTACAAACCAAACCTTACTCAGGTTAGTTAATAACACACGATTTGTGCAGTTTTGCAGAAAACATCATCTGCTGTGATTCAACAGTCATTGACCTTTGGACAGAGATTAATGATTATCTTTGTAGTTTGATTCATTTATACACATTTCAGGTGTCCACAGGTCAAGATTAGGAAGCCTGTTCCTTGCAGTCACACACAGCTAGGCTTTGCCACTTTATGTAAGCATTTAAGGTGCCCTTACAAACACTGTAGACTGGGTAGGCTGTCACCCTGAGGCAACACTGTCATCTGCTTAGAAAATCTTTGCAGATCTCAGTCATGTATGTTTCAGTGTATGTGTGGGAAACCATCCTTTGAGAATTTGGTGCCTGACATTGTGCATACCGGTGAGGCCACGCATATCTAGTTGGTACATTCGTCAGCACAGTTTTTGGCTCCTTCCCCCAAAGATACAATATTCCACATATGAAAGACTATATTTAATGTTTCTAACGTCACAGCTGACTGAGATACTGTAAATCTAATTTTAAGATCATGTATACCTGATTTCACTGTTCAGATCTTTTCAAACAATTTAGAAATCAGTCTCACTTTTCTGAAAAGTTAGGAATATGTTCCTGGTTTAAACCGTCAATAGTGCCTTCAGAGTGCTTCACTCTTTGCAGGTGTTGTCCAGCACAGCAGCTAGTTCTGCCATTGCAGCACTTTCTCCAGGTGGTGTCCTCATGCAGGCTGGAGCACAACAAGCCATAAATCGTAAGTGCATTGTACAGTTGCTGGATAATATTGACATTACTTACTATGACAGCTGTTGGTCAGTGGGTGCCAATCTCACAGATGTGGTATGAGACATTTTTTTGCCTAAGATTTCTGCCTTTTTGACTCAAAGATTCATCATTGCATATACCTGAGTACATCCTGAAAAATGTTGAAAGGCTGAGCATTTAAACTAGCAGTACTTCAATTCTGTCTTTTATTTCCCATATTAATATTTTCCAGAGATGGTACCTAATGAGGTCCAAGGAGAGTTGAAGCATCTTTATGCAGCTGCCGGAGAGTTGTTGAGACACTTCTGGTCCTGTTTTCCCGTAAACACACCATTTCTGGAAGACAAGGTGATTAAAATTAATTTTATTAAAAGAAGGTCAAATTGTTATTGTCACACATTAGTTATTCCGTTTTGACACCCATGATTTTAGCACTTAAATCTTTGCCTAATGGTATAAGAAAATCAATTATTAGATGTGGTTTAGAGGGAATATATACTCACTTGTTTGTAACAGTGTGGCCAACACAGTACCAAGGTTCACACAAAAAAACATTCAATGTTGATCAATACATGCCTTTGGGACTTTTTAATATTTTTTTGTTTTACCACACTAAATCACAATGGAGGTTAGTTTAAATTTTTTCGCTGACCCCAATACTGTGTAAATATACTCTGATAAATTAATAGATAATTCGTTTTCACTTGGACATCAACATCTTTTATCCACTTTGAAACTTAATTGGCTGTCTGTAAACTGCAAACTTTTCCTGTCAGTATATTTTTTCTATGTACTTTTGTAGCCTAATCTCCCTTAATGACACCACCATTGCAGATACCACTAATGCTTCATTAAAAGAAGTAAACTTACTTATATATTTTATTTTTTTCCAATATCTTTTTGTTTAGGTGATTAAAATGAAGTCAAACCTTGAGAGATTTCAGATGACCAAGCTTCGTCCTTTTCAGGAGAAGATTCAGCGCCAGTACCTAGGTACAAATGTAAGTCTCAAAGCTTTTATTAATGACACAGTAATATGTTTTGTTTTGTTTTTTTAGTATGAATGTGTTAAATCCTTTTGATATTCCCACAGCTCACAGGGCATTTGGAGGACATGTTGCAGACAGCCTATAGCAAGTTCCACATCTGGCAAACCCGTCGCATGATGAGGAAGACCTGAAGTCTGTTGGTTTGTCAAAAGAGAGGACAAGGAAGACATTAAAATGTATGGACAAATGGCCTGTGAAGGTTCTCCAGACTGCTGTAAAGAGACCACAGATCACATCCTGATTGGACGTGGTTCACAGGGGCTCAATGAGGATATAGATGGACGCTGCTACAACCGTTCAACAGAGACTAACTGCATCTCAGTCACAAATAACTGTAATTAGTTTCTTCCTCTTTTGTTTGTGTTTTCTCAATGGTTGATAGATTGGTGCCAGTAAAGGTTAAATGAGACTTTTAAAATGGTGTAACATGACCAAATTTCAAATGGAAAGTCAAAAAGGCACTCAGGAAATCAGGTTGAAGTGAGAGATGCAAGCAGAAGGGCTGCCAACACGTGTTTAATCACTGATTACACAGAGCTCTGGGGAGACAGAGCCTGGACATACAAAGAAGCCCCTTCTGAGAACTTGGCCGGATTTGGGACAAAGTCCCAGAAAATGTGAAGCAAGAGGAGAAGTGAATATAGCAATACTGTAAAGACGTTTCACACTTGAGTGCATTAGTGTGTGTGACTCAAAACATCACACTGTCACTGATTTGTAATGTCTGCACCCTCTGTCTGCACTAAAGACAAAAATGTTTCTCTGAATTAAAGTGATGATTAAAGCCGCTGCCTATGTAAACTGCAGTATTTCTTTGAGTCCATACCGCTCCACTTATTTTTGTATGAGTTTATACAAGAGGGATTGTTTGTTTAATGTCATGGAACTTAATAAACTGCGACATCTATAGCTGTTGATGTTTGTCCACCTAACAAATGCGTAGCCTTTGTTTTTTCCGATAATGTGTAGATAATTTTATTTTCGTTTTGGCATCCAGCTAAGCGTCGCGCGGCTTTCAGGAAGTGTCATCGGCTGAGTGGGACTGTGACAGATCGGCCGGCTGCTGTCACGGTGTCGTGACACTTACCGCTGACTTTCTCCCAGAAAAATGAACAAAGCCAGTGATGTGGTACAGCTGGTTACAGTGGATATGTAGGCGATAGTGTTGGAGAAACCGACCGTTTGGTGAGTTTAGTTAAAGTGAACTTTAATGAGTGGAAACATCACTGTGTTAGCTAGCTAGCTTGTTTGCTAGCCTGTTATTGCAATTACAGTGACGCTACAGTGGGTCGGCGCAGTATGTCCCAAGATTTATTTTACTTTTTCTAAAACTCGTCGTGCGTATTAATCACAGCTAAGCTTTGCTTATAAATATCTCTTTATTAAGGCTGTCGTGGTAACATTAGTGTCGACAGAGACTGTAGCATTGGTGTCAGCAGACTGGTCTCGTGATGCAGATTGCCATGATCTGCCGATCGAATCGCCCCTTGTTTGTAGCGCAGCTCCTTAATCAATAAACACAATTTACCGTGTAAAACGTTATTCAACGAAAACTGTAAAGAGCCGTTCAGTTATCTGATTGATTGAGTTGCAGTAGTCAGCTGACATCAACTTTTCAAACATCAACATCAATCCCTGTGCGAGGAAGCTTGACATTTAAAGGTATGTTGGGAGCTATTAACGTAAAAGTAACGTTATAGTACGTTACAGTACTGAACTTATGTAACCACTAAACGAAACACTAATACTTTACTTTGGTCTTTCCATTTGCCATCACTAATTTGACTTTGATGCTGATCACAAATAAAAGTTTTAAGTGAGATGTATTGTTTAGGTTTATATTGCCTTGAAGTATGTGAATTTGTTAGAATTACCCCCAGTTGACCACTTTACACAATGAAATACTATACATATGTTAAAGCATTAGCAGTAATGTTTTTTAACATTATTTGAAAATACATAAGTAACATGAAAAGCACCACTCACATGTCATTTTCTTTACTGTTTATACTTGCTGGTTATCGAAAGTTTTCATCATATGATTTCAGAGTCTACCAGTTTAAATTGTTTTTACAATATATTATTTCAGGACAGTGTCAGAAAAAGGTATCCGGCTACATTTCCCCACTAGGTGAACATCTATCAAAGATATTTCGTCATAATGTAATGGAGTCTAACTTTGTGTAATACCCCTGCACATAACAAGGGGCAAGTTTTACCTTTTACCTACCCTGGATTTCTTTAGCATATGAATTGAACTATGAGCTATACTCAGAATAAATCTTGGCCCATTCCTCTTCCTCAAATACTCTCTTTTTGCAGTAGAATGCTAAAAAACACAAATATAACAGTCAGAGTTGACTGCAACTTCCCACCTTCTTGTGAAATACCCATGTTATTGATATATGCTTAGGAGCAACTGTAATCAGTCAGTTTTAAAACCTTTGTGGCAAACAGTATCAGATTACTCTAATAAGCTGAAGCTTTAGTTTAAGTTCCTCTTCCTCATGTGTTCATGTAAAACCACAATAAGTACTTTAAAGACCTACCTAAAAGTTGAGCTGCATTTCGAGCAGAATGGGGTCTGTGGTTAAGATAGTATTTCTGGTATTATGAACTGACAGATCCAGGGAGCATGACATTTTAACAATACTTACACTATACTAAAAATGATAAGATTTATTTTTCCTCATAAAAATGAATCTAAACTGTATGTGTATGCATAAGTGATGTCAGATGCTTCTTCACTATTAATTTAGTTAGCATCCTCTTCATGTTGATAATGACTAGAAATGTAAGTAAGACCATATTTTGTTTGTGAAGCTTTTCTTATCATTTAAAATGTTCAAAAGAAAGTCACAGATTCCACATGACTGGGGGCCTTGTGGTATTCAAGGGAATGGAGTTGTAATCCTTTTGCATTTCCTCAGTTTCTTTGTTGACTGTTTTATTCTCTCTCAATAGTAAAAATCACCAGAAAAGATGCCTCTGATACCAGTTGTGCCAGAGAACTACAGTCATGTACTGGCAGAGTTTGACTGCCTTGATCCACTGCTGTCTGCTCTTCGACTGGACTCCAGCAGGCTCAAGGTAGGTTTCAACGGGACATGTCTGAGTCAGTCCAGTGGTGAAATCATGCACGGATGTAGCTCATAATTGAATGTCTTTAAAGCACTATGGAGTGAAACATACTGTCCTTATCATATTTACCATTAACAGTTAGTGCTACTATGTATCACAAGAGCATTGTTCATCTAACAATGAATCCACATGAACAGATGAGCCAACACTTCCTCATTGTGACCCCATTGTGTTACAGTGTACCTGTGTAGCTGTTTCAAGGAAGTGGCTGGCATTAGGCACATCAGCAGGAGGATTGCACCTGATTCAGAGGGAGGGATGGAAACAAAGGCTCATCCTCACTCATAAGGTAATATGTGACTGAGTGCCCACCATGCTGAAATAAGTATTTGTTAACAGTGTTTGTATGTATTTGTCAATGTTGTTTGATTTCTAACTCATCGTGTGCTCTTTTTCAGGAGGGAGCTATCACTCAGGTGGCATGTTGCCCTCATGATGAAGACTTTGTTGCTGTTGCTACGAGGTAAGACTCTCTCCAAGAAGCAAACAAATGCTTCCTACTCTTAAACTTTCAATCAAAAGTCCCCTTGTGCCCCCTTCCTCCTTCCTCCTCATCTCCTTTCTTCTGCATATTGTTTGTCGCTTGTGTTGTTCAAAGTGTCTGTTTCTGCTCCAGTCAGGGTCTGGTGGTGGTGTGGGAGCTGCAGCTTGAGCGGAGGGGTCGTCCAGAGAGAGTCAGTGTGTCCTGGGAACACCGAGGTCATGCCGTCACTGCACTCTGCTGGGACACCAGCATTCTCAGAGTCTTTGTCGGGGACTCGGGAGGCAAGGTGTCCTTTCTCCGTGCAGGATCCTCCAAGCTGGGCAAGGTAGTGAATGCTGATAAACAGTGAATGCTGATTAGCAGTGAAAACATTTTTTTTCCCCTTGACAACAAAACATTCAGAATTTTCACCATTGTTGTCAAAAACACCATATATATTAAAAAAACAGTTTACATTGTTGCTGTGCTGAAGTTGTCTTTATTGACCATTTTTTCTTTATTATTTGCTTTATGTCTAGGGGTCTGCATTTGTTATCTTCCCTGTTCAGACCGTCACCACTGTAGACTCTAGAGTGGTTCAGCTCGGATACCAAGATGGCCGCCTGATGGTGTCTTCTTTAAGCCGCTGCTACTTATGTGACACAGAGAGGTGAGTACTAGCATGTCTGTCAATAAAAGACCAAGAGCAGCAGTGGCTGAGTGAGCATGAGAGCAAATTTAGAGAGAGAGTTACAGAGAAAAAGGAAGTGAATCAAGGAATAAAAACACAATGTACTGATTGTTTCAAAACAGTCAGAGCATTTTTCTTCCTCTACACTGTTTGTTTCTCTTCTCTGTGTGTATTTGTGATTTCACAGACACATAGACCTGCAGCTAGCTAGAGAAATGAGACAGAAATGTAACCTGGTCACCATGTTTTATAGACTCCTGACCTTGTGCAGTCATTGGCTGGGTGCTACACAGCACTGCCCAAAGTCAAACACTGCTACACACTTATAGTGGATCATAAGTGATGGTTGAGAGGTTACTTTTGTTTCAGTCAATACATTGTTTTCCCAGGAAATTGCTGCATATTATGCCTTCATTATGGTTTTGTGTATTGTTTGTTCTTGTGATCCTGGCCTGCATAGTATAAGCAGCTATGAAAAGTTTTTTTCTTATTTCCTTTTTTTTTTTTTAGCACAGTTTGGTTGATTGTTAAATGACGAAAATGGTTATTGAATCAGGTTTCTAAAACAGCTCTGTCAAAATGTTTTTCATGCTTATCATATTTACCTGCCCTCAGGGAGAAGTTCTGGCGTGTTGGATATAAGGAGCGTGATGGGGAGTATGGAGCTTGTTTTTTCCCCCAGAGCAGAGGATTTTTAGTTGGTCAACCCCCCCTGCTGTACTGTGCCCGGCCAGGGTCTCGCATATGGGAGGCCAATTTTAATGGCGATGTTCTAAGCACCCATCAGTTCAAACAGCTGCTGGCTTGTCCTCCTCTACCTCTCATCACTTACAGGTACATAATTTTCCTATTTTTAAATTGTCCTCTGTAAATGGTAAAACTCCTAATATTTCCTTTGTGTCTGTGTTACTTGCAGAAATGAGCCACATTACAACCCGCAGCAGAAGGGTTCCCAATCAATCGCCTTCCCGAAACTACTTTATTTGGGGTAATGTTAAATATAATTCATGTATGTAGTTAACAAACTGATTAGCCTTGTCATTCTTTTTTTCATTGATCATGTGTAAATTCTCAAACACACGGCAAACATGATAATTACTATACATCAGACTAAGTGTATGTTTTGTTTGTGTAGAGACCAAAACTTGCTGACCTGGACTGATTCAGCCATTTATATCTTCACACCTCAGAATGGACAAGTGCTTCTGTGGACTGAAGTCAAAGGTGTGTTTGACGCTTTCTCTCAAAATGCCATCAGACATCTTTTTTAGTAAATGAACTAACATCCACAGTAATGTTGATACAGCTCAAATAAACCCTCCTCTTAAATCATCAGGACTAACAGTCATCCGTAACAAGAGAAGGATTATAATACTTTATCGTGTTTGATGTACTGTAAGTTGATCTGAGCCTGTTTGTTTGGTTTTCAGACTTGGTTGATATTGCAGTCTACCGCAGCGAGCTCTTCTGTCTTCATGGCAGCGGACGTCTGTCCCACCTCTCACTGTTATCTGCTGAGCGCTGTGTGGAGCGTCTTCTGCGGAGGGAGTCCTGGCTTCTAGCTGCTGTAGTGTGTTGTATGTTTCAGCACTCAGTCACCACTGGCAGGGTAAGACAGCTGCCACTGCCCAGCTAAATAGCCTCATTTCTGTGTACTGAGTAACACAGATTCCAGTCTTATCTGGGCTGAGAGGTTCATTTGACTTTCAGACTGAGTTCTTGTGTTCTTAACGTTGAAGCACAGAATGTACACAGAATATACCTGTCCACCTGAGGTGTTTCACCTTTTATCAACCAGACATAAATGAATGAAAATGTGCAGGTGCTATTAGCTAGGAATCTGTGTCATACTGCAGAATTTATTTCAGTAGCTAATCTTCTGATCACACCACATAATGAACTTGACTTAACAGTAAGTAGTGGTGCATTGCATTGCATTGAAAATATTTACTGTAGGTAATTCTGTTTATTGTTTTGATTGTGAATACTAAATGTGAAATGCACGTGCTGTAGATATAAATAAATCAGTAATTTGATCTGAGTAAGAGCTCACCTGCCTGTAGTGTTATATTGAAGTGCTGATAAAGCATTAATTAAAGCCTTACTCATCATTCCTTTTTGATTTAGGCCAGGAAATCAATTCCTATCGACCGCCTTGAACATCTCAGGTCCCAGCTTAGCGCCAGCACACACCTGGAGCTGTCTAGCCAGCTGGAGGAAGTCATCACTAAACTAGAGCCTCTGGACTCTGCCTCCAGCAGCCGTAGAAGTAGCATCTCTTCACATGTAAGCTCAAGTAACTTTCTGTAGATGATGTCTCTGTATAACCATTTTACAAACAACAACCACAACTTTGTTTTAATTACCTTGAAAGCACTTGAACTGTGTTCAGATTTTACTCTTTGAAGCTGTACGAACCTGCAGTTCCACTGAATGCTGTTGCTTTGGACATGACTCAATTATTATAGGACTGGTTTCTGTGGCATCTCTGTGGTTGTTTGATGAGCATTAGCAAGTTTCAACAGTGGAATAAAATGTGTATATATAAAGTTAGATAATATTTGATAGTCAAATATCCTCATTGTGACTTGTTTGTGTCTCATGACTTGACATTGGTCCAAGGGAGCAGCACGGCATGCAGAGTAATTCCACATCAAACACATCCTCACCGTTTGATTACTTTTCCCTCTTTGTATTGCACGGTAGCAGATCACCCAGGAATGTCTGTTCAACTCATGTTTGATTTTATAAGTCAGTAATACCTAAAGTAGCACACGGCTTACTGTAATTCTGTATGCACATGTAACATATGAGTATGCTTATATTGGTTATGTAATTACCCAGGAGAGCTTCAACATCCTGGACTGTGGAATCTATCGTGTGATCAGCCGCAGAGGAAGTCAGTCAGATGAGGAGACAAGCTCCCTCATCAATCAGTCAATGTCGGTGGAGGAGCGGCTTAAAGAATTCAGTTTTGTGCAGGAGGAAGACCCCGTGGATCATGGTAAGAGATCATCAGCTACAAAATGAACAAATGCTCTCAGTTTAAAGACTTAAAACACACAATAAGTCATAAAATAACAATTGCAAACACACAATATGCCACACAATTAAAATGAAAAATATACAGTAAATCAAACAATAACAATTGTCGTTAAAAGTCAAATTCTTCACAGTCAGTTACTGGGTTATTTTGTCAATACTGCCCCCCTTAGGACAGTCTGATTTTTAATTTATGAATACACAGGACAAGTAGTGCTCAAGCTTAATTTGAGAACACACTATGCTACAATTAAAAAGACAATTGACAATAAAAAGAGAGTTTAGAAGATTCTTGATCATAATCTGTCAGATCAATTGACTGACTGCACTGTTTCTTGCTCCAACTTAAAGTATGGTACAGTGTGCAAGGTGTCTTAGTAGAAGGGTAGCAAAGAATGGGACAGAATAGAGTAATTATCTTGTTATCATCTATAACTTTTGACAACATAAACATGAAAATAACTGCTCTAATATGTAACAAGCTAAACTGAACTGAACCTGATTGCTTGGTGGAAACACAGCTTTAGAGGTCATGATGTTTTTATTTACTCTTAGTCAAACCAAACCCTTCATTAGAAGAACAAATACAACCAGTTGTGTTAGCATAACAACCACAGCAAACAAGAAGTTTATTCACATGCACTCACTGTTGTTTCTGTCTTCACTTTTCCTTTCTCTCTTTTTGAAATGCTCTCTCTTTTTCTCAGCAGGAGCAAGCTCTTTTTCTGTCTCTCTTAATTCAGTGTGAAAAGAGAGTGAAATTATTTTCAGTTTTAAATCCACCATTCTATGAAAACATTGGAATGATAAAAAGAAAAACATGGAGGAAAAAGTCTAATAAGATATCAGTATGACCATCGCTAGCTGCTTAAGGATCTATCAATATAAACATGTGACATGATGATAATTTTACTCTTTGACTTTGTCTCTATTGTCTTAAGGGTCATTTGTTTCTAATACATTGTATGATTTCCAATTTAATTAATGTGTTTCTGATTTGATTTAAATAATACATATCATTAATCAATGTTGTTGCTATGCTGTTCAGCTGGATTTGCTGTTAGAGCTGACTGTGAGCTCTAATGGCTGATATGCTTTACAAATATAATCACATTGTTAATACCAAGTTTTTGTCTCTTCCATTATATCACAAACATATCACCATTTTGGTTCTTTTGCATTGTGCAACACTTAATTTATGTTTTCTCTATAGTGTTGTGCAGTTCTTTTGCTCCATCTGCTTGCATTGTGTCCTCTGTCTATCATCATTCCCCTCCAATGTTCCATCTGTCTGTGTTTGTCCTCTGGCTCTTCCCCCCATCTGTATTCAGATCCACAGAGCAGTGAGCGTATGGAAGCCGAGCGATCTGAGCAAGGCCTGCAGTTCCACCTCCCCCTCTCATTTCGCCCCAAACCCCCTCGCATCGCACTGCAGGCCGTCAAAGACAGGTGAACATCCAAACAAATAAAGACAGACATGCTAATGGCTTTAAGCAGCATTGCAGAACCTCATGCCATACAGACACGTAGCTGTCATCTGCAACTTTGAGTCTTCAGGTTCACTGATGAAATTATTTCTGGATCGCACATCTTTCACTTTTTTTTTTATGAGGGATAGAAACTACACTAACTTTTATTCAAGCACAGCTGGGCTTTTTAGACGGCTTACTTCCCCTTTCCACTGAAGACCCACATCTATTTTTCTAAATTCATTTTGCTCATCTGTGTAGAGGCATTTGGCAGGTTTCATTTCCAAGCATCACACTCAACCTTTTGTAATTTGAATTTGATCCCTGTCTGAGGTTGTTGGATATAATCTAATTGATAAAAGGTTGTTTGAATTTTCTTTTTCTCAGTGTTTCTAGTTTTGTTAAGAAGACAACAGAGAAGATCAACACCCTCCAGATGACCTCTGAGTTCAGACAACGACCAGAATCCAGAGAGAGCGCACAGGCTGACACCACCGCTCAGTACCTAGAGGACATGGACAATGAGTAAGTACACCCCAGTAAAAGTGGACTCAGATTGGTGGTGGCAGTACTTATGATCCCCTATTGATGTTGCTAATGCTGACCTTCTTGACGTTGAGTTCTACAATAAATGCCTCTGTGTAAGACAACCGACCTCCTCATTCTCATCCAGCTCCTCTTTGACTGGATTTTCCATCACAGGGTGTATTAAAAATTAATCAAATCTAAACTACTAAATCATATTTTTTGTCACAGAGTTTATGATGAAATGTCTAACACAGAGGCCGACATGCAGGAACTTCAATCAGCAACAGAGCGAGCTCTGTAAGTACTACACACATGCAATTGACAACCATTTGCCTTCGTTTTAAAAGTCGCGACTAAATCTTTATTCATTTGATGTATTTTCAAAACATCAGCTGCCAGATACAAGATCCTTTGGTGCTACTGGATCCAGTCTGCCTAAAAGAAACTCTCCTAGACTGGCTGCCTGTGCTGGAGCGAATACTCGGACCTGAAGAACAAGGGTCAGCTGCTGCAGATGGTTCAAAGGTGGATGGAACAGAAGAGGAGAGGTGGGAGAGTGATTATCTAAACCCCTGCTCAGAGCGACAAGAGGAGCCTTCCTGCTCACTGGTAGAGCACATAGCCAGCATTACAGATGAGGAGAAGAAAAAGGAGTCTACTGAGGTCAGAGAAAAAGAGGATGAGTGTGACTCTGCTGACAAGGAGCCTGAAGTTTTGAACGGGAGCCCTCCAGAGCCTGTTCGAGTGTTGCCTCCCAAACCTGTGCCGTCAGATCTCTTGGCCAACCTCACCCAGCTGACAACACTATACACAGAGCTGAGCTGCTTCAGAAACCAGAAAAATGAACAAGCGTTAGGATGCGCTACATTCATGCGGCGCTACTTCTTTTTGCTGGACAAAGAGCGCGTGAGAAGAATGTGTCTGCTGTGTTACCAGGAGCAGCCAGAGGTGCAGAACTCCTTCACTGAGGCCATGCTAGGTCAGACTTTTTCCTTGAAATCACCTGACTTTGTCAAACCCACTCTCGTAAATCCCTTTTTTGTATTTTATTTTCATTTTTCACATTAAAAAAAATGTAGAACGTAAAAGAAGTAAATATAAAATGAAAAATGCACATAAACAAGGAAGAACTGTACTAAGCATATGTCTACTTGTCAGTAGTGTTAAGTGCAGATCTGGTCGTATTTTGTCTCTTGTCATTTAGAATCACGTCGATCAAATCAAGATAAAATGAGAAAGTGCTCCCTCAGCTGGTTGATGTCTGTCACATAATGTTGATGGATAGATTTCTCTCAGTTTGGTAATGACGCAGTGCAGCCTGTGGAATACAGAATATATTTGAATTTACAATATGTAGTCTACCCATGCAGTTAAATCCCTTACTTTAGAGCTAATCCTGTAACTCCACATTCAAATTACAGGCTAGAGTCAGTAAGTCAGACTAATTTTTTTTTCTGCAACGGTGGTTGTTTAACAATGAAATTAACTGGTCCCATGATCCCATGCTGCTACTCAATGCCGTCAGATCACATCTTTTTTTATTATTATTTTGCCCTTTGATGGAAGAAATGGCATAATGTGCATTCAAATGATTTGAGGAATTACATTTTATATTTCTCTGTAGATCTTACTGAGTCCTGTAAGGTTGTGGAGGTAATTCAGAGAGGTGATTTGCTGAGATCACTGCGCAGTCTCAGAGAGCTGCACCCCTGGAGTGCACCTACTCTCCTTGCTCACTTACACCGGTCAGTCTATGCATGTCTTTCTGACATGATTTGCATTTATTAATATCATTGTTGTGATGGACCTTGTAAAGTGAGTTTAATGTGTTATTATCTAGGCTGTATGAGAAACATGGAGAGGCAGCTGTACGCTCATTTTCCCAGTTCTATCCTACTATAACTCCTGCTGATGTAATGACCATGGCCAAGCAAAGCCACTTTCTGGCGTACCTTGATAATCTGGTCCAGTCACGAACTGAGGAGCACAGGTACACCTTCTGTTGTGTCTTTCTGCCAGAGATGAAAAATGACAATGAACTCTTCTTTTTGCTTAATTTTGCATTGATTTCTTCCTCTAGATTGTCATTTTTGCAGTCCCTTTTTGAACCAGAATCACTGAGACAGGACTGGCTGGAGCTTGCACTTACCCATGATGCTCCTCAACGCTGTGATACCCTAACCGCTGATGGACAGCCAAGGTCTTGTTCTGTTTGTGTGAGAAAAATACAGAATAACATGGCTGTTTTTTTATTAATTTTAAATAAAGACCCTGTAAGTTTTCATTTTAAGGCTAGAAATTTACCAAAATATAGAAATAGTACACCTAGGTGGATGCAATAAAAGCTAATATCATGGTCACTTTTCAGTGCTGGATTCTCTTAAGGCAAAATGAGGTAGGATAACAAAGTGAGAATAAAGTATAAGATTACTTGTAACAGTGAATCCATGTTGCTCCTGCTGCAGGTGGCATTCTCACTGTTTCATCTGGGGTTATGGACGCCTCCTATCTCTCTTGATTCATCTGCCTGCAGACCTTTCCTCCAAGCAGAAGATGGCAGAGAGTTGCCGCAGTCATGGGTACTTCTAATTTTCTTAGACATTTCAAGTCTTTTTATGGTATTTATGTTTTGGTTATGACTTTTTCATTGTCATAGATATAACCCTCTAAATCATGTGTATGTGCAGGTACTGGACAGGGTACCTTTACCTCTGCAGTGAACTGCAGAATCGAACAGAAGCATTTTCCACCATCTGTCAGCTGGATGACATCAGTCTGCTGGAGGGACCTGACGGTAAACTCAGAATGTTTTCCTGTCACAGACAGAAGCAGAACTTTGACCTCTAATGGGTTAAAAGGAGAGTTTATAACAGTTGCATGTCCAAGGTTACTGATATTTGTGCTGAAAACTGGTTCCAACAATATTTTATAGTTTAACTTCTGCCGTGGCTGTGTTACCTTCCAGGTGTTGAGCCTCAGACCTTGGACGAGTGGAAGCTCTTAATCCAGTTATCTCAGCAATGCAGCAGTGAGGAAAACTCAGAGCAGGTCACTGGTGTGAATGGGAGCAGTTGGTCCAACGGCTCAACAGACTGTGGAGGGAAAATCAGCCCAGAAAGCCTGACTCTGATGCTGGGCCGAAGAGCCGGGCCCGACCGTGCCATGGCCCTCCTGGAGGAGTGTGGAGTGCAGCTGGTCCTCTCACAGCATTCCAAACTGGTCTGTGAGCTACTGAGAGTTACTGAAAAGAGGCAGAGGTGGGTCAGACCTCATAAGAGTAACTATAAGCAGACGAATGGCAAAGGTTCTCTACATTGCAGGTTCTCAGCTAGATGTTTTTGTGGCTACTGACTAATGTGGAGTTTTCTGACATGCTGGAATCTTTTAAAGGTTTGAAGTCCTGGGGAAAATGCTATTTTGATACATAGCCTTAAACATTTTTCCTCTTTAATGGAGCAAAAATATTTGAGAGTTTTCTAAGTGGTTTTGAGAGCGTGACAGTTATCTTAGTGGTCTGAAATCATTAAGTAAATTTAGTAAGTAGATATTGAACCAAAGGAAAAAGGCTATTGGAAGCAAAAATAATCAGTGTAGTCTGAATGCATTTTATTCATGATCATGACAGTACTATATCTTCTGTTTTTCTGTTTCAGAGCAATGATCCAGACGATGCTTGAGCGCTGCGATCGCTTCCTGTGGTCTCAGCAGGCCTAACTGTTTGCACAGCAGCTTCTCTGCTTGACGACTAACACTGTGTGTATATCTACCCTGTAACTGCTAATTAAAACTGTGACTTAATTTATGCATTGTGATATTTGTCAAAGCCTTCAGTTGAAACGAAGTTACTTCTACCAAATGAGAGCACTATTATCTTTTTAACTTTTACTTGAATTGTTTTGCACACATCTTTCCAGTATTATCCTCTTTATTTTATAAAAGTGCCATTTTTTTCAGTATGCAGATATGTGTATTCTTGCATTCCTGTTTTTTTCTAACAATTCAGGCAAATTGCTTTTATGCATGTACAGGTTATAAAATAAAATAAAAAAATAAATGCCATAATAAAATAATTACAATGAAATGTTCTAACCAGGTTATGTGTGAATAAAAGCTGTCTATATGAAACTTGGTATTTTTTTTGATGATTTTTTGAGTGGTAAAAACAAAAGTTTTCAGTCATCTTATTTTAGTCAAGCCTAATAAATGTCTATTTAATCTATCTTTATTCAATTTATATTATTTATCAAGTATGTGCTGTGTTTTCTTTCTGCCCAACAAAAGCATAAAAACACAGTCTTTATCTTATTTCTTTAATTTAAAGGGTATTTTTAATCAAATTAAAAAAACAAAATGAAACTTATTACAAGTACCTAGCTACAAAAATATTTTGAAATCATTTAGTAATGTTTTAAAGATTAATACTAAACCCAAACCACCACCGAAAACCAAAGAATCTGCATAACCAGAGACGGGAAAAGTCAGTGAACTGACTCATCATCTACCTGTAGGTCAAATATTCGCTTGTGTTTTTGAGAACAAAAGATTTCTACATTTCAGATTCTGAATATCAACAGCACCTTTAGCCGGTGATGGGTAATGTGGGTCAGCAGATAGATAACATTAATAACAACGTAATGAAATGGGACTGGTGACCCATTTGATGGTATCACACACCTGGAGCATCAAAGGGAAGAAGCGGGTAGAGGGAAGTCCTTCACATTTGAGTTTTAAAGGCTTCTGCTGGACACTGCCGGGCAGTATGAGTCACATCCACCACACTGATTTAACGGAGACCTTTCTGTCTGATCCTTCAATGCTTTCTTCTTGTCATCCTAATCCCTGGTTCTTCATCATTTCCCAGAATCCTCACCTGTGTCATTGGCACAGGGACGATCAGATTGAAGGTTTTGGCATGTGGCAAACTCTTTTCATGACACATTTGTAATGAAAATGACTCCCAAAAAATGACCTCTTCGTGTTTTCATGAAATCGTATTTACCTGCTTGATAATTAATCAGCCTGTCTCCTCAATATGCTTCTAAAATTGCTTATACGCAATAGATACCCCAAGATATGTTTTCCTTGCTCTCTTGACAGACGGAAAGGATTGTTTCATAATGTTTAATTGAAATGATCCAAACATGACAGAGGGTTTTCATCGGGGGCGAGAGGACAGAAGTAAATTTGATTTGAAAGGTCCCTCGGTCGAGGCAGTGAGTCCGGTGTTTGATGTTGCGTTCCTGTCACCAGAGGACAGATAAGGGGATTCTGCGCATACCTGTTGGTCCTGGTGCCAGTGTATAAATGGCAACCTCGACCGCACAGTCACACTGACACAAACACACCGGTTGGCTTGCAAAATGAGTCACGGTCAGTGGAGCTATAAGATACTATGAGTGTGGTTAGTTTCTACACCTGAAGTGAATCCTTTCTGCACGAATTAAACAGTTTTAATGTTCTAGATGGATGCTGCACTCATGGTGAGTTTCTGCCTTTTTTTTTCTTGTTTATTTTTTTTTTAATTTGATAAAAAGAAGTGCTTTGAGATTTCTTATTAGACCTGTTCTGGTTTCAGGTGTCTGTCTCTCTGCTTGGACTATCTCTTTTCCTGCTCTCTTTCCCTGAGCACGCTTCACTGAACGAAGAATTTGAAAACACCTCAGGTAGGATTTCTGGTTGATTCTAAACTGATGAGAACAGGCACTGAGCGGCCTTTCTAACTGCATCAAAGTTTTCCTTTGTGGTGGTTTCAGGAACTGTGTATTTGGGATCTGTGTTTGTAAATGAGGCTCTTCAGAGGGCAATTGAACTGACTGATGCTGCTTATGCCCGCACAAGTGAAAGGTAAAACATGACTGACACACTACCTACTGCAAAAATGCATTATGTTAACATTAAAAACAAAGCTATTAATGTTCCAGGGTGAAGAAGTCTCTGTCTGAAGGAGCTCTGAGACCCAGCGACCTGCTGGCCCAGTTTAAACAGACAGAAACCAGAACCAGGACTCAGATCTGGGCTGCAGAACTGCTGGACAACACGGTGGAGCTGATCAGAGAGATGGTCTACACTCACACTATGGTGCAGCCAAAACCTAATGGTAGTGAACAGCCACATAACACAACACATACAGATGTTTCTGCACTGAGTAAAATTTGGATTTATCTCACGTGCCAGACCCTCCTTACATTGGCTTTTAATATTTAAGGTTACAGATTGACATTTTTAAATCATAATTTAATCTCATAATTCATCATACTTGTTCCCAGAACCCCCGACAAAAGACTTTTTTCCAGGTCTTAGCTAAAAAAAAAGAGATCCTGCTTTTAATGATGTCGGTGCAGATTATTGTTACTCGGTTTCCTACTATGAGGCAACCACTTCAAGCAAGCTGAAGCCAGCTGGGTCTTCTTTCTAAATATATAAGCTATTGTTGAATGATTTAGGTGTTGTGTTGACTGTCTATTCTTAAAGAGCTGCTGAGTGAAGGAGATGTGGAGAATCTGCTGCAGATGACGGGCTGCTCTGCTGAGCTGCAGAGACCCAGCTGTGACTCTGACTGTCTGTCTGAGCGCTACAGATCCATCTCAGGAGAGTGCAACAACAGGTCAGAGCTTACACAAAGAATCATGTTGTAGCATTAGCAGTGCTGGCATAAAGAGAAATTGATGGTTTTAGGGGTCATTGGTAATTTTATTTACGCTGTTTTCTTGACATGTTTAGACAGCATCCCAGATGGGGGGCTGCAAACATCCCCTATTCCCGCTGGGTCCCTCCAGAGTACGAGGATGTGTGGGGGACGCCCAGAGGCTGGGACCCAGAACACATGTATCATAACGCCACCCTGCCTCCGGTAAGAGTCCCACAGCATCACTCACTCATCCTCTGTCCTGTTAGATACTCAAGCTCCAACACTCTGTTTGCTGTCCAGGTGCGGCTCGTGTCTCAGGAGGTGCTGTTCACTCACAATGACAAAATCTCGCTGGACTCCACTCTGTCCCACCTGCTGGTGGAGTGGGGTCAGTGGATAGACCACGATGTGGTGCAGACGCCCCAGAGCCCCAGCACAGCTGCTTTCAGGACAGGAGCAGACTGCACCCACACCTGCAGTCGGGACACGCCCTGCTTCCCCATACAGGTGCACTTTACCATCAGCTGCTTTTTACTGTCATTCCCATCCCTCCTGAAATATTCCATCATTCTACACCTTTTGTTTTTCTGAGATACAACTTCATTCGTCTTGAAAGAAATCTGAGTTGAGGACATTTAATATACATTGTAGGATAAAACAATAATATATTATGAGTATTCTATAAATGCATATGGTACATTGTATAAATAATATGTATACAAATTATTACTAAAGAAACAGAATAAAAGTAAACCTAGAAAAGAAGAAATGCAATGTAATAGGGGAAGCAAAGTACAAATGATGTACATTACAAGAATAAAAGTGTGGGACACCAGTGACACTGCATTAAAAAATATGAAAGGAGTGAAGAACTTATCCAACAAGGTACCTATGTTACTATATTACTATTACATTTCTTTTCTCAGATCCCTCTGTCAGATCCTCGCAATGGCGTTCAGAGTTGCATGCCTTTCTTCCGTTCAGCTCCAAGCTGTGTTGCTGGAGTCCCGTCTCATCGCCACAGAGAGCAGCTCAACGCCATCACCTCCTTTGTAGATGCCAGCATGGTGTATGGCAGCTCCACCACCCTGGCCTCGGCCCTGAGGAACCTCTCTTCTCCCCTGGGCTCCATGGCCCTGAACTCCCAGCACTCAGACCAGGGGCTGGCCTACATGCCATTCATGCCACGCCTGCAGGCTCACCTGGACCCCTGTGGCCCTCGAAACTCCACCACCTCAGGTGCATCAGACAGATCCAAGCACCTGGAGAACACCACGTCCTGCTTTCATGCTGGTGAGAAAATACATGTCTGTTCTCTGCAGGCTTCAGTGGAGCTGTTGTTCATGATTCATGTTTCATAGGTGATTCCAGAGCCAATGAACATCTAGGAATGATCGCACTGCACACACTCTTTCTGAGAGAGCACAACCGGCTGGTCAAAGAGCTGCATCTGCTCAACCCTTACTGGAGCCCTGACACTCTTTATCAGGAGGCTCGCAAGATCATGGGAGCCATTCATCAGGTACCAATAACAGCTTCAGGCAGAAATTCATTCACCTGTACTTAAAAGAACATTCTCAGCACTGTGACCTGTCTCCTTTAACTTTCCAGATCCTGACATGGGAGCACTACCTGCCGCGGGTCCTCGGTGAAAGTGTCATGTCTCATCTGATGCCTCCCTACAAGGGCTATGATCCTGAAGTGGATCCCACCATCGCTAATGTCTTTGCAGCAGCTGCATTTCGTTTTGCTCACGTCACTGTGCAGCCAGTGGTGACCAGGTTGGGGTCAGGATACACTGCTAATTCCCAGCATCCCCCACTGCCGCTGCATCATTCACTGTTTGCCTCTTGGAGGGTCGTGCAGGAAGGTAAAGGACAGTGCTATCAAGCAATACATTATACCAAAATATAAAGTGATTTACGGATGTTTTCTGTTTCTGTCACTCTTTCTCCCGGTGCGTCAGGTGGTATAGACCCTGTACTGCGTGGGCTGTTGCTGTCTCCAGCCAAGCTGCAGACCCCAGGTCAGATGATGGTGGAGGAGCTGACAGAGAGGCTGTTTCAGGCACAGGGAGGGATGCCTCTGGACCTTGGGGCCCTTAACCTCCAGAGGGGCCGGGATCATGGTCTACCAGGTATCACTTTGTACCGAGAGTCTTCTGCTGAATGTAAACAAGATATGTTTTAACAGATATTCTGACCTGTCATAAAAATATCTACTTGTAGAAGTACCTAATAAACATGATTGCTCTCTTTCATCCATTTCAAGTAAAGCATACTAGTAGGTGTTCCAATTACACAATACGACTAAGGACTTTTAGATTTTTTTATGTATTAAACTAGAAAAGGGAGATAAATATTCTCAAAGAGTCAATAAAAGTCAGTATGCGCACTCTGAATGCACTTGATTTGTGCTGTTTGTGCACATTGCTGTCCCACCATGCAATGCACAGAGAAAAGGAAATAGCTTTTCAGCTGCAAAACATTAAATAAAGTGCAGGTGGAGGCATGAGAGCTACAGAAATACTTATGAAAACAAAAATACTGCCTTTAATCTTTGGAAAATCAGTTTATTTTCTCTTTGGAAAGTTTCCCTTGGCAGCTACAGTCAGTCCTGTGGCATGCATATCATTTCCTGTTAGTTTTAAGTGGTACAGTAAAATAATCAGAAAGAGTGCTGACTTCAAAAGAGAAGACTTTGAAAGTGAGCTCCATGCATGCTGAATGCATTAGTATAAAATAGAATATAGCGAGTCAACATTCACAGTACCAGCACTCTTAAAGTTGAACACCACACAAAAGCAGCCATCATTAATGTAATTATTTACACTTGTGTTTTTGAAAGTCCGTGTGGAAGAAAGTCTGCTGACTCATGAACCAGTTCCAGATGTAGGAATGTGTGTTAATCAACACTCCAGATGTTCACTAGTCTAGTACTTGTTGTTTGAATGGACATTACTTGTCAGTTCAGACAAAATGCAGTTAAACTATTTTGCCTCAACAGTAGACAACAGCAAGAAATTAGTGGAAAATAAGTTTGAATACATTAAAAAAAAACATTATTCAAGTTTTCAGTATGCAGTCTAAAAACATAAAGGCCCTGCAAACCCACACAGATGTTTTCAGTGTCTCTGGTTGAATAGACTTGTGCTCAGGTTGAAGCAGGGTGGAGCTCTGCTGGGAATTGTGAGGTCATCAAACTCAATTTAGCAGTAACAATAGGTGAGCTCCCACATTCAGCTGACACAGAGCAGCCTTGAGTCAGTCGGGTGCGGTTTCCACTTAATCTCTTCATGGCACATGACTTGGGGACTTAAAACAACGGCTCCATCCTGCTTGTATACAAAAAAATTCCACGAACGAGCCAAGGGCCAAAAATCATAAGAATCATATGGTTTGTTTTGACTTAATCCAATCCACCTCCAACACAACAGCAGAATTAGGAGGAAACCAATCTAGAGTTCTTTTTACCTGCCTGCACAGTCTTGAGAGAAGTATAATGAGGCAAATTAAGTCAAAACACTGAGTGCATCATGGGTAAATAAATGGAATTTGCTGAAGTAGAGTGTCTAGTCTTTCTAGTAGAGTGGGTCTTTGTTTAAAATAATTGTAACCTTGTATTAAATGCTCTATCCTCAGTATCTCAGTCTCTATACTTACAAACCACTGCAGTCTTTCCCATCTCTTTTAACCCTTTGATTTAAGCTTTAGCATTTTTTATTTCACTAATTTGTTTGTCACTTCTTATTTTGAATTGGAAGTTTACATTTTAAATTTACTTCCTTACTTTCCTTTTCTTTTCAAGTTCAGTAATGGTCTATATACCTAGTAATTTAATAAAATGATCCTCTTCAGAATTTGATCTCTTAATTTTTTTTATTTTTTATTATTTAGACAGTAAATTTTTCTTATGACTTAAAATATCCTCCATACATATCAATCCATCAGGTTACGGCGCATGGAGAAGGTTCTGCAGCCTCTCTGTTCCCAACACCACATCAGAACTGGCTGATATTCTGAGTAACTTCACTTTGGCTCACAAATTCCAGCTCCTGTACGGCACGCCACACAACATCGACGTGTGGGTGGGGGCGATATCTGAGCCCGCTCTGCCCGGAGGTCGAGTGGGACCGCTGCTGTCCTGCCTGCTGGCCAAACAGTTCAGAGCACTGAGAGATGGGGACAGGTAAGGTTGGGTCTTTGTGTAAAGTTCTGATCATTATGATAATGGATGAGAAATTTAATTCTGTCCTTGTCTCTGGAGGTTTTGGTGGGAGAGGAGAGGTGTGTTCACCGGCACCCAGAGGAAGCATCTCCACGCCGTCTCTCTGTCCCGCATCATTTGTGACAACAGCCACATCACTCACGTCCCTGCTGACCCGTTCTCACGCACAGAGAGACCAGAGGACATGGTGGCCTGCTCTCACCCCCTCATCCCCCACCTCAATCTCACGCCATGGAAAGAACCAGACACAGGTGAGGATTGAGTGATTTTAGATTTGCCTGTCGTGTTTTGTCACTGCACATCACAGAGCTGGACATTTCTTCCAGATCCCAGCTGTGGTCCAATACCTAGAGTTCAATCCGGCTACTCCCTGCTCTGCAACTCTGTAATTTTGTATCAGTGTCACTTTGGATTTAAACTACTGGGATCATCATCCGTCAGCTGTGATCCAAACAGCCAGCAGTGGAGCCCCAGCCCCCCAACATGTCAAGGTACAAAGCCTTAGCTAGGCCCTGTTAATAGGATTTGAGTGGATAATGTAATTTTTCTAAAAGTCCAGAGTAAAACAGTATGAGATGAGCAGTAATTGCAACCAGCCAGATCACGAGATACATAATGCATCTCATTAACTTGTTGCAGATATTAATGAATGTGAAGAACAAACATCTCCTTGCCCTCAAAGCCTGGAGTGCCTCAACATACCAGGTTCCTTCATTTGCTCAGGTTTGTTCAGATCATCCCAATTCCCTCAAGCTCATTTTCACCTGTTTGATACTAAATGCTTTTATTTTGAAGCACTTATGTCTCAAAGAGTACAAGCTAATCATGCTGTACTAACATGACTGAGGTACTTAGACTTGCACAACTTCTAAGGATCATTAACTTTTGCTTCGTTGTGCTTGTGTGCACTGATCCAGAACCCTCCTCGTTGTCTGCCGTCTCTATTGTCGCTGCAGTGATTGTAGTGATCGGCGGTGTGGCTGCGCTGCTGCTAATGATGTTCTGTTATCGCAGGTAAATAAAAGTAGAAGTTAATTTGATTAGTTCAAGTTAAGCTATTATACACAAGTGCTACAAGACCTGTTGACCAGAGTGTCTACAAATTCATAAAAATTGAGTTATATATGTACACACGTTTAGTAAAATTAAGTAAAATAAATGTAATACACATTGTTAGTTAATTTTTCAAACATGATAAGGACAGAGCAGTATTTTTAAAAATAAAATATGACTAACTCAGTGTTTTTTTTGTTTGCTTGTTTTTTTTCAGGTATTTTCCTAAGAAAGAAGAGTTAGTCAGTGCTGGATGTTGCCAGGGGAAAAGTTGAATGAGTTTGTCTGTTACATACAGCATTTTTCTACCATCTTAATATATTTGCAACTTTAAATAACCAGTTTTTACTGTTTATAGTAGTAAAATATTTTGTCTACCTAATTTATTATAGCCTTGTCACGCTACGACTAAACATATAAATATTTTGCATCAATATCCCTGTTATTAACCTGCTCTTGGGATGGCTTGTTTTGTCCTGTTGACTGCACATTATTTTCGTAACCAGTCTGACTTGTTAAATTCAAGTCAAACTATTTATTAGCGACTATTATACAGGTGGTAATTTGCATGATGAGGCCACAAAAACAGAAAAACAAGCTTACAAAAGTCCTTTCAATCCGGAAACTAAAATCTTACTGGAATGTCTGCTCCAAAAACAGATTTTCATACCATAAAGCCCCTCTGAGCAGGATACAGTCTCAGTATCCTGGTACATGACTCCTGCTTACAAACCTGTTAGGCAACTGTGTGTGCGCGTACGTGTGCGTGTGTGTGTTTCGGGGCACTTTGAATCAAGGAACAGGCAGTTCCTAGCAACGATTTTAATCTAAAGCCAACTCAAGTAAGAAATAGGTCTCTGTGTCATCTGGTTGTTAAATGAATTAATGATGAGTCACTGTTTCCAAACTTCATTCAAAACTTTACAAAAGGCCACAAAGTTGTCAAAATCAAACCAGCCAACCAATGTATCTGCAAGCACATTACATCAAACAAGACCTATAAAGCACACACAGTACAACGGGGATTTAATCAGGTTACAATGCCTTGTCTTTAATGGAGTGTTTACATTGGAAGACACATTTGATTATCAGTACACTGAGATTAGGAACCTCAAAGCCTTAAATAAGGCAAAGAGGCAGTTATTGCACTTTCTAACATGATATTCTTCATTTCTACCATCAAGAGGCCCCTTTCTGTAAAAAATGTCAATAATAATAAATCTACACTATGAGGTACAACCAGTATACATTGCATAACATGGTTGTGTACTGCATTCATGCAAAGTCATTTATGGCTTTTACTGTTTGTACATACTTTTCATTGCGGACATGCAAAACTAAAATTGCAAAAGTTGTGCATATTTTAATCACTTGTAGTAAGACTTATTCATTTTTATGACTGCACTGTAAACTGTCACTGTGTTGAGCAGTGACATGTCATGACCGATTCATAAACAATATATCTGGTTATTGAGGACAGGCCAGACTTACATAAAGCTGTTCCTTTCAAAAGGCGGCAGCTGATTCTTTTGTGTTTTTACACGGGCATCTAGAACAGGAAGAGCAGGAGTGAATTAACTGCTGGGACAAAAAGTTTCAATCATGGTGTTTGAGCAGATCAACTTACAGTAAGATGCTTGGGAGAATTGTATGTATATAAAAATTAAGAAAACAACCTAGATAAATGTTCTGGTGAAACTATGCAAAAATGAACAATATCCCAATAAAAGTACTTCATTACATAACATTACACGTGTGTAAGACTTGAGGTGAAAGACCTTTTTTGTTGTGCTCAACTTTTCAACAGATTAATGCCTGAAATATGATACATCTATTGTATAAAACTCTCACCAGGAGAGTTCAGAAACACAAAATTCTCACCAGTGGAGAGAACTATTGATGACCTGCGGTGTAACATGTAACTTTTACTTTTTCACGCTGTGCACATCAGATCCGCCAGGGATGTAATGTTTTCAGTGTGGTTCATTTCTCTGTTTCTTAGTAAGACGATGGAAAAACGTGTAGCCCAAACTTTTGATGAAACTTGTTAGAAAGCTGCAGCCTGGACCAAGGGGGGCCTCATTATAATTTGATTCTATTTTTGAGAAACACTTATTTTACTTTAGGTAACATTGAAAGATACGATCTTTGACACTGGCAGAGTGAATGCAATTAATTTTAAAATCCAGTAGATGGCAGAAATTCAATAGTGACAAAGCAGTCAATTGTAGTAATACATTCATAAGTAGCAATATGCTCTAAGACCTACACATAGCTGCTCAAACCTCATACAGACAGAAGTTGTTAAAGTGGTACACTGTAAAGTTTCCACAATAGTAACAACGCTTCTCACTCTAAATAAGACGTGGCCATAGACAAATACACACATATCATGCAACTGATCATACTCACATCCAAATTTGTATTGTCTGCAAAAAGTGTGCTAAGATGATGGGGCTTCAGCTTTACACAGAACCAAATCTGGATAAAGTCCAATAGTTTTGGAATAGTATAAAGTGGTTACATTTGCATATCATCAATGAGTGAACTATTGACCTTGGTTAGGCCTGTCTGAGTGCCCTTGAAGTTAAATCCTTTCTCTTATGTGGCACATAAACAGTTTCTGTTTCCCTTGTTTATTGACCTCTGCTGCAGCGCTATAATGTTGAACAACCTTTGCTACCAAAACTGATCCAAGTCCTGCTTGTTACCGCAGTTTAACCCTGACTAGGACGTTAAATAATTCTGGTCCTGAGATCATGCTGTCCTGCAGTGTGCTTCAGTGGATTGTCGGGTCCTCTAGCCCTGGTCAGTGAGGTAGAAACCTAACTTGGCCACAGTCATCTCTCTACGGAGACGCATCACCTCCCAGAACATCTGCTCCGCTGAACAGAGAGAAAACAACAGATACAACATGTCAATTTCCTGAAGGAAACCCACTGAAGGAAAAGCAAGAAGCAAAGGAGACAAAAAGACCAAATATAAAGAAAGGTTAGCTTCTCAGGTACATGTTGGTGTTTACTTACCATTGTGTCTCACCAGGCCTTGCTGGATGTAGCGGATGTAAGTAAAAAAATTGCAAACAGCCGTGATCTAGAAAGGTAAAATAAGGTCACATAAAGCAGCAGTTAACAGCAGTAACAGCAGTGTATCTGAGACTACAGAGATGAAGTATTAATTACCCGTGCTCGGCTGGAAGGAGAGATGTAGTAGTAGCTCCCCTTGTCGCCAAGTTTAATGCGATGTCGACAGAGGCGCGACATGCCACTTAATGCACATTTCCTACAAATGGGGAGGGATGAGTTGTCAGAAAAAAGAAAAAAAGGAGTGAATACACACGGTCATGTTTTATCACAGCAAGCACTTAACATGAATTATATTCCATATCATCAATCAAACCTCCATATCTCAAATTTAAACAATGACTCAAGTAAGTGAAGACACAAAAGAGAAGTGCACAATCAAAGAAAGTTAGTCACTGGAAGTAGGTTTCATTAGTGTACACCCAGACACATGCTGATCATTATTTACTGAGTTGTTAACAAGTTTCAGATGTCTGAATATGCAGACAATATTTCATGCTACAGCACATTTGTTAGTGAAAAGCTGAACAAACGATTGGTTCCTAAGAGGACTTACGTCTCTACTGCTGCCCTAAAGCCACTGGAAGAAAAAGATTTTTTATATCAGACAGTGATTAGACATGTGCCCAATGATCCAAATCCTCTCAAATCCGTGGTAAGATAGTGAAGAACCCCCAGCTATGACCATTAAGCATCAGGGGAGAAATCAAAACCAAATATGATAGATTTTCAGTGTGAACTTAGTCATTGTTTAGCAGTGAATGGTGTAAGAAAAGACAGACCGATGGCTGATATGTTAAGGTTTTAACTCACTTAGGGCCTCCACACTCTATAGCTGAGGCTTTGACCATCGGTAAGGCTGACATGGCCACAGGCTCGATGGTCAAAGAGTTGTTTTCCACTGCGCTCTGCACCAGCTGTGACAGCTGTGAAACACAGTGATTAATAATGTTAACATAACTTTGAACACTGACATATTGCATATTCAGTAATTTAGTGTTTATGTAAAAAAGAAGTGAAATTCTGACCTCAGATCTCGTGAAGGTGAGGCAGGGTCCGATGTCTTCTCTGTAGATGCGACTCAGGAAGGCAGAGGAGCGCTCTAGATTTGGATTTTCCCTCCACATCAAAAACTCGGCATAAAGAACAGAGTCCATCTGCAAAAAGAAAACAGTCAATCACACTGATTTATTACACAGCTTGACTAATATGTCAAAAGCATGAAGCCACAGCCATCGTCCATAAACACCTTTTAAATCACAGTAGGCGGCAAATGGCAAGATAAGGGATAAGATTGGTTGAAAGACTAACAAAACACTCTGCCATCCCTAGAGGCAAACAGTAAAATATTTAGACAATTAAGCTTATCAAGAGAGAGAGACATAAGGATTTACTTTTCTACTTGTGCCTCCATGAATCTTCAAGGTGAGGACTTGTCCTCTGCTGCATACTTTCAGCTGTTAGAGGATTGTGCTAATATCACTGCTGTTCGGTATTAGAGGGACTTTTCCCAAACCACACAGAACGCATAAATATTGCTGAGCTTGACATGAATAAAAATGACAATGAAGTTTTACTAATGATTATTTGACAAGTTTAAATATTAAAATCCTAACTAGAGAGCTGATTTGTTGAAATAAACACATCCATCTCAGAGCAATGCTGAAAACAGGAGCAATAAATTTAGCTACTATGTGTCTAGCTGACCTTTATCAAGTAGCAAAAGACTGATAATACTTTTTCCCAAAAGAGTTTACTATTATCTCTTTGTGCTCTGGGACAGGAAAAACTTGATTATTGTGCCATAAAGAGACACAACTACAGAAAACCGATCCATCTGCCAGCAGCTAACTCTGAAAGACTGTCAGACCAGGTCAAAGGGATGCAGTTACCTGTCTGCCATCAGAGTCTAGCCCCTCCCCCTGGTCCTGCCAGTAATGGTTTAAGACAGACTGGCCAGGGACCAGGCAGAGTATCAGAGAGAGGAGAGCAGGAACAGCAGGCTGAGAGAGGAAGAGAAACCAGAGATGGAGAGGAAGAACAACAAATCAGGGAGAGGTTAGTACTGAGAGAGAGGAAAAAACTACGACAACTTGGCTCGAAGACAGGAGATTCAAGTGGCTGGAAACAGGATGAGGGGGAAAGAGAGTATAACATTTTACAAACAGACTTTAGGACGAAGAGAGGCAAATGTAAAAAACTTCATTAAGACTACCTCTCGGTCCTCTTTGGCCACAGGCTGAACAGAAACTGAGGAGGCTTCTGGTTTTCCAAGTGTGGATGGAAAGGCGCCGCTTGTGCTCTTGTTGCGGATGTGGCCCCCAATGTGTTTGTGCGCTCCCCTGGTCCCTGACGACTGCAGCTGTGGATGCAGCTGTCTGTTTGGTGAAGAAGGTGTTGAGGTCAATACCAGGGTCTTGAGCGCCGATACCTCCGCCTGAAGAACATCAATCTGGGAGCCACAGAAAAGTGCACAGAAAACAAAAGAACACAAATGAAGAATAATAAATAAAAAAACTGTAAATTAAAATGAGAGTGATGAAAGTCTCATGAGGGAGGAAATTCAATAAAATTTGCCATAACACTTTTTGTGTTGTTTAATTTTTGACATCAAATGTATTTAAAACTATTTAAAACTATTTAAAACAGCAGCCCTCCTCAGCCCCCAAGACAAATTTAGAGTGCAGTTTAAAAATAGTTAAAGTGCTATGAAGAAATACTAATGGGACAAAGGTCCTTGAAAATCACTCGGTTAATGAGGCATTTCATCCTGAAGTACAGAAAAACAACCACACACACACACACACACACACCTTTCCCTGAGCCTCCTTCAATTGTTTCTCCGCTGCTGCCTGTTTGACGTTAGCTTCATTTACCATCTTGTGAGCTTCCTGCAGTGAAAAAGATTGATTCGTTGACACAAGGTTTAAAGACATTCTCATTTCTTGATTTACCATCTACCCATCTATACTGTGGTTTTAAAAGGCTGATCAGTCTATACTGATTTTAGGCTTAAATTATTATTTTTTGGCCCACTTTCTGTTAAAGCACCATTCACTTCCAGTGAAAGTCCCATCTACTCCAAGAACAGATACAGCGTCATAGCGTCACATTACTTCCCTCATCATCAGGGTCGAAGACGCAATTCAAAATTACAGTGCACTTAGTGGAGAGCAGTGATTACTGTTTTGTTTTGATTACTACCTCAAACAGACTGGCAGTCAGTTCCTCCAGTTCCTGCTCCAGTTGATTCCTGACTTGCGACAGGCGCTCACACTCCTTGTCCTTGAGTTTCAGTTCCTGAGATGCATAGAAGAAACAGTTTACAACCGCATTTAACAAGGAACTACATTTGCTTTGTCAACTTTTTTTCCCTTTCAGGTCATGCAAAGCTTTGTGTGTGTCAGCATAAAGTAGGTTACAACACCTTCTTTGCAGCGTCCAGCTGTTCCCTAAGGATCTCTGACCCTTTTTCTCTGATTTCCTTTTCTCTGATCTCCAGCGAGGAGCTACGAAGCCGGGAGAGGTCGCCATGGTCTCTGCCTGAGGTGGGCACAACCTGACCTCCTCCCTCCACCCTGGACTCCGGCTCTGGATCCAGATCTACCAACCTTCACACACGCAGGGATATTATTAATATAGTTATTGAGGGGACATGAGGATTTCATGTCCAATTTTTTAATTGAGATACTATAAAGACAGTTTAAGATATAGGGTTTATTTAATAATAGTGTCTAATTTAGATTTTGATTGTGACCTCCAATACAGCATGTATTAGGTATACCTTGCTAAAAGGTTGTAGTTGGAAAGGCTATGGGTTTTGTCCTGTTTAATATTCAGTGTTCCAACAGAAACTGATCAGTCAATTTATCAACTCAGATATTTAATTGATTGACTGAAAGAAGAAGTCATTGCAAATTTACTTGGAAATGATTATTTATTAGTGTACCTTATGTCAAAGAACAGGCAGCAAAATCTGTTGAACACACAATTTAAATGTTCAAATATAAGGCTGAACTGACCAACACAAAACGGATATTTGTATATAAGTTCATTAAAATGTCTCCCTACTTAGTTTTCAAACAGTTTTTGTTTACAGCCAATGAGACAGCAAAGCTGTCGTGTTGCACCATAAAATCACCCTTTGTCTTATCCCTAATGATACTTGTAAAGATCTTCGCCGAGTTAATGTTTAGCTATCTAAGTTAATAAAGTGTGTAATATCATTAGTTACACACAACTGAGGCACCACAGATCACTGTTTGACCCCTCTGCAACCACATCAACAATCCCCACATTTTTAATTTTCAACATTTTTTCCACAATTTTCAAAAGTTCATCCTCACAGTAGCAAAAAATAAATAAATAAATAAAAACTAACCAGGACTTTTGGCTAGTTAGCTTTGCTCGTTAGCTAACATTAACCACAACAACTTTTTAATACGATGAGATTTCCCCTCAGTGTCCGCCCTTACCCTGTCAGTGTCCGGGACCGCAGATTAACCTCCCACCCTGCTGTCTGTGTGTCTGGCAGCTTCTTCCCTCCAGTGTCCTTCAGTTGTTGTTGTTATTGTTGTAGTTACTGAATTAAAAAATACTGTGCAAACTGAGCTAACGTTAGCTAGTTTCAGTGAAACTAATCTCAGGCGTTTTAAATCACAGCGGAGGAATGCGGACGCTGACGTAGACAACCGACACCAACAACGGCAGCAGCAGCAGCAGCGGTGGTCTAATTGTGACAAAAAAATTAATTAAATTAACTTTAAATGTACAGACGACTTGGTCTAACGTTACACTTTTACAGCCATGTCCTTTGCTGTTTTTCCTCTTATCCCCGTGTTGTTTCCCCCAGGACAGAAAGCGAGTGTCTCTGCTGCCTCAGCCTCTTTCTCACAGGTCACATGACAGCGCATCCACTCCCAAGTACGCCCTGTCCGGAGCCTCCACAGCACAGCACCACCCTCAAACTACCATCCTGTGTGCGATTACTGCAAGTTCATTACTTTAAGGAGAAATTTTACAGTGTAAAAATTACTCTGCCACTCACTCAAGAAAATACAAAAGTATTTGCACGAAAGTCACTTTATGATGAAGTGACTTTCTAAAATGAAAATGCTCATAATGCAGAATTATATAACAGTGGTTTGTAATAAGTGATGTATTACTGAAAGGACCTGCTTATCATTTTCATGTTACTGCTGATAAAGGTAGAGCTAAATGTAATTGCTTTGCAAAGACCCATCTGCTTGGTAGTTTAACCTGTGACAAAATGTCATCATTTATTAGATTTACTTACTTACTTACAAGCCCATCTTTTAATTTACTATTTATTAGCTAAAGAATGTAAAGCTTTAAGAGTTAGCTACATCTTGAAAGTACTTGGGATTAAGGCCAAAATATGGTTAAGTCAAGGGGTCCCAGAGCACTGTCTATCTTTGCATGATTTGTAATCCAGTCTTGGAGAGCATCTGAGTCATGAATTAAATGCCTTATAAATTTTGCATTGATTTCAACCTTTTCAACCACTTCCATGATAACACAGAACTCTAGACACTTTGCTTTAGTTCATTTACGTATTGTGCAATTATGCATCATCATCATGAAGTGATTCTTGACGATAATGAAATAGTGAACAAATATGAGAAATAATATATGGGATATAAAATATGGGATTTTTCAATTTTTAATGACATGAAAAATACACTAGATAAAAAGGTTGAGGTTAGTTTATCACCGATACATACTGCATATCAGTGTCTATGTTATCCAGTTAGTAAAAGAAAACTGCTGTGCAGACAAATGTTGAAGACTTTTCAGAAACAGTGTCTTCACTACATAATTTGTCCAGCAGAGAGCACTAAAAACATTATTTTACAAATGTTTGATGACCCACTGTATGCATATCTTGGTTACAGTTTTTTTTTAAAGAAATTAAAGGGGCAATTTGTGTTTAAGTTTTGTTTTTATGTAAGAGAAAAATTGGCAGACATATAATTACCAGATTTTTAAAAAACATTGTTAATATCCTATCATCAGTATCAGGCAGCCTCATAAAAACACACAAACAGCATTAATTCAAACTCTTATATTACATTAATTAATTCTTTTCTCATTCTACAAATACACTTGTAATGCCTTGAAAAAATACCACAAAAAGCACATCAGTGGGCAGTTTTTTTCAAGGAAATTTTGTTGCAAATCTTGCCCCTTCTTACCTCATAATTTGTCTCATTAACTTTCAGCTCTCTATTGTAATAAATTAATAGGCTTATATGCAAATTTAAACCCCAAAACAAGTCCTGATCTGACCCTGCACTTGGCCCACAGACTGAAAACATGCCTGAATGTGCTGATTAATAAGGTGGTTGATCAATGGAGTTAGACTTTATATGCAAAGTGTGCCCAAAGAGTAATTTCGTGCACTTCTGGTGTTAAACTGGTGACTAAATATAGATTATTATTCACTAGTTTACATATGTTGTCACTGTTTTGTTCACCTGGCTGTTACCTTAATGTGATGATACCAGGTGAAAACTTCAAGAAAGTAAAAGAAAGATTTTTCACTTCAATGCCACACAGATTGTCTTAAAATAGAGTCCAATTGAACACCAATATAAGAAGGTGTTTAATTTTAGGTAATTGTGCAGAATTAATTTGTGTTATTAATATAGTAGCAAGTAAAGCATTTGAGGAATGAATCAATTCTAGGAAAGCTTCTGGGGAGTCTATTTGCAGTGCATGGAATTAACAAAAATAAGAAAAAAACTATCAATTTTCTCCTCACAGGTGAGCTCAAACTCTTTCTTACCCCCAGTGCTTCAGGTTTTAACACTTACCGTCCAACAACACAGCCTTCCTCCTCAGTTTCCCTGCTGGACTTGTGTCTGGCTCCCAGGACATCAGGTGTGCCAAAAAAGACTGTAGAGGAATATACGGCGATTCCAGATCTTCCTGCTCTGAGGACTTCATATCCTGGACTGGCTTTTGTAGAGGACGGTGGAGAAGAGGAAATCTGGACGCTGTGAATTCCCTCAAAAGCATCCATGTGCAGAGTCTTATCAGAAACTCCGGGATGGCTCCACTGAAGTTACATTCAGTGTGTTAATTTTAACTATGTAGTGATCCTGATGCCTGTAGGTGTCAAATGCCTATAATCCAGAAAAAGCAAGTGTTACAGACTGCAACTTCACAGCCCGTAAAAGTTTTGTAAAAACAAAATCAATGTCTTCCAGTTATGAATGGTTGAGCTGTGACCTCGGCAGTGTTTAAACTGTAACTGACACACTTCTTCACTGCAGAGCGAAGGGGAAGGAAGGCTCTTTCTTGCAGGTTGTCATGCTAAAAGAATTTGTTCCTAAAAGATATCCTGTGCAAACATAACTTCAACCTGAGTAAAGAAACAGTATCACATTCACATGTGGAAAGCTATGAACTTATAGCCATCCAGGATGATTTAAGGACGAAAACATTCACAGAATACACTCACCAAAGTGTTCAGAATTGGTCCCCAGTTGTTGCAAGTGCATCAGAATTCAGTATAAATTGCTGAAACTGTGCTTTAAAAATCTCAAGAGTTCAGCAGGTTTAACTCAGCCTGCACTTCGCCCTGCTGTTGGTCTCCTGGTTAGACTGGAAGGGTTAATCGCTGACACCCTCTGGCCAGTCAGAGCCCAGCTGTGCACATTTCTTCCAGCAGAGGGGGTGATACAAAGTCTCACCTGACCAAGAGTTTTCCATGACCAATCACTGAATTATGCTTTAAACAGAAAATTAATCAATTCTCCCTCTAAAAGTTTATTGAAGTCAAGAAATGTGAATGTGTTCAAATGTGTCTATTTGTAATTGAGGAGAAGGCAGAGATGAATGTGTTAAACTCTACAGGAGATTGTTGGACAGGTTGCTGTAACTGGTTGTATTTCCAGCCTTCATCCAACCCTTTAACTAACCTATTTGTGGCAGTGTGGTTGCTTCAGATTAACAGGACCCGGCCTCACAATGCAGCTTTGTTGCCGAAACAGATTAACACATCAAGTGACCGGAGGTGTAGGAGTCCCTTGCTTTCTTTTTCTGTCCTGCCTCCTTTTCTACAACATTCTCTACGGACGCTGCCTGAACACATCTCGAGCCACAGCGAGTATGATGGCCAGACAACTTCACAGTGTGTGGTAAGTAAGCACAACTTCACAGCCTTGTGTTTGAGTAGGTAAATTGGCCTTTTGTGACCTAATAGTGCTGAATTTGCTTCAAGTGGCCCTGAAATCTTCTCTTTAGGTGGAGGGTTGTGTTTCAGATCTGTAAAATGAGGGTAGTTATTATTTATAAATGATTATTTAAGTGTGTGTAACACTGAAAATCAAATTATTACCAAGACAGTAGAGATGTATCAAGCCAAACAAGTAGAGAATGTATAAAGAATAACCCCCTGTTGTTTTCTTTTGGCTTTATTATCTTAGATTTGCGACCAAATTGGCCTTATGAGATCCAGGTTGATCGCTGACATTGAGCTCAGAAGACACACAGAAAAATCTCACACTGGTTTCCTTCATGTCACTCCACAACAAACCAGCAAGTGGGCCAGCAAGCAGCAGCGATGACAGTAACATATTCTCGCAGGGTTGCTGATGCAGGTCTGGGGACCTTCTTTCACCTGCTTTTGCGATGGAAGGGCAGCATCTACAAACTGCTCTACAGAGAACTCATCATCTTCACTCTGCTTTACTACTTCTTCAGTGCTGTTTATAGGTACTCTCTTTGAGAAAACACTGTAAACTCAACTATGTCCTCCAATCAGCGGAAAGAGTGATTGTAACCTTTCTTATTGGATTTTTAAGTCCCATAACAGATATTTCTGAGTTGTTTAAAGGTTATGTTAGACCAGAAAAAGGGGTTCATATTCTTGTCACAGGACTCAATTATCTGTGTTCAGCTGCAATGGACTCAACAGTTGTTTCCTCCACCAGGTTTATGTTAAATAATGACCAGAGGAGGCTGTTTGAGAAGCTGTCAATATACTGTGACCGTTATGCTCAGCTCATCCCTGTGTCGTTCGTGCTGGGTGAGCTGAATTTCAAAACTAATTCAAGCATGGGCAATAGATGTGCAAAACTAAATCTCAATCTGAGACTGTATTTCTGGAAACCATCACAAGGTTGGCGTGTAAATTTTTACTTGTTCATTTTTTCGCCAGGTTTCTATGTCACCTTGGTTGTGTCTCGTTGGTGGGGCCAGTTTGAGAACGTTCCCTGGCCGGACCGCTTGGCAGCATTAGTAGGAGGTCATGTTCGTGGTGCTGACGAGGCCTCCAGGCTGACCAGACGAACTTTGATGCGATACGCAAACCTCTCTGGTGTGCTCATCTATCGCTCTGTCAGCACTGCTGTCTATAAGAGGTTTCCCACTATGGAGCATCTGGTGCAGGCCGGTATGATGAGGCAATAAAAACACCACTATTTTGATCTTATCAAATAACAGAACAAGTACATTCAAAGCAGATTGTTCTTTTTTTTAATATTTAAAGGCCGTGAAGAAACTGCATGGTGGTGGTGGTTTATGAAACAAGTTCAGACTCAAACATCCTCTCTGTTTTTGTTCCCGTGCTGTGTTTGTGTCTCTCAGGTTTGATGACATCAGAGGAGCTGAGGCACCTGGAGGACTTGCCCTCCCCTCACAACAAATTCTGGGTTCCCTGCATGTGGTTTGTGAGCCTGGCTCTGAGGGCCCGGACTGAGGGTCGCATCAATAACGACGTGGCCCTCACGGCCATTCTCACTGTAGGTTTTCATGTTTTATCTTTTTGCAAGCCAAAAGAGCATGAACGTCCTCACTTTGTGGCTGTTTTAGCTCTAAAATGTTCTTTAAAAATGTGTTTTTTCCTGTACTGCCTTTTTTCTCTGTTCAGGAGTTGAATAGTTTACGGGCAAAGTGTATGAAGCTGTACGGTTATGACTGGATCAGCCTGCCTCTTGTCTATACTCAGGTTTTTCTTCTGTTTTGGAATTGAAATACTGTAGACGGCTTGGCAGTAAAATAAATAGTTTTCATGCTGTGACAAATTTCAAATGATCAAGTGTAAGAAATTGTAACAGTGATGGTCACTGATAGTGACATTGGGCTAATATTAGGCTGCTTGTAGTCTTCAAAGAATCTGATTATGTGTCACAATCATCATCGTGTACCTGAGATAATTTACTCAGTTTGATCAATGTGAGCAGTTTGACCTAGAAAAACACAATGAAATCAGCAAACAAGAGCAATGCAAACACTCAACAAGAGACTCGGAGGTAGTTATGAAACACTTCCAGGCTTAACTAATGTCTTTAAACAAGGTGGTGACTGTGGCGGTCTACAGCTTCTTCCTGGCCTGTCTGATTGGTCGTCAGTTCTTGGATCCCACTCAGGGGTACCCCGGTCATGATGTGGACTTTTACCTGCCTGTTTTCACCCTCTTGCAGTTTTTCTTCTACGTTGGTTGGCTCAAGGTGATAACCCGCAGAGTAATTTTAAGATAAAGTCACACTGATGCTGCTGTTGATATCTTACTCATTCTGTCTTGTTCATGGTCTCAGGTGGCTGAACAGCTCATAAACCCTTTTGGTGAGGATGATGATGACTTTGAAACCAACTGGCTTGTTGATCGCAATTTACAGGTTTGGATTCAAACTTAACTATTTTTAATTAATTATAGATAGAGGCTGTCTTGTCATTTGCTGTGTTTTTGTTGTTGTTTCTCAGGTGTCCTTGTTGTCTGTGGATGAGATGTACGACAACCTGCCACTGGTTGAGAGGGATATGTACTGGAACGAGTCTGAGCCTCAGCCTCCCTACACTGCTGCCAGCGCTGAACACCGCAAACCCTCTTTCATGGGCTCAGCCCTGGATATTAGGTTCATCAATGTCTTAACTTTTTCTTGTAGGCAATTCCTTAATACTCCAACTAACCACTGTACAACTATTTATTTAATCTAGTGTTCCTAAGGAAGAGATGGAGTTTCAGTCCAATCTGGAGCAAATCAAAGAACACGAGGAAGCCAACTACTCCACCCCGCTGATTGGAGGCTTGGGTCGTCTTCTTGGTGTCCACTCCCCTAACTTTCCTCGTTCCTCGAGGGTCTCTTTGCTGCGACGCCGCCCTGGAGCTCCACTAAGTCGCTTTCCTCTGTACCTGCATCAAGAGGCACCATCAACTCCGAGTCAAGCCCGCCAGCCTTTGAGCCATGAGCGAGATCCAGACTACGCCTTTTCCACCATGCCCTTGTATGAGAGACCAGGTTTCTACAGCTGCCCACAAACACCCATCCACTGTGTGCCCCCTGCAGTGCCCCGCCCTCGACCTGCCCGGCGAACTCAGAGCGAGTGGGACCGCAGCTGCAGCTCCCTCGCTCCTCCAATGGTGGGCTCACAGGTGCTGCCTCCTGACACCCCCAACCATGTCCCCCCACCACCGTCCTCTGCATTCCCCTGGTTAAGCGAGGATAGCGAGGTCCCAAGTGCCCCTACGTTCTCCTTTCCGGACCCTCCACCTGAACTCTGCCCAATATCTAAACTCAGACCTGGACATGGCCTGCTGTCTCGCCGTCCTCCACCTCCCCGCCTTACTCTGGACACCCTTCCCTCAGCTGAAAGCCAGCCCGGACCCCCAAGTGCTCGGACGGCAGGAAGCGGAGGAGAAAGGGTGTTCTCTTTCAGCCCTCCCTCTCGCACAGCAGCAGCAGCAAATCCCAGTAATCCCACCAGCAGCTCTAGCAGCATTAACGCAACAAGCACCAACAGCGCTGGCACAACGGGAAGTCTCTGCAACATTACAAGTCACAGTAACTTTGGTAACCATGGTAACTTCAGTGCCAACATGAGAGCAAGCAACGGGGGCACCAACGGAGGGTTGAGCAATAATATGAACACAGTATCAACGTCAGCATCATCGCAGCAAGAAACCAATCAGCAAAACTCACCAAACGACTCAGGAATCTCATTGGCTGAAGGGGACCTGCTGGGTGTTTTGGTGGACAGTGGGGTGAACAAGGCAACAGGAGGGAGGGAGCAGGACTGACAAAGGAGGGCACAACAGATTGTTTTTTGTATCACATATGGCATTCAAATTACTTAACACAGGCACTTATCTATGTTCCATCTGAAGAGCATTCCAGTCATCTGGAGCCCTACACACAACTCATAAATATTTGTTGCAAACACTGAGTTAATCTCCACTTCCTGATAAGATTTTACAGAACAATTAACCTACTTGTAATGCAAAGCACCTTATGAGTTTTAACCAGCAATGTGTGAAGAAAAATGTAAAAAAAAAAAGGAAAAAAAAAGAAATACTTTACAGTTTCCTGGTAAATACAGTGTAAAGAGGTCAAAATGTGAATGTGTGTAAAACAATTTGGCCTTCTTAGTATCATTCCCATACGTGTACTCTTTAATAAATACGTTATTTGTCTTTAGTTATTTTGTCAGAATATTTTAAAATAAAAAACTAAAACTTGAAATTGTTTGTTTATTACTAATTTATTTAATTATACAGGGAAACTCTATGTACAATTCAAACTTCAGAGAGGCAACCATTACCCTGAAGAAATTTTAGAATTACATGATTGTCCACATCCGTGTGTTCAGATAACATTGAATTTAATTTAAAACAGCTACTGTACAGTCAGCCTACACAGTCATCATATGCAGTTCACCCATAAGTATATCAGAAATAAAACTCAAAGCCGGTGAATTTAAAGGAAATAAGCAGCAAATATATGGAGGGTTAAGTGTGTCATTGGAAATTTAACCAAAGGAATTTGTTTTTGAAAACAAAGTTTGACATGAAAATAACCAACTTCAGAAGAAACAATGGAAGAGAAAATATACTTGAAGAGGATGGTTACATTACAATTAAATGGCCATGTAAACTTCATTATATTGCAATTAAATGGAGGATTAACATGTGTATTAATTCAATTGTTACTTGGTTTTCTCTTGAATGTACAATACAAGCCTTAAAATTCAGGTTTAAGGACTAATTTCACTTTAAATATCCTCAGTAACTACCACTTAAGGAATGAAACGATTTGCAAAAAGAATACGAAAATACAAGAATCATGATTTGAATGGAAAGAAAGCATGAAAATAAAAAAATCAAGCCAGGAAAAAAAGAAGCTCAACAAGGACACAATTATGGCTTGTACAATGGAATATTATAACACTCATAGTAACAGAACAAGTATAAATTTAAAACAATTTTGAAAATCTATATATAAAATAATTCAAATATACAAAAATATTAACATGTCTTCATAAAATTTATCATAAAATCTTAATATTCCAGTAGCATGGTGCATTTTCAATACTCTTATTGCTAAAATACAAGAATTTTAATTTAAATTTTTTTCTGTTTCAAAGTTTTATTCTTGCAATAAATTGTAGTGTTTTAGCCACCATACTTTAAAAACACCAAAGACACTTGTAGGATTAATAAAATTGAAATATCCAAGGGAGAATGAACAATAAATGGCCTGCATTAAGGATTTGTTCAGCCTTTATTTCTATAAAACATTTCTCTTACAGATCGTAATCTAGGATATAACTTGAGGTGAAGTGTGCACTAGACCAGTGAAGAAAGCTAACTATGCCTTAGGGAAATTTTGCAGTTGATTGACAGCTAACAAAATAAAGCAGTTATTTGTTTCACATGCAGAAAATGGCAGATACAGAGGCAGGCTGGCATGCAATAGCGATGATCGTAAATCGTGTTAAACTGTCGTGAATTAACTGCAGTCTTAACTGCCCTCATCAGCCATGGTGTGTTTGTCAAAGAGGTACTCGGCCATGCCAGTCTGAGGGGCCCCCATGCGGCGCAAGTTAGATACCCAGTCAGCAAGCTGTTTGATAGATTTAACCTGCTCATCCAGGTAATGTGTTTCTATGAAGTCACACATCTGTGGACGAAAAGGACAAAATGTTATTCTCAAAGACCATCAGACCCATCAAATGTCAGGTATAACATGTTTTTAAGGTTCACAGCTTCCAGCTGCACTCATACTTAGTCATAGCTCAGTTACCATTTCAATGTCTACTGGAAACATTTCACAAGCAGAGCATCTGATTTTAAGCACGTGTTTGCAACTTATTTTGTTGCAGTATGTGATCTTAGTCCTTATCCAAAATAAAAACCTTATGTTGCTTCAAACTTTCTGTTTGATCAGTCATTTTACATGTCAGTGTTGTACATTTTCTGGCATTTTACAGTAAAGCTGCTGTCATTGTACTGCAATTTTGTATTTTTTTATCCAATGATATTAGGAAGAGAAAATAATAATTTTATCTGCAGCTTAGCAGCTTGCTTAGGCCTGCTGTTCAACATGGTATTTATGAGCTGGGATCAAGTTTCAGATATGTTCAGTTGCCCCACAACAGAAACTAAAAATAAAGCAACTGTATTATAAATTCAACTATAAAAAATAAGTGCAAATTGCCACAGAGCAGGAGGAGACAGAAAAGAGGTTAAACAAGCTCTCTATCTTCCTCTCTCACTTCGAAATCTATCACTAAAGATGAATTTCGAGTTAAAAGCTACAATAGATGTTATTCCAGCACTGGTGCTAAAATGGCAGCAAATCATCTCCTGCTCATTCCATAGAGTTGCACTGAGATGCAGCTGGAAGCTATGTACATTGGCCCTTAGACTGCTGCTTACATGAGGATCATTGTGTTCAGCTGCCAGTTTTTGCAGGTCCAACAGAGATTGGTTTACACTCTTCTCCAGCTGCAAGGAGCACTCCAAGGCCTCCAGGCCACTCCCCCACTCATCCCTATCAGGTTTCTATAGACGAAAATAGATCATGACATCACAACCAAAAAAACCCCCAAACAATTAACAAAAAGATTAACTAAATATTGCATCATAATTTGGTATGTGCATCCAGATCATTAAGCATCACAAAAAGGATTATAAGATTTACAGTGTGAAACTAAACCAATAAAAGGGTCACAGTTAACATACTCTGGAGTGACACTGCATACCTTTATGTCCTGCAGAAAAATTCTGCCTCCCCGCTTATTCTGCAGACTCATCAACTTCTCTGCATGCTCCTGCTCCTCTTTGGACTGTGCTTTAAAGAACTTTGCAAAATTTGGCAGGGATTTATCATCTCTCTCAAAATAGTATGCCTTAAAAAAAACAACAAAAACAAAAGAGAGAAGATATTTATGTCCCTGAGCTTAAAACACACAGCAATGACTTATGAATTGGCTTGACAGCTTTTCTTACCATGGAGAGATAAACATAAGAGGCATAGAGCTCTAGGTTTATCTGTCTGTTAATGGCAGCCTCGCAGTCCTGGTGGAAGTTTTGTCGGATTTGTGAACTCATTTCTGTTTAAATAACAATGAAAAGTGAATTTACATGACACTGTTCTTTAAGTCATATGTTAGACAGTAAACTATCAAGGAAACATCTGCATGTAATAAATCTAAACGGATATTTTCTTATGTGATTAAGTAAGTGTCGCATCATAAACCCAGGGACAAAGACATAATCACTTTAGATCACAGCTGACACTCTTTTGTAATACAATACCACCAATCAAGGGCATCAGTGCGTTTAGTGACCTTTATCCCACGATGACCTACTAAAAGAAAAACGATATGACCTGTTTTTCTAAGTGAGACACTGTCAGGTGAAAGCCACCGGTAACTAAGCTAAATTAATATTTCTAACTTTTGACTCCGGTTGGCTGCCAGCAAATTAATTGGGGCTTATTACATTTATGAATTAATTTATTTATTTATTTTACAAAGGCATGGCTAATAACGCAATATAGCTTGCCCGAGAAATAAAGACATACGAATGTTAAGCTAGCTTGCATGCGAAGAAAAAAGGACACGGGAGTCGTCAAGGTGGGCTGATGAATGACAAAGAAGCATGCTAACATGTCAACATACGAAGCAGCATGGACAGCTAACTCAGATGTTACGTAACTAATATGACAGAGTAGCTAACTAGAGTTAGCTAACAATATACGTCTCTAACCAGCCCGTTGTTAGGCGCAGGTAGCTTCATCATGACAGGTGACAAGCTAGTAGGCTGCCTGGTACCTACCTGGTTTGTCAATCTCAGACTTTTCAGTTAGTAATTACGAAATTCGTTATTTAGCAATAATCCGATATTAACCGTGTTGAACTCCCAACTACTTGAGTTAGAAGGTTTGCTGACGTTACCTGCTGTCACAGCTGTTGTAGGAGACCATGTACGAGACGAACGCGCAGTCTGACCGTTATGATGTCACTGTCTGACAGCAGCTTCAGCGGGTTAAAGGGGCGGGGCTAATACAAAATTAACCTAAATGAATAGCCACGTGATTAGTGCGTTGCTTTCTGTCCCGTATTATTATAATTATTATTATTATGATTATTATTATTATTATTATTATTCTTGTTATCATTATTATTAATATTAGTATTATTATGATATTGCTTATGAGTGCTAGGTGTTTTTGCTTGAATAGGCTGAATAAAAACGTACTTTGGCACCTGTTTTACATAAGTCACAATTACCGCTGACATAGATTTATAGAGGCAGATGACAGAGCAGTTTTACTGTAGGGTCCATTCAATAGCTGTTTTGGAGCTTACTGATATAACGGCAGATAAAGTTTCCCAGTTGCACCAGATTTACAGACGTTCAAAGTTCCAGTTTAATGAGTTCTTTGAGGACTTCACATCCGTGCTGAAAAATAACAACGACCAGCTTTCAACCAAACTATCAATTTTAAACATTAATTTGATGCATGAAATAGGATTACTTAAGAAAATATGGCAGTCTGGTTTGCCATAACATATTAGTAGAGCACAAAGGTGTACGTGCTGCCTCATCGTTTGATAATAACAATTAAATGAAACTAATCACTTTTTTTTTTTTGCAAGAACAAGTCCAGTGTCATAAAATAGATCTACTAGAATGTGAGAATGTGGACATTTCTTATCAAAGGTCTTTAATTAACACAGGTTAAACCCTGCACACCCATGATACATCTGTACAGGTAATTGCTTTTGTTTACAGTGGCTGGGACATATTACACTTTGATCAGTCTTAATAGTTGGATTAGTGACCTGCAATATTTCTGTCATAGCACCACCTATTTAAACCTGAGTAGAACTATAAACCACCAAAATACAGGAAACTGGAGTATGGAGTATGCAGGGCACTTAAATCCAGAGTTAATTTCCTTGCAACCCACCTCTTCTATTGTCAGTACACCTCAGTCCATGACATGTATTTTCCTCTTTGGTGTCACATATGATCAAATCTGATTAAAAGTTGCAACCTACAGAATATTTTGGCATAATGAACCATTTTAATGCAATTGAATAAAATCCAGCCATGGAAACTCTACTTTCATTTACAGTCAGTACAAACATACAAATGAAAGTTTTTAAAGATCATTTGGCAAAAACTTTCACATCCCACTGGGTAATAATACACCCATATCAAGTACAAGCATAAAGTGTCACATATGTGTCACTTGAACCCAGGAAATTTTACAAGCTAGTGACAACTAAACGCTGATGCCTAAAACAAACATTTAAAAATAATATAAAAAAACAACAACACATAACTTTATTGGAGACAGACTTTAAAATAAAAATCAAACTTTATACAGCAATGTATATCTGTATCAGTGTACAGACATTACTTGGATCCAACTGGAGGGGAGTGCCACACAGCAGAGCTGGTACGTTTAAAGTAACGAGGCTTGCTCTTGTAAAAGATGTTTTCCAGTTTGGGTGGCTCAACTTTTCCGAAGAAAGAGTCTAGATCAGGAGGGTTGAAGTACTGCTTCATAATTATCTGCTGCAGATTGTGACCTGTAAGAGAGGGGAATTAAAATGTTTTTATTTTAGACACAGCATCTGAAGTCATGAGGTACTGGGCATAACTTTAAATAGGTCAGGGGTATAGTCCTAAAGCATGTTTGTTAAAAAACTGAGTACTGAGATAGGAAGATGGGATATCTATATTCAAGAGAGAGAGAGAGAGTAGCCAACTAGGGCACAGTTACTAAAGTAAAGGACTCTCTGAACTTAACCTGCTCACTGTTAGGTTTTCTTCAACAAACTCTGACAACTTTGTCTTGCAAAGGCAGACACTTTTTTAAAGAAATTCCTCAGTATTTGAGTCCCTATTCATGCTATTTGAACTTGCAGAGGATTACTTTATGTCAGAAACAAGATCCTGGTTGATGTTAATTTGCCTCTTAGAACCGTGTAAATGTACCTCTTTCATAACCCTTACCTAGGTTTGTTTGAAACGGTTTTTCCTTTGTTCAAATGACAATTTAATGTGCACCAGCTCCATCTCAGCTAAGAATAAAAAGACTGTATGTGCTAAAATATTTTATACCACACTGTAACTATGACACTGAGGCTGTCAGTCTGTTAGCACAGTTTCACTAAAATGATAATTGCACATAATGTGTCATCTCAATTCAAGCTAATGATAACACCACCCCTGCACACTCTTAAAATGCACTGTATCATTCTTATGACAGGCCCATGCACATTGCTTCTTTATGTGGAAAAACTCAAGGCTTGACGCACCTGCTGTGCCTATTTACGGTTGCTAAGCAATCACTGATCAGGAAGTGGTTAAGAAAACCATCAGCTTCAACTGTATATATTACTAAGCACTGCTACAACTGTTCAGGAACACTGAAAAGACAGATCATCATCATAATGAAAGATAACTATACTAAATCGTGCCTACCTTCGGCCCAGGATGGAATAGGTTTCCTCGGTGCAGACTCATCATCTGTAGAGTCGTCACTGTTTTGGTCCATGCCATAATTTTCTGCACTTTTGGACAACAAAGGTTTGTTGCCCCCCTTTGGAGTGAGGGCATATGATTGTGGTGATTGCTGCAGAAGAGGATAAAACATGTTATAAGGCTTAACTCTTATAGTTATTATTTCTATCATGTTCAATAAAATCAGTTGGAAATTAAATAAATATGTATCCACAAAACCTCATTAGTCAACTTTACCTCAATATCCACGGTCACATTTAGGCCTCCACCTTTTCCTACAGGTGTGCTCATTACAGAGCCCTGAAAAGATTGCAGAGAAAAGTGTTAGATGTCTTCACTGCTTAATGATTCTCTCATGCATGCACACAAGGAGGCATGCTTGCCGTTTCATTGGCCAACAGGTGGCGCAAACATGCCAAAATATGCTGCAATATAACAATAAGGGTAGAGGACTGAACGGCTTTAAACATTTAGAGAGAGAATTCATGCATATCAACTTAATCACTGAAAGACACATAGACTTTTAACAATGAAAAAATGAAAATTCATGAGCACCAAATGTTAATCAGACTGATACATTTCCAAAAAAAAAAAAAAAAGGTTTTCATAGTGGCTATGTTGAGATTCTCACCTCCAGATCCACAGTGGCATTAAGGACAGCAGCAGTCTTCTGGGAGGAGGGAGACAGAGGGGTAAAATTAGCTCTAACAGGTCAGCTGTCACAGTATTATGTAATCAATTTTGGATGATCCACAGAAAACACCAGCCTAACAAACAAACACATGCATGCATGCATGCACTTGGCACACATGCATATACACAGAGCCTAACAGCCTGTGTGTGTGTGTGTGTGTGTGTGTGTGCGCGCTTTTCTCTCTTTCTCTTTCGACACAGTTGACACATGGGTTGCTTTTTGCATAATTTATCACGTAGCCACTGTCAAGACTGATAAACCCCCTAAAATGCGGTAACTATCATGTACAAAGACATGACAACTTATTCCTTTCTTTTCAGTACAGTGCCATAATAGGCAAGAGGAAGTAGGCAATGTTGCTGTCTCCTGTGCAAGTGTTCCTAAACTAAGTATACATTTTCCTGCAGATTTACCTTTTTATCAGCAGCATCTTTAGCAGCAGCTTCTCTCTGTTTAGCAGCCTCTCTCTCTTTTGCAGCTTTCTCTTCTGCAGCTAATCTCTGCTGCTCCGCCTAGTGGGAGTAAAACAACAAGACAGGAGATCAGTCAGTAGAACAAATCTAGAGCTGCAGAATTATAATACAATTACTTAAATACATAAGTGGACAACTCATCCACAGTTGTTCCATGCAGTTTAACATGAAAATGGTAAAAGCAGTATAAGGAGAAAAACGGGGCCGAACATGACACTCAACCCAAAATCTGAGGTTACTTTGCATCTGAATGGAATTTAAAGAGAGGGAAGAGATAGACTGTGCTGCAAGAGTGATGAGAGAAGTTTTTGGGTAAGGAAACACTGGACATACATGTCATTTTTGTCCTAGAACACCCTCTGGTCATGGGTGTATGTCAGTACAGTTTGCATTATTGTATGACCATGATGTGTGAATGCTGCACACTTTGTTCTTGCTGTGTAAGTGTACACACACATTTGATATGTCATTATGGTTCCAATTTTAAATTGCTCACCAGTTTTCTTTTTTCTTCAAGTGCCTTTCTCCTCTCCTCCAGCTCCCTCCTCTCCTTCTCCCTTGCTGCTCGCTCCAGTTCTCGTTGCAAAGCCAGAGCTTTTTCCTTTTCTACCCGCTCCCTGAAAAACAGACAATGCCAGATAAACAAACGTTTTTTGCTGTGTTCACCAATGCAAATTTAAATTTGATAAATCATCAACATGTTTGATTAATGAGGCTAGATAGTTTGCAAAGTAATCATTAGTGACCTTTCAGCGGCAGCCATTCGCTCTCTCTCCAGCTCCAGTGCTCTGCGAGCCTCGGCCAGCTTACGAGCTCGCTGTTCCTCCTCCTCTGCCTTCTTCTTGGCAAGTAACTCCTGCTGCCGCTTCTCCTCCTCCTTGAGTTTTAGAAAGGTACAACATAAAAGTTAAATACAATAAGTAAAGACAAATAAAAATAAGTTAGAAAAAATTCTCCGGTTACATGACAAAACACAGCTCTTCCTCAATGTTCAGATACTGCAGATCAACAGAAAGGATAAAACAGCCGTGTCTTACTGCTTGCTGGATCTTCTTCCTTTTCACCTCTTCTTCCAACTTTTTCTTCTGCTCCAGCTCTTCTTGACGTTTCATGGCCACTTTCTTCTTGGCCTTCTCCTCTGCCAGACGCTGCATGAAGAACAACAATTTCACAGTTTGGACCAAAAGGTTGAATCTCTGTTGAGATAAACATATAGATCCAGAGTTGCATACCTTATCATTTTTCTCATCAATCTGAGCCATTTTTTGCTCAATCTTCTTTTTCTTTTCTTCCTCCCTCTGCTCCTCTTTAACTTTGGCCTCGAACACTCTTCTGAGCCTCTCATCCCTCTTCCTAGAAAACAAATTTTTGAAGTTATATGAGAAAGAAGTTACTAAACTGTGTGCAAAGTGTGAAAAGAGGTGAAGTTTTAACCTTTTAAGCTCCTCCTGTTTCTTCTTTTTCTCCTCCTCCATTTTCCTCATTCTTTCCTCCTCCTGCTCCTGCTTCTTTTTAAGTGCTTCCAGTTTGTGACGCTCTTTTGTCTGGGAAAAGAGAAAATAGGTGAAGAATTTAGGAGACTGATGTCAGAAATCTACAATTTTAAAATCAACTGACATATATTGCAAATGTCACAAGCATCCAAAGGAGTGGGCGGCATGCATTCACATGGAAACAGATCACCCTTTGAACAGATGAAGCAAAAATCCATTTCCATCAAATCTGTTCTGACACTACCGAACTGTGCAAAGGTCTGATCATAAATCAAGCTACTGTGTGGAAAATTGTGTTTCCAAAATATACATTTTGCAGCTGCGGCACACCCCATGTGCCATTGCCTCAGAAATGTCATGAAGTGCAATCACACGATTCTGCGGAGCTGTCTGCTCCATCAAACTCAAATGAAGGGTTGTCTACATGCTCTCTGCTTTGAGGATGAGCAACTGAAACAGTGACAGGTTTTATTAGCTTGTGACTCATGACAATGAAATAACAGCATAGGTGCAACAGTTTCTCCTCAGGCAGAGTGACACACGGGAAGGGTTAGAATACTTGAAAAGAAGAAAAAAAATCTAGATTTATCAAGCTACTGCTGGGTTAAGAACATTTTTGATTCAAATAGACATTGGTAATGTGCTCTCTATTGATGTCTGTTGCCAGTAAAATTTTACTTCAGCATTTTTATTGACAAAATACTGGTCATACCCAATTAGCATTTATGTTAGGTGGTAAAAAATATGCTATGAAACTAAATAGTGAATAATAATAACAATAACAGTCTGGTAGAACAGTGCAATATGTTGACAGAGTCCACTGTTTCATATAATGCTATAGGATTTATGATTTCATTGTGATGCAAATCTCACTGTTTAGAGCCATATTTTTCATCATTCGGACAAAACTCCCTGTTCTTCATGATAACACAGATACAAATGGAAAATATGCATGAAAGCAAGACAAAAAAGCACTGAGGAGAGTGGATGTGACACAGAACAAGTACTTCAGAGTAGGACTACAAGCAGCCAAGACAAATGAGGGCCTTGCGCCTAAAAGAGGGTTAATGGATGAGATGCGTCGTTACCTGGATATGAAAAAGAAAACCTTGATACTGATTAGGGATCTTGTTCATATTGCACAGCCCTAGCTCCTTCTAAAGATGGATTTTTACTTCAGTTTCTACTTCTGTTAATATGCCTTAAAGGCACCAAACAGTGAGGTTACCATGGCCATTTCATGGGGTTTAAAGTATTGTTAGATTAAAGAGAGCTAAGGAAAAGCATTAGTGACCCGTGGGTGAGAAGCACCATCTACCAACATGTGCAGTTTGGGGTGTTTTTTAAAAAAACAGTAGCCTCTTTCACCAGTGGACCCTGCAGAAGAACAGGATCAATTGTAATTAATATATTATTTTATATATTTTACTATCAATAATTATTTCAATTTTATTATTATGTTATGATGTTCGTCATAGAGCCTATTTCAAACAAGATTTAACTAAAGTGATTATTTGGTAATGATGCTGCTCCTCATTAGAGCCAAAATGTTGCAAGTAATGTTGCTGCTCCTCTTCAGGGCCCAAATCAAACAGAAATCTTTGCAAATCTTTAGCCATCAAACTTTCAAGATCTTAAATTCGAGCTCTGATATAGAAGCGTGAAAGGGGCTTGTCTGAGGCATGTGGTAAATAAGACACTGAAGTTAAAGAATGGGATTTTAGACACCACCAAAGCCCACAAACATACGGGTTTCTAACATCACACTTACCACTATACCAATGCTCAACTGGTGGAGGGAGAAAAAAACAATCCAAGTAAGAAGACCATATCATTTGATGGCCTGACAAACACGTGAGTTTCTATACAACTTGAAAAATATGAGCATGTGTTCACAACATAATTCTTAAACATTCTCTTTTTAGGGATAAATGCTACAATTCTAAACAAGTTTAGTAAGAAGAGATGTCTTTAGCCGACCTCTATCTTAATTGGTCAAAGCAGCGCGAATAAAGCAGATCAAAACCTGTTCATGTCTCTTATGGTGATCTATTGTGTTTATCTTCCCGTCAGCCTGCCAGTGTTGCAGCTTTAGCGCTTTGTGACAGCTGGGCCCTACAGTGCAAACACATTTTATAGCATTGTTTCTTTGCACTAAGTTAATTGTATAACTTACCTTAGGATCAACCTTCATAGGAGTGGTGTGTTTAATGAAGGACTTGATAGCACCGGTGCGGCCGAGGGAACTTGGAGTCATCATCAGTATCTGATTCTTCTGCACAGTGTGGAGGAAAGATCTCATGTGGGGTTTGATTGCCTATGTGTTAACAACAAAGGTTAAGTTGGTGATCAAGAAATCCATGCATTAATTTTCATTCATACATCCACCGATTTTTCATTTCTTAACAATTTGCAAAACTTGTGCATCTTACACTTTGACTTTTCTTGGGTGGAGAGAACCTCTTTGTGGGGCTTTCTTCTGCAACATCCGGTGCCTTGCGTTTGGTGCTCAGGCGTGACCTACAGACACGGAAATATCATTTTTAGAGACATAACACCAAAATTATTTAACAGCGTCAATAAGCTAAGAAGCTCTTTGTTGTAACTGCAGACATTCATACCAACACAGACCTCCAATCCATCATTAGGGTAAGACAAGTACACACATATGCAGGCACCTAACAAACCGCTTACCTCTGACCAGGACGTGAAGTCTGTTGCTTCTCAGCAAAGACTAAAACAAAGACACAGACATGTATTAAGCTCACACAAGTTGCAAGAAATATTAACTAAAAAGTAACCTAAACGAGAATTAATTGATAAAATAGAGAGTCTCTGTACCTGTTTTTTTGCTGGGAGGGCTCATTTTTTGTTCTGTGATATACAACGAGGGGGGCTTCAGTGTGGGGGAGTTTGCAGCCACTGATCGAGTGATGCGTCCAACAGATGGATGTATATGCTGGTTGACCTGAATCTACATTTATGTGAAACAAATATTGTCAAACAAAACCATCAGATTGTAAAAAGATAAATCAAGTTTAGCTTAGACTCTTTTAATAGACAAAGATTCATTCATACCTCTGGAGTTTTCTCTGATTCTTCAGCTGAGGCATCGTGCTCTGAGTCAGCAGTTACAGCTTCCACAATCCTGCGGAAAATAAATAAGTGTGGAAAAAGAAATGCTTTAAAATAAATAAATAGATAAATAAATAAACGAACAAACACTGAAATCAAATACAGGTCTGTGTGACTAAGCTTACGTTCTGTAGAAAAAATTATTAGCCACTTTTACAAATAACTTAAATACTGGAGCCAAACACCACACTTTTCCTTCCTAGTTAACATGTTAAATGATATTAATGATGCAAAGAATTTTTTGTTGTTACTCACGCCTCTCTCTTCTCTTCATCTGCACAGTCTTCTACGATTGGAAAAAAATACAGTCAATTAGAAAAAAATACATCTAAATATGATAAATAAACTAATGAGACTCAACGTGTTGTCTTATTTAATAGTGATTTGCCTTTTGTAAAATAATAAATCCAATTTTTAACTTCTCACCATCAATACTGCTGCTACATGTGGAGCTGCCCATGCGAGACACCCTCCTTTTAAGCATGGACCGGCGTGAGGCACGGCGAACAGACTCCTGAGTCATGCTGTGCCGCAGACCAGCCAAGGAGTGACGTAGCTTGAGGGAGCAGCGCACAGAGCTCCGCCGTGACCTTTCAGCTGCGCCAGCTATTGCAATCTTAGAAGCTGTACGACCGGGAGAAGGCTCCGGCTTTTGAGCAAGCTCTGCAGACAAGCGTTCTGCTGAAGAGATGCTAACCACGACCTCAGGTTGTGGTATCTCAGGTGGAGACCGGACAGCCCTATATTCATCCATCTTGCTCTCTGCTTTGTTCACCCCGTCATTTTTTTCCATTTCTTCCTCCTCTGCCATTTCTGGCTTCTTGTTCTCCACCTCCAGAGTTTTACAGCTGCCAGGAGACGACTGACTTGCATCCTCTACCACATCAGACTTCCTCTGTTTGTTTTTACGGGTGGTGCGTTTAGGCTGTGTGGTGGTGTCGGCTTCAGAGGTGGAGGCCCCAGGAGCAGTCTCCTCTTCAGCAATGAAGTTCAGTGATTTGACTGAGGAGCCACGAAGGTTGCTGCGCTTTCCTTTGGAAAATCTGGACAGGAAAGGAAATTTTTTGGAGTTACTGAAGTCTCAACATGTTGCTTAGATTTGAAGAAATGTGAATATTTAAACATTGCTTGAACAGTAGGGAAGGCAACAAACCTTCGTCTGACTTGACTTTCATCCTGACGCCCTAAAGACACACGCTTCCGGCGACTATTCTTTTTCTGTGATGGTGTTTTGGGCATCAATTCTGGCTCAGCATTAAAATCTCTAAAATAAAAATAAACAGCCGTATTTGTAAAAAAACTCATAATCCACTCTAGAAAACAAAACATTTCCTAAGATTGAAAATTGTGAAAGGAGCAAAATTATTAAATATCTGTTAATGATATTGGTACAAGCTTACTTTGAGAACATGCGGTTGGCTTCTTGTTGAATCTCCTCAAGCCAAACCATGTGGACATTGTCAATGTCATTGATGAATTCTTGAGTTTTGCCTTCGAACATCTGCATGAACGATCGTACAGGTAGTAGTACGGAGTTCATCTTGGCAGCTTGGGGGATGAATCACACATATTAAGTCAGGTCATGCTGGAACAGACTTGAAATGGTACGTAAATAAATTAATCTAGGCGTTACCTTGAGGTCATAATGACAAGACTGGCTATTTATATTTTAATGTCTGCTAGGTCACAGTCCTTGTTTTCCTGCTAGCATGACTAGTTAAACCCTGATACACTAGTCTGACAAAATCCAGTTAAAGGCCCCTTTATTTTGTAATGCATCAATAACAAGGTAAAAACTTGGATTACAGCTGGATTACACACTACCTGAAAAACCTTGGCTACTGAGGCCATTGCTGAAAGGAAAAACTCTATCTGTAAGGAGGTCTTTTTTTTCCTGAATTGGTCCCAAGACACATTGTTTACCTACAATTCTTTAGATAGATTGAAACTGTCACTATTATTAGCTACACAGTAAATATTTGAATGAAATATCAGAGTTTTAACAGTCAGTTTTCTTCATGAACAAAAGGGCCCTGAAGCATAAAGGCACATTCATTTTAGTTTCCTTTAAAGGTCAACAGCTTTACAATCCAAACTGTCCTTTAACATCTTTGACATATACAAACAATCTTTTTAAACTACTAAAATGTCACATCAAGTTTCAGCCAGCTATGTGTCAAATCGTTCCATAATCCAAAACAACAAAGTGAATTTGAGTCTTTTTTTTTTGTTTCTGTCTTTTCCTGCCAGATCCATTTTGCGCTTTAAAGGCATTTGAATCGGTGCATGCGCAGTGTCTTTTTATTTTCGCAGACCGACTTCCATGAGACTAACTGTAGTAGTAAACAAATACTTAATTTGTTTTCATCTTACAGAAGCAGTTACAATATAAACAAATAACATTATGATTACCCTGAAAAAAACCCCAAATGTCTCACAGTGTAAACAGAATCAACGTTAGCTGACGTTTTTCATGTAACGTTACCACGATAACGTTAGCTTAGCCCAAAGGCGATCGACGAGCATGCCTTAAAAAAGACGTAAAGTGCTGCAAAAGATTTTGCTAACAGCTCTTGAGAGACACGATGCGTTAAAATAAGTGATTAGCCGCAATCTTTCTTACTTTGAAGTGCTCATATTAAAGCCTGAAAATGATGTTAGTCAGCAAACGTTAACGTTAACTTAGCCAACGTTGATATTGTCACTGACATCAAAAATAACAAGCGTTACCTTTGTTATCCGGCTTTCTCAAAAGGGAATCCGATGCTCGTTGCTCCGTTAATATATACAGTTAAATCAATCGCATATTGACGTGCATAAAATTGTGCTAAAATAATGTGATCCCCTTTCTTTTACAGATCATGTGTACACTCTGTACAACCTGAATGACCCTGGACGGTAACTGCAGTCCTCCCCGCTGAAACCGTTTAACTTGTTCAAAACCTGACCAGCCAATCACGAAGCGAAGCTTGTTGACGTCATAGGGAAGCTGTTTGATTTGTCGATTGTGAGCATCCGCTATTTCGGGCCCGCCTTTCGGAAACAAGGAGAGCATTCATACCGACTGTCATGTAAATATAAATCGAACAAACCCAAAGGAATCTTAGGGCGGAGTCACAGCGCTGCTCCAATTCAAACCAACCAATTGATATTTGGCATGCTTCGGTCCGCTCCACCCTCGGTACTTGCACACATGTATGTTTAATTGTGACTTTTCTTTCAATAATAATGCCACAAAACATTTAAAAATATATTTGAGGAAATCCTATGACATAACTAGAGTGGGAAAGTCAATAATATAAGATGTAAGATGAGATGCTTTTCTTTTTAACTGTGTTGCCTCTCGTCCGTGCATCCCCCTTTCCAGTCCTGCAGAACGTAGAACTGTTGTTGCTTCCTTCCTCCAGGAAACAAAGCTACAGGATGTTTAAAGCAATCACTCACACATCAGAAGCAGTAACGTGATCCCGCCACTGCTTATAACAAATTCACAAGAGTTAGAAACGAATGAGACCAATGGGCTTTTTACCGCATTTAAGTTTTATTCAAAGATGTGTTTCATACACAATACAGTAAAACTGGCCTATTTATTCATAACATGGCATGTCATAATGCCATATAGCTTAAGAAATGCTTATAAAATATAGCCACATGCCCATGTAGCAAATCTTTTTTTTTTCCCGTTAGTCTTATAAAAGAGCATTTCTGACATTCTGTAAAAAAAAAAAAAAAATGTAGAGAGGAGCTGGTTCAGCCTGTCTTTATATGAATGTCCACTCATTTGCTGTGGTTCCTTTTCAACCAATTTTCAGTCCTACATTATCCCGTGGCTGGCTTTTTGCCTATTTCAAACATGGCTGTTCAAGTTAAAAGGCAAAGTACAGTAGTTTGGATTTGAAATAACTTATTTTATATGTAGATATATATTTTATATGCATATATACATGTGTAAATATGTATGTATAGATAGATAGATAGATAGATAGATAGATAGATAGATAGATAGATAGATAGATAGATACATACACACACACACACACACATATATATATATATATACACATGCATATACATGCATATATATATATATATATACACATGCACATAAGCATATATATATATGTGTGTG
>JAQMCX010000050.1:15924652-16122542 GCA_029814765.1 Acanthurus leucopareius | reverse complement strand
TTTGATTTTTTTTGGGTGGTGGTTTCTTGTTTAAATTTATACTGGTCCTTGGGGGCTTAAAGGGTGTTGTTTTTTTTGCCTTTTTTTTTTTTTTTTTTTTTTTTTTCCTTTTTAGAGCCTCTGTATATATTATCCTTTTGTGCGAGCCCAAGCTGTTCTGCATTTCTAATGTGAGAAAAGCCTCGACAAGCCTCTTTCAGGACGACGACAAAAAAAACACCTCCCAGTGAAACAGTTTCTCCTGCTAATCCTCCCAATTCTAAACCAGGCAGAGTGACACAGTTTTGTTGTGATGGTTCGAGAGGAGATAAGTAATTAGTGATTATCTCGACAGTTTTACGGCTCCTTTGAGTGAGTTTTTTGGGTAATTACAGCTTAAGGCAGCGTTTCTTTGCCATGTGTGTACTGAAGGTGAGGTGAGGCGTCTTTTCGCCCTGAAGTCTAACTGTAACGGCGCGCTCAGACCTTCCTGACTCGCCTGAGGGGCTTCACTCATGGAGGTCCTGGGTTTGTGTTTGGAGTTGTCGACTTGTCAGAGTGTAAAACCTGAAACAAAAACCCACTACAACATCCTTTTAAGATTTAAAGTCTGATAGCTGCATCAGAGAGCTGAGCTTTGTTGCTTTGGTTGTCGGCTTCCCTTGTTTTCATTATTTATTTACATCTCATTAGACATAAATCCAATCTACATTCCTCAGATTAACTTAGATTACAAGTGGATTGATTGCAATTTGATGCATTTTATTCAAAATATATACTGATGAAAATATGATATGACAATAAGTTTTAATAAGTTCTTTCAATTGAACAGCAGGATTTTTTTTCTAGTAGAATTTAATCCATAAAATCTACATTATAACATTAAAAAAGTTTTCTTTTAAAGGAATAGTTCAACAGTTTAGGAAAAGAGGGTTGATGCATCTTTGATTTCTGTAGCTACAACCAGGTGGTGTTAGCTTAGTTTAGCATGATCGGGTGCTGGTTTAAACCGATAATCTAACTTAGAGCAAAGTTAAAAAACGTGCATCACTTCCTCCTCGTCATTGTTCATAATATTTTGTCATTATTCTCCCGCTCTGTGCTTCGCAGGACGCTGTGGCTCAGCAGCATCGCGGTGCTCTGAGCTCAGCTGCAGTCAGTCTCATGTGTTCGATCAACTGGAGGCCATCGCCCCTCGATCCCCCTCCTGTCCGTCTCTGGACGAGCCAGCAGACTCTTCTGGCTGCCCATCACCTGATACAGGTCGATGCAAAAACACACACCACATACATCAGCCTGCAAGTGCTGAGTGTACTGAGCCATGCAGGTGGTTTGGCTCTAGTGTAAACCATCTTTACTGCTGTTGTTTTTCCATGAAGTTCATTACAGACATTCATGGTCTCATTTCATGGTTAATCCTGCAGACCTGTGACTCAGTGTTTTACTTTTAGGAGCTTGTCTTTTAGTGAGTTCCGACAAAAACAGAAAATGATAAGACTGAATGTCATGGCTGTGAGGATTGTCTTGTGTCTTAATGTTGTCCTGTTTGTTTGTTTGTTTGTTGTTTTCATCTCTATGAGAATCAACTCCACTAATGTCTCAATTAGTCGTGCTCTCCTTCCTCCGTGCCTCGCCGCAGACAGGGATGGGCTTATCTCAGCTCCCTGTGTCACGTCTTTGTATCAGCCCACGTTGGCCGACAAAGGCAGAGTAAATGTGATGTGTGTGTGTGTGTGTGTCTGTGTTAGATAGCATGCGTGTGTGTGTGTGTGTGAGTGTCCTGAAGGTGGTTCAGTGAGCCGCTGACAGAGACATTACCCAATGAAGACTTCCTCCACCTCCCTCGTAGCCCCCTAATCCCTGACAAGGTGTTTAACCTGCTTGCTTGACCCGGACCTCCATCTGACCCCGGCGACCTTTGCCCCGAGGATGTGGAAGGATCAGGACGGCCGCTGCCACGGCAACCACAGCATGATAAAATCAACTCGGGGGGCTCAAGGCAAATGCTCTGCCAAATGTGAGCTAATGCTCCAGACTGATGTTATCAGACTGACATCAGGCACAATTTACATCTGTGTGGACCTGCGGCTGATTTAAAGCTTCACTGAGCAGCATTTTTATTGAAAAGTGCAGATAACTTATCAGAGTCTATCACAAAGTGGCAAGACTCAGAGGAATATTTCATTTTTAAATACATGTAAAGACATAAATCAGTCTTGGTTAACCTAATCTAACTCAGACAAAAGGAAAATCTACCCAAACACAACGTGCACACATTTAGAGAAAGAAGGGATTTAACTCACTGACCACAAATCACAACTTCTCTGGTTTACATCCAGTCGTCACTTTCACCTCCCATTTCCAGTAAAGCATCGTCTCTGCCAGATAAAAACATAAAATTCCCTCTAAAACTAATAAAACATCCAAGTAAAATTGTTTTAATAAAGCAGAAACAGGCAGACTTGAACAAAAACCTTGTGCGGTTCTCCTTTGTGAGGGTTTGATCTTAGCTATAAAAGCAAAATCTAATAGCAAGCAGTGGATTAATTGATTTCATGGTTAAAAAAAAAAAGAACAAAAAAGCAACTTTTTGACAATATATGAGGCTTTTAAGTCTTTTATTATAAGCAAAAATATCAAACATAAACTAAATATCTTTGTGTTATAGACTGTTATTTTAAAAAATGTAAAACTTTTTGATTCTTATGAAATGTGATAATATGCACCATGTTTGAAATTTCATAAACATACAGTTTATTACGTTTTTAATCAGCTGATCAGAAAATAATCACCCGATGAATCAATAAATCATCAAATTGATCTGCAGCCTATATTATAAATAAAAAGAATTAATTTAAAATTACTTAAAGGAAAAGTTTTAAGTGTTAATTCCTTAAGAATTTCAATTAACTCTAACATTGTAATTGAGATAAATTGTGACTGGACTTGAATTTCCTCTTAAATGAGCATCGTGCACGACATTTAATGATGTCACATAAATTTCAGATATTTAATTCACTAGTTTTAAAGCATTTTTTTCCTCAGACGTGTCCGTATATGTGTGTGTGTTCATTTTCTTCTGTGTGTGTGACTCTGAGTGGGTGGCAACAAGTGTGTCCAACACCTTAATCACAAGATTAGTCATTTGTTATCTGCCGCTGTGTTTGCTGAGTGTCCGTCAGTCTTGCGGCTACTTTTGGTTAATTGTGTAGTAATACGTGGCCTAACTGAAAGTGTGTCGCGCCACATTATGTTACAGCCGCAGTTATCCCAGGGATTTCCTCTCAACGACTCCTTAATTTATCAGCCGGGGCAGCAGTTCCTTTTTTTTTTTCCTCACCTGAGAGATTATTTTACCAAGTGTCAGAGCACACCTTCACACATGTGTGACCTCCAACTGAAAACGCTTTACTGGAGATAATGTGTGTGCGTGAGTGTGTGTGTGAGCAGGCAGAGTGGACTTATTGCATAACACAGTGCAGACAAACTGAAATCTGTCTGTGAAAACTACTTTAATGTAAAAAGGGTGTGTAGAGGCTTTAAAAGAGCTTTTGGGATGTTGCTGAGGGGACTTAAGTTACTTTCAGGGACACATTTTTAATCCAAGAATAGATTATTGAGGTCGTCTGATCAGAAAACAGTAGATTTTTGTGCAGATGATAAGATAAAGGTAGGCAAGAAGAGGTCAGGTTAGGGGTTAAATCTTCAGACAAAAGAATATAGGTCAATATAATTTCCTCAAAAGTGACCTAAGTACATTTGTGTGTGTGTGCATGTGTGTGTGTGCATGTGTGTGTGTGCTTGTGTGTGTAGCAGAGTACCTGCAGCAGAGCGTGTTGTGTGAAATCCCCTCCGAGGGGAATTGCAGCTCCACACCCAGCCAGCGTGGGCTGAGGATTTGCATGGGCACTGAGCCACGCTGTCATTGATCCGCTTTTAATTGGGTGTGACGATGAGAACTTTGGAGCCTGAGCTGGGAGGTGGAGGTGGTGGAGGTGGAGGTGGTGGAGGGGGTGTTTGTGTGGTGTGGAGAGAGAAGGCTGCGTAATTTACTGCAATTTCATAATCCATTACAGCAGGTCATTCAGTCTTATTGTGTCTGACAAGTTCCTGTAGAAGAGCACAATTGTTTCTGCCACTTTAATTTTGTTTATGCACCTTAAAACTTGTAATGCATTTTACATTCATGTATTTTTGCACCGTCTGCACAATGTGTTCTTACTCTTTTGCATTTTGTGTCAGGTGATTATTGGCGTAAATGCATGTGGCAGCTTTTACCTTTTATTGTTTGTTATTTTGTTTAATACATCTTTTTGCTGAGCTCTTGCAACCCTTTTCCAACATGGTTCTTCCACATGTGGCAAATAAACTGATTGTAACTCTCATTCTTCTGATTCTGCAGGTTGAAAATGTTCAGATTTTCCATTCATCTTATTGCATGACTCCATGTACTGACATTTGTTCAGTTAGGCAACTTCTTTGGGCCAAACTCAAAACATATCTGCAACTTTTAGATGGATTTTTATTCAAACATTGAACAGAAATTGTATAATTCATGGTACTCTCACCCGACTGTCACAAGCTTTGGTTAGTGACTGAAAGACTGTGATAAAAGCAGCCACAGGATTTTTCTTTGTAAGGTGTCTCAGCTCAATTTTAGAAAAAAGGATTAGGAGCTCAGACATCCAAAGGAAGCTCAGATGAGAGATGCTGCTTCTTCACTTTGAAAGGAACCAGTTTAGGTGGTTGTAGCATCTGATCAAGATCCTTTGGAGGTTTCTCAAAACATCCAAATGGCAATAAAAGTTTGAGGGATTATTTATCTTATTTAGCTGGAATTGTTGCTGAGGAGAAGGTTGTGCTGCAGCAACACAGGATGTCATTTTTATCATTTCAGGCTTTGTCTTCTCCCCTCTGCAGAGTTGTCTCCCGGCCTGGCGGCTCTAACGGTGGGCTGCGACTCCGGAAATCTGGGCTCCCTGTCCCGAGTCCAGCTGCTCCTCCTGGACCGACTGGAGCCCGAGACCCTGGGGGGTCCCTTCAGTCCAGAGGAGGAGCTCTCACCGGTGCAGGACTGGTCCGATCTGTGCATGCAGTATGATGCAACTTCAGCAGGTACAGCTCTTTATGAGATATAACCAGAGGAATATGTGATTAAATCTAGCAAAAAACACATCAAATGTTGTGTCCAAAAATTCTTTGCAAATGAGAGTGACTAAAATCTCAACACAAGTCCTCTTTTCCTATAATCTTTTAAACTCAAAGTTAAAAGCTGTGCAAAATTTGTCAAAATTAAGTCAAAACATTTTAATGCAATGGTTAAATTTTCATTTTTCCATTTCAGAACTATGAGGAAACTTCTCCAAGCAGAACCAAACTCTGTTACTCAGTTTAAAAAAGAAAAATTAAAGACTTTGTTTGAATTTTAAGGAAAAGCAACATACACACAGTTTAATCCCAGGATTATATATTTAATCCAGACAAAGCCCCCGGATACAGCTGATAAAAAAACGTGTTAATGCCGGATCTAAATTTAAGTCAAAACAGGAAGTTAACACTGAAAAGATAAACTGTGAGTCAGCATCAAGTTCAGTCCAGTTTCAAACTATTAAACTTGTTTATTCAGTTAACAAGACATCCAAACTGTCTTTGATTAAACTTGTGAGCACATGAAAACCTCTTTACTCTTGATTTTTGTCCAGCGTTTGTGTAAAGTCATTTGCGACTGACATGCAATCTCAGTTTACTGAGTGTACCCCTCCTTCTGTGACAAATCTTTCTGACGGTTTGAAAAAGATTGTTTGATAAGCAAAAACCGTCACTTTAATAACAGGGAGCAGCCAAACAGGTGTGTCAGTGTGTGTGTGCATATATGTGTGTGTGTACGGAGAAAACACACATTACCAGAAAAGGGGAAAAACATGACACTGTAGGTGTGTTTTTTTTTTCGGTCGCCGGCCGACCTTGAGAGCAAGTGATGCCTTTATGGCGTCGAGCGGCTTTTTCTTTTAACGAGCTGTGATACCGCCTCTCATCTGCTCCCAGGCATGCCGCTGCGAGCTCTTAACTGCTTTTCCCCCGAAGGTGTGGCAGCGCAGAGGAAAGGTTTATTGGGATATCAGGATGTGCCATATTAATAAAGATCAAACCGCTAGAGTGGATCATTAACCGGGAAAGTCCGACTGAGATATCCAGAGACACTTAGAATCAAGCAGTGCATACATAACAATGGATAAGCGTCTGAGACGAGTGTTTGCAGAATAGTCATTTAGTCCAGTGTCTGTTGTTTATGGTCTGATAACGCATAGGAGGGCGAGATAAACGCTGCAGACCTTTAAAGGTACAGTTCAACCAAATTACAAAGGAACATCTATACTGAGCCTAATGGTATGTAGCCGTGCAGATGGTTTTTTTTAATGTTTATGTTTATTTGTCCGGGTTTTGACGTGTTGTCTCAATAAAATGTAATTATTAACAAAACTTTGGTGATATGTAACTTGGCTAGTGCGAGGGGTTTTTTGCAGCAAGTAGTTCGTACGAAATAACGTCCAACTGTGACAGAGGGCAAAAGTGTTTACACCGTAGCTCTAATGAACGATCACTGGCAGGGTGAAAGGTCTTGTGGTATTGTTCAGACACGATGTCTCATTGGGCTAAAAAAACTTTTTGTCCTCAGGCTCTTTGCTCCGAAACATACGGATAATATATAGTATCACTATATAAAACTAGAACTCAAATGACGTAACCACTGTACTTGTTTTTATAGAAAAAATTGCTCTTTTCCTGAAACTAACCAACTACTTTTTGCAAAAACAAAAATACAAAAAAACAAAATACTTTTTCATTTAGCCAAATTTACAATCAGATAGATAGATACTTTATTGATCTCCAATGATAAATTCACATTTACAGCAGCTTGACTAGGGGGAAAAATAGTGCAATAAAGAGGCATGCAGGGTCTAAACTATAGTTTAAAGGATGATAAAAGTACAATATAAAATAAGAATAAAAATAAAGTAGAGTAAAGTTAGATCTGACATCTCCTATATATATATATATATATGTATGCATAAATATAAACATACATTGCAGTTGTGCATAGTGACAGTGTGTAGCATACAGTAGTGCAATGGGCAGTTCGTACACACAATCATATATTATGGCAAAAATTTCCAGAGAGAGTTCGTATTTGGGGGGATTCGGAGTGATGGCCGTTTGTTTTGAGATAATGAGCTTCCAAACAATGAACATGTTTAACTATGAACATGTTTCAGAGAATTTTATGAGCAAAACAACTGAAATTGCATTGACCTCCAGTGTATTTGCATACCAAAATATATCTCAAAACCTGGACTCATAAAACTAAATCTATACATCTACATATCCAACGGCTGCATATAACCATGCAATCATGAGAAAACACCTTTATATAACTGGAGAGAACTGGTTCCTTCAGACAAAAGAGAAATATGACAAACATGGTGTTTCTTGTTCGCCACCAATGTTGACAACAAGAGAAAAATCTGGCCGAGTTTGTTGGAAACTTTGTCTTTGCTGTCTCTCTATCTCCAGAACAATGTTTGCACCTGGCACGCTTCTGCAGACAGGTGCTCCTCTCAGGTTTTGTTACTCCATTTTTTTGCCATTATTTGCACAGAGATTAAGAGCCATAATTGGACCTAATGCACTACATTACTCATATCTGTGCGCACACACTCGAGCACAAAAGACAAGTGCATGTAAGTGTGCACGGGAGGGCAACACGCGCCTGCCTGCCTGCCGACACGGCAACTGCAAACACGCACTTGCTTCCTTCTCCCTTTGGCCTGACGCTGTGTCCTGTGTGGTTTTTTTGTCAGGTGTTTTGAGGCCCCTCACAGCTGGCGGCATCTCTGAAAGGTGCGACTCTGCAGGGAAAGTCCAGGAAAACAAATCGGTGAGTGCCGCTGCCCCTTGAAGGGAACCGCCTTTCACTCTTTACCCCCCCCTTCCTCCGTTCATCTATCAGATTTCCTCCAAAAGGCAGGACCGCGGGCTTGTCGTGAACAAACACTAGACCTTCAAGAATCAACTCTGATCAGACAATAACTCCAAACCTGGCACACACAGACTCCCTCCCACACAAAGACCCCCTTTTACAAACTTGAACTGGCATGTATTTATAACTGTCATTCCAGTAAGACGAGCCAAATTGTTGTTGATAATTGAGACACAATATAACAGAGGGCACGCGGCGTGCAGCAGGTGTGTGGTTAATCAGTCACGGACTGCAGGAGGGGGGAGGCCCCGACTGTACTGGAGCAGGCAGGCTTTTACACCAGCTCATTGCTCTGTCGCAGGGGGGTACGCTCGGCTAAACGCCCGACACTGTGGGATTCTTTTGGAGGATGCACCACCACTAGGATCAGACAGGGGTTGAGGGGTGAGGGGTCAGGGGGGGTAAACAGGGCTTGTGCATGCTGGGCTGCAGTGGAATGGATGCAGGTGCTCCACGTGATCTGCGATTAATCTCCCCTTTATGACGGATGAGAGAGAGCCCCTGAAAAGCATGAATGAGAGTCATAAGCCCCCTGCAATTATGCCAAACCACAATGACGAGCTGGAGTGCCTCGGAGCAGGACTCATACCATCATTTGCATAATGCACCTCCCTGAACCAAGTATCCACACCCTGGATTATTTATAAAGAAGAGACACTAATAGAGAGGTGTATGTTTTTAGCTGGAAAGTGGGAGGAGCTTCTGGTTGTGGTTCAGGCTGAGGAGCATTTGTAAAACACTGTAAACTGTGCAGACCTTTCTTCTCTATGCCCTGCAGGGATGAATAATTTTTCTCTTGAGACTAAATGTTTCTGCCTGCACTTGTTTCTGAATGACTATAAATCCCAGTTTGAAAGATCCGATAATCTGCAGCATAAAAACTCAGGACTTTCAAAGGAAAACTGTGACATTGTGGAGCATTTATTGATCCATGCATTAAGTAAAGCTTAATTATCTTAATAAAAGAGTCCCATTAAGTCTTATGTCGTGTTGTGACTGTAAAGTGAACTTCACTGTTGAGCTTCACGGCCACATTCGTTTGCTGTTATTCAAAAACAGACAGCAGCGTCACCGTTATCTGATTTCATGTAAACATAACTTTCTACTCTGCTTCACATTTAAGGCTTTCAAGATAAAAAGTAAAACATTGAAAAGCTTCCATTGTGCCACAGGAAGGGCTGACAGAGTCCAAGTTCAACTAAAAACTGATCCCTATCTAGATCTGGATACTTTTCAGGAGCATTTTTACTTTCATTTTGATTTGAGTTGATGACTATTCAGACCAGTTGCTTATGATTCAATCTTTGTCCATCAAACCCTTGAAATGCTCTGTTAATGACACAATATTTTCAGCGCAAAAATTTACTCTCAGAGCTTTGAATGCTCAATAAAATTGTTAAAGTTGCAACTAATGTCCGACCACTTTATCACAAAATGAATTAACAATCACTAAAGTTTCATTCTGGCTTATGTTTCCTTGCAGGATCAGTCTGAAGCGTCTGAACCTTCGTGGATCATCGACCCGAGTCCGTCAGACGACATGTTTAGATCCGCCTCTTCTCCCTGCAAGTCCAATCATGGTACTGCATCCCTTAACTATAAACCTCAACTTAAACTGGCACTCTCCCTTAAGAGCCTATAACAACAATACTTAATCAATACAAGAGCCCGTCTTCACCATTAGCGTCTGATCCGGTAAAAGCCCACTCAGTCCCTGTCAGCTCTGGTATATTAGGAGCCATTGTCTCCTCACTGTCAGCGCTGTGTTTAGCGTTCCCTCGCCTCCGGTACACTTAAGCCCGCTAATCCTCGCCAGGGCCAGCTGGCTCCAAGTATCACCTTTACCTGTGTGGCCGGCTTGTGTACATTCATGAGTGATGCTTTCAGAGGCAGCGCTTACTGTACGGGCCACAAACACTGGAAAGAAATGCAGGAAAAAGGTCAGGAGGGACTGTCACCATGTGGAAACAGAGAGCCGCCCTTGAGCTAATAGCTGGCTTTTTATTCGTCAGCTCTTCATTTGAGCAGATCTGTCTGTTTTTCCTCCCCGGTGACTCTCTTGTCCGGTATCAGTCACTGTCCTCCGACGCTAATGGTCCGCAGTGTGCTGTATTCCTGCAGGATGTCACAGATGCATCCATCATATCTGAGATTGATATGTCTGAGGGAAAAGTTGCAGGTAACTCTTTAGACCAAAGGCACTGTGATGCGCCTGCTAATCCAACATGGCTGACAACAAGTGGCAAGACTGATGAGGCTAAAAATGCTCAGAGTTTGTGGATTTTTTTGATTAAATACGTTCAGGAGGAGGAGGATGGAGCTGAACGTCAGGCCTCGCTGTGATCAGTTTTCACACAACTTGCAGAGATAGTGGTCTTATGAGGATCAGCCTGATAAAACATGATGTAAAGTCGGGCATTTTAACATGGAGCTCAATGAAGATTAAATTGTCAAGTCTCAAGTGGCCGTTGAAGGAACTGCAGTTTCTGGACTCACTCACACTTATTGCTACTTGGTCCAAACCTCAAAATTATTCAGACTAACTTCTTACCCTAAAACAACCTACAAAAAGTAGCAAATAATCAAATTTGAAAACAGGTAATATAAAATGTTTTTGCACACAAAAAAAACCTCAAATAATTGCCAATAAAATCTTTTAATCTCTCAAAACAACATTTTGTAATAATTTTTTTTTGTGCCCTCACAGCTTGAGTGCAACACCACTTTCTTAAATAAAAATCCCAGGTTTCTGTAACAATATTATCTGAAGACCTTTAACATTATACATTATTATAGACCCAAATATACAGAGATATTCACTATTTCAGCACCCTAACATGCATCCAGAAATTCTGAGCTATATTCTCAGCTTTTTATTTGAGGTTTTCCAAAATGTAAACCCTTCTGTGCAACATGTTTTCAGGAAAGAGCGACCTTTATACAATTTCAGGGCCTTTTCCATAGAGAATGACTGATTTATTAGCTTGTTAACTGTATGCAGTGTAGATCCTTTGTCAGAGCAAACAATGACTGAAACTCCCTTCAGCTTTAAAATGCATTTTAGCTCCTTACACATTTTAAACCAAGTCTTAAACTGTTTAACTCCCCCTATAAGCACTAAACAAACCAGACTCATGAAACAAGATGTCACCCAGAGGATCCTGGTGATGGCTTGTGTGCTTTGACCTTTTAGAGGCCAAAGGCATGGTCACACTCAGGGGGAGGAAGGGGAGGAGGGAGGGGGGTCATCGGCAGGGCGTGGAGAGGTCACGCCTGAGGTCACATGGTCTCTGAAAGATGCCCAGTGTGTGGCATGTCTTTGTGTGAATAGGTGAGGTTCGGTTACCCCGGAGGTGTGAGGAGTTCAACCTTTGAATGGGACGGCCAAGTAATGGAGGGAATGACCCCCATTACGGTAAATGAGACAGTTTAGAAAATGAGTTTGTGACGCCAAAAGTTGGTCAGTTCACAGGAACAACTGCTGATTTACATTTAGATTAACGGGAGATAGATTTAATATGAAAAGTCTTTATGTCAAAAAGATTTGTTTGAGATTCAAATCTTTTATTTAAGTTATTTTTCAAGCAAAAATACCAAACATTTGCTTTTATTTATTATGTTTATATGTGTATATATATATACACACATATATATATGAAATGATTGGAAGGGTCACAATTGTTGTTTCAGAGAGGCCAACAGAAAGATGCCGGAGCCATTTTACAAACATAGCCGGGCTCTCGAGGAAAAGTCACTGGCTGCCCTGAAAATACAGATATGCAGAAGTAAATCACCTGTAATCTGTTGCAACATCAATCAAGATTCACAAAGAAGTATGACACAACATCTGAGAACAAAGTAAGGATAATGTGGTAATAAATAAAATCACATAGTTCGAGACTGACACCCATTGCTCACGAAACACATTAACATGAACCAAAGCAAACTTGTTTGTTGGAAATTGTCCAGCGACAGGTCATTTTAAATATTTCCTCAAAGGAAATACCTTTATTTTATGCACTGTTTTGGATAAGGGTGTCGCTCTTTTTGGCTCTAGTTTGGAAGGTGAAGAGTGTTCTTTATTATTAACATGCAAACTTTCATATTTATTGCATAATTAACTGTTTTTCTAATAAAACAGGTATTCAATGCTATCAATGAATATCTTTTCCTGTGCGTTACCTGGTGTGAGAGGGATTTTGGTTCCTGATGCCTTCAGGATGACCTGTAGATCACATGACTTAACATAACTAGCACTTCCTGCCTGTTCCCTCAGTATCACACAGACTTCGCCTTTCCTTATCAGCCAGTCCATCTGACAGCCCAGGTAGCTCACACCACGAATGCAGAGCTCAGAAATGTCATCGGGAAGAAGTGGAGAAAAGGCTAGACATTCCTTCTGAACTCTGGAAAAAAAACAAAAAACAATTTGTTAATCTTCTGCCTATGAGCTGCAAACATATTGAGGCAATTTTTCATTGCACATTGTGAGGTACTTGTTGATTGACCTGAAGCCAGTGAAACCAAACAGCACAGCTTGCAGGAATCCTCCCATGCCTGTGAGAAAGTTAACCGCACCGGAGCCATCTGAAGATTCACTCCAAACCTGTGAGGAGAGGTAAACACACATTTCTGGAGAATGATAAGAGATGCATGTGTCAGTACTAAGTGGGTGTGAAAAGAGTCAGAAGGATACCTGGAATGGTCCTTGAATGTTCTTGAAGCCCTTCTCAAGTAACGTCTGAGCTTTCTTAGCCTCCCCTAGCTCCAGCCAGCCAATTGCGAACATGCTCTTACAGTTGAAAAGTGAAAGAATTGGTGAAAACATACACTAAATTATATAAAATAACAGTAACAACGGACTTTGTCATTTAAAATAAACTTTTATATACCATTATTATAAATTAGACCACTCAATTGTCGGAAGTATAGGAAAAAAAGCATCACCTACACCAGCTACAACATTAAATTGGCTAATATTAATCAAATACCAGACAATAAAACACTGATAAATGCTGTATCAAACATACTTTTGCGTAGAGTATTTTCCCTGCCTTTTGCAGTTAAAACTTACTTTAAAGCTGCATTAATGGATTTCTTTAGCAACACAACAAGCTTTATCATTGATGTTATCACCTTAAAAGTTAGATTTTGTCACTACTAACTGCGAATAAGAACGAAAACAATCTGACTGCTTCACTGCTGATTCCTTCGCCGTGTTTGCCAGAAAACAATGCTGATGAGAGCTGTGAAAATCAACCAAAGCAGTTTAAGTTGCAAACAACATGCTGCGTCCTACCCATGTCATGGCTGGACCATGAGGGTTTGTTACTGGCTCATACACTTCGAGGTCATTTCTCCTGACCTCTGGGGACATCTGTAATCCCAGAGGATATCCCAACATCACTGTGTCTGCCTGCTTCACTGGATGACCTGTGATAAGTCAAAAAGACGTTCTGAAAACATGTTGTCGACTTTTAAATCTCTTATGTTAATCACTCAGAAAAATACACAAGTTAACCTTTGACGTAGCCGTCATACTCAGGATGGTACTGAGACTCTTGGTCGAAAGGTATTTTGAGACGTTCGGCCACCTCTTGCCACTCCTTTGGTGCAGGATGTTGGAGGAGGGCGGCCAATTCTACAGCAAACTGGAGACTGAAGAGTGAGAGATTTTTTGTATTATTGGTATTCATAAGCTTATATGCACTGCAGGGAAATATTACAATACTAGTACCTGAATTTGGCCACTGTGTTTGTGTATACAGAGTTGTTGACATTGAAATAAAACTCGTCAGGTGGCATGACCCCTAAAGAACACAAAGGGAAATGCCTTATAATTATTTAATTTAAAAATTACATGGTACATTACAGCAGAAATATTTAATAAAGAGTGAATTAAACATTTAAAAACTTTAATAACAGCAAGAGCCAAGTTCTGCTTCCTTAATATAGTTTTTTTCATGCTTTTCCAATGGCAGATCAGTTAGATGTCTTTAATATTGCTTTTATTAAAAAAAAAAAAAAATTCCTGATAACCATGTCAAACTACCAAATTTATAATACTGGTCTTTACCTAAGATGTGATACATTTGGTCGTCAGGGTTCCAGGTAGCTCTCGAAACCCAGTAATCAGCCACACCGTATATCACTTCACTGCCCTGGCCCTCTGTGAACATGGACAGATCCTGCAATAACAAGCTCAGTTAATAACATCACGCAGGCTGAGACGATACAGAGGGGATAAAAGATCGTACCCCTGTGAGGTAGAGATAGTTTTGGAAGGCCAGGGTGACATCTCCATTGATGTGAATCTCTTGTTGTCCATAAAGGTCCACTGGACACACTTCCCTCCCGGACACAGCGCTCTCCCATGGGTACTTAAGTCCCTGTAAAGACAGCATCCTCTCATCAGAGGACTCAGATACACAAAAGAAGAAAAATACACACAAACACTCATATTATCAGCCCAAAAATAAACTCGCCCACCACTTTATTTGGTACACCCATCAAAGAGGCAGTTCATCCCAAAATCAAAAATACATATTTTTCCTTTTACATGAAGTGTTGTTGTGCAGTCTAGATTGTTTTGGTGTGAGCTGCCAAGTGTTGGAGATACTGATTGAAAAGATTCATACCTTCTCTAAAATTAAATAGCTAGTTTGATTAGCTTAGCAAAAGATTTTTAAGTTGAGAAAAACAGCTAGCCTGGCTCCGTCCAAAGGTTAAGGAATGAACGTTTGAGGACCTCCAAAATTTCATGACTAACTTGTTGAGTTTTGCTTGTTTTATCTGCATTCAAACAGAAAATCAAAAATGAGGTCGCATGCAACAGCTTGTTGGATGGGGGCAGCAAATTCCTGAGGTCTCTGCAGGAGATAAAAACTTATCTCAAAGACTTGACTTTTAGAAACCACTGGATCAGATAAAAGTGTTTATCAGCGGGCTCTGGTGGTGCTGGTAGGGCCTCTGGTCTACGTTTTTTAAATGTATCACTTTTTTTTTCTCACTGAGTTTGTTGTGTTTTTCCATCAAGCTTTTCCTAAAACAGCTCTTAATCATCAGTAATGTGTCTTGGAAATATCTTGAGCCCACCACTCCAATACATCATCAAACCTTGTAGCCCTGCTTTTGGGCGTTGTCTTTGGCACCATCTATAGTCCCCACCCTGTACTGCAGCACAGATCGGCCTAGCTTGGGATAGAAAAGGACTATGCCAGGATACATCCAGATATCCTATCACAGGGACATAGGGGCATTGTGTAAGAAACATCAAACAAACCAAACAAACAGCATTCAGATAACATATCTAGCTATACCTGGTCCCAGAAAACATGGCCCCAGTAGTCTTGACCATCCCCACCATTTGACAATCCGCCTGGACTGACCCCTCCAAAAGAGCTGGAGGTGTCGTGTATGGAGGGGAAAGCGCTGAGGAGGTAGAACATGCAGCCAATCAGAGCCCTGCAGAGACTCTCCAACCCCGTGACCTCCACCTTGCTCTGCAGCCATAGCTCCTTCCAGGCATTTTCATGAGACGGACGCAGGTTGCCAGTCGCCATCAGGTTCAGGCCCTCATCATAACAGGCCTCCACAGTTTCTACGCTGTTGGCCACAACCAAGATGAAGCCCCAGCGAGCCTGGCTCTGCTCTGGGTCCAGCGTCAGCGTGGAAGAGATGGGTGTCCAGATAAGGTGCACTGTGGGACAGGAACCTCCTGGGAACTCAGCGCTTTTCGTCATACCTTGGATGTGCCTGAGGGGAAAAACATCTCATCTGTTCAGAAACGTCACAGACAACATTGCCAAGATGTGTTTTTGGTGACCGTACCTTCCTCCTTTGTAATCAGGACCAGACTCGAAAATGATGTCTTTGCTCTCAGGTTTAAACGAAGTGACCAGATTGACAGTGATTGGGTTCTCTGAGGTCACCTGACGCACCAATAGAACCTCCATCACCATCAGGTTGGAGTGGTATCGATGTGAATACCATGACTGTGAGACCGTCACACTTGCTGAGCTCAGAGTGTGGGTAAAAATGCCTGGATGAGAAGACAAATCAGTGATAATTAATCACAGCATGACACAAAAATTTCTAACAACACATGTTGGAGCAACTGAATCAAACACTGCAGTGACTACCTGTGTGGGTGTTCAGGCTGTAGGTGTGCTCGGCTTGTTCCTCAGTCTCAATGTCCACTGCTAGAGGACAGGGGATATCGGCTCGGTGGCACCGGCCACCCTCGCCATTATACACTCCACCCATATGCATGATATCATTGTACACCCTCCATCCAAGAAGCCCATTGGCAAGTGGAGGGAGGAAGCGGCGGTCAGTGGGGAGGGTGTCAGTGGAAAAGATGTATGGGTCAGAGTCATGGGACATGGTCAGGAGGTGATGTTATCAAGCTTAAACTGAACTGAGAACTCTGGTTTCTCAAAGGCAGTCACAGTTCATTGAATGGATCCCAGACAGCTCTCAAAAAATGGAGAATTACCTCAATTACTACCAGCAGCACAGCTTGAAAACATCTGCAGGCTAAATACACAGCAGCTCTTTAATTTTATTACTCCCTTGATAAATTGAAATGTAGAGTATTTATGCAATATGAGTCAACTTTGCTCAACAATGCCAAGTTCACTATGCAAGTGTAAGAATCATTACAGGAAATTGTCACTGCTGATCGACACAAACACACACACTTTTCACAGGTTGCTGTAAGTAAAGGCTATTTGTAGATTGTGTACTTTGACACTTTTGTGTCATGTGACATGGAATCAGGTGAATAGATATTTTGAAAACAAGCTCTTCACTCATCAAAACAAAATACAGACAAAAAAAGAAAATTTTAGAACAAAAACTCTCTCTTAATCAATTATTCATAAATTGTTAACTACCTTTGAGGCATTCATTGTCAAAAAAAGTGAATATACAGTCTCAATTTTCAGGCTGATCCATTCCTGAGAGTGAGCCGGGTTTTTTTGGCAGTCAACAGCCTGGATACACATCAAGCATAATTATTTTTTACACATTACCACAGTGGGGATGTTTCACTCTCCCGTGAACAGGAAGAGTCATCAGTGTCTGCAACAAAGAGAAATGTGGACAAAAAGAAAAACTGCAGGTCAAAGTTTCCCAACTGCTCGGACTTTCCAGGTTCACAATGATAATAATAATAATAAAAAAAAGCTCAAGTGCTCTCATTCCTTTTCAAGTTCAAGTCTGGTTAAAACAGAGAAGTCAAGAAAAGTTGAAAAAGTGAACTCAAGTTTCAGTATCCAGTACCGTTACAGTGGGAGGAGGCCATGTAGGTCTGCGTGCTGCAGAGAAAACCTGGCTCCGGCTCTCTGTCTGCTGCAAAACATGGCGTGGATTCACTGTGGAGGACATGGCAGGATTTATAAACCAGGCCTGCCACCGATAAGTAAATCTGACATCATTGCATACTGAACATGCTAATTAGATTTTAATAAAATGTCAAGTACATTAATCATACTTTACGTAATATCAACTCCCAGCTCAAAGAAAAAGATCTTAAGAGTATAACTTGACTCTTCTGTTGCTGTTGGACAGTCTTAATATTGGTATTTTTACAGGCCCTGACGGCTGCCATCTTGTGCATACATATTTTCAATTATAACACCAGGACCTCTTGGCTGAGATAGTAAAAATTCTCTACAGGTCACAGCGAGAGTGTTTAAATTTTCATCCCATCTTCTCCAAGAACTATCACGTCACTTTCTCCAAACTAAATCATGTCACCTCCACACTGCCTCTGCACCAGGTGCTCTAAATTCTCCTTTTAACCTTTTTGCTGTCAGCTTTTCTTTTGTTCCTCAGAACGCAGAGTCTCTGGACAGCTCGCTTCAGAAAACATGGCTGATGAAACCTGCATTCTTTTTAAAAACTCATCTCTAAAACATATAAACTTGTTCCCAGATTGTCTTTTGTGTAAAAACACATTTTCTATTCAGTCTACTTTTGTTGTTCTTTGTTTTGGTGCTGTTGTATGGAACACTTCAGAGCTTGGTTTTCACTGCCCCCTAAATAAATTTTATTAATGCTTTATTTAAGAAACAAGAACTGGGTCGCAAGCAGGACTGCACCTGTGTCACTGGAGGCAAGAGGTGGAAGTTAGTCGCAGGACAATGACCAGCACACATAGTTTACATATAACATAGTTAACAAAGTGAAATCAAGGCGGCACTCTGGGGGCCTAGAGAATTGAGATGTTGAGCTTAAACTGGAGAGTCCTCCTTGTGCATCCAGTCAGGTGCCTGAACCATCAATTTAATAGACTAGTTTCCTCATCATAAAATATACTTCTCAGCCTGTAAAACAGCTGAATGGTGTGTGATGTTTTGGATGAGCTTTCTCAAGTAAAATAAACCTGTTAATGTCAGGCACCAAATCCAGACAGAAAAGGCAGCATTACAAAACAGGAGTGTATAGATTAAAAGATGAGGTAATTTTACAGGTAAGAAAGGTTTGATACCAGATGGTTTAACTGCATTGTGGTTACACATTTTAAGGACTGAGTGAGAATATCTCCACCTCTGTAACTGGAGTTGCCACCTTTGGCTGGATCTGTATTATCACAGTGTCATTACTAAAGGATTGTCTGAGGTTTGTTTTGATACACTATTTCTCAAATATAAGTGATTCTTAAAAAACAGCTCAAAAACAGCCTTGAAAAAAAGACTCAGCTCAAATGTAGCATTTATTTTTTTAGTTGCACCACTTGGTGGCGCTGAGGAGCTGTTTGTGCAGCATCTGGCATCATGCCGGGGGTCAGAGCCACAAACCCTGGGAAAAGCAGTGCTTTGTCCATATAAGGCTGCAATCCATCCGCTTCCCTCTTCCTCCCCAGCTCCCTTCCTCTGTCTTTCTCAGACCTGAGGGATATTTACAGAGAGTGCCTCGACCAGCCTGCCCTTCCTTATTAGGACTCAGCTTGTTGTCAGTACTTCTTCCCTGCAGGACAGTGGTCCATCTCTGCCCTCAGATGAGACAAACAGACTGGTGTTAACTACACTTTCATGCAAATGGACGGGAGCTCAAAGGACAACGGGATTCTTGTAGCTTATATCCAGACATCCACTGAGCACTCAACCAGTCTATGCACTCTCTCATGATATACTGTTAACCTGGGAGCAGCCGTAGATTGATGTAACAGTCCAAACATACTGTAAATATATCATATGCTTGCTGTGTGAGCTCTGCAGAGTTGCAGCTGTTCCTTTTTCTTTCTCCACAGTGATGTAGGACATCTGGCTACCAGAAAACAGTACAGAACAGCTGCATACAGAGATCATACAAGTGTAGTGTGCATAAAGCAGCAAAAAAAAGAAAAGAAAAAGCAAACGACCAGGTGACCACAAATCTCAAAACTGAGACATCTGATGACTCCATCAGCCAGGAATCCAAGTGAGATTTAGTGTTGCAGACATAGATACAAAACTATATCTACAGTTGTGGATGGGTACGATGTCAGAATGTACCCTTCTCAATGAGTGATGCAATATTTTATGTTCAGCAAAACTTGTATTGGTAAAACATTGGTGGTTGATGTAATTTTCAGGGTCCACAATAACCAAGCAGTCGCTACAAACACACTTTTTTTTTTATTAGGGTGCAGACATCCATTCAATATATTAGAAAACCAACATGTGAAGAAAGGCTACATGGAATTTTCCTTCAAAAGGGTATTATTCAAGACTAATATTTATACACAGATAATATACATTACCATGCTTCCTTTCAAGAGGGGAATTGACAATGAAAAACTATGAAAATAATATCTTTATCAATGGTAATAATTAAAACCATTCATAGCATAACAGGCTTCGACAGAACAGCACTTTCTATACCTGTGCAATGACCTTTGACCTTCAGCTACAGGCAACTTCTCCCTCCATTATGGAGTGAGAAGGTGCTGCTCCGATTTAAGTGTGTTTGTCAAAAGGACGGGCAAAACCTTGCAGGTCTTTTGTTGCTTTGCAGGGAATAAAGTGCTGTGGTCGACTGACCAGGTTCTCTGGTCATTTTTTTTTTTTTTTAAGAGCATGGAGTGTGTCTGTGGTCACAAAAATAAAAACATATATGGGGAAGTGCATAGGTGGAGAGGTAGGTGGGTTCAAACACTTGCATGTGGAAACAAAACAACCCAACAGAGCTTCATGGACTTGCCCCCTGCCGTCAGAGGAGACTGACTGTAAAGAGAGAGCCTGATTTCAGATCCGGGTTTTTGAAGAACTACACCAAAACCTTTATTGCTTGAAAACACCTTACATTTGATCTGTGGGTGGGGTAAATTCGTGAATGTGCGATGTGAGTGTGAGGAAAAAAAAACAAAAAAAAAAACAACAATAAATACTTCAGTGAGAGCTTCAAGGCCCAAGCTGCCTTGTGCGCTCGTGGAATGTGCATCGAGGAAGTATGTGATGCACGCATAGGAATGTGTGTGCATGTTGGTGTTTCCCTGATGCACAGTTGTGGTAGATGTGTGTTTCCCGTCTGGCACCAGCCGTGGTCTCTCTGGCTGTTGTCAGGTCTCATGTTGCTTCCGTTGGAGCCTCAGACTGCGAACACAGGCCTTCATGCCATAGGTCTTCCTGTGACAAACGGGCATTACAGGCACACAAAAGCCTCTCCGGCTGTTCAAAAAAAGAGGCATCACAATCCAAGTCAAGCTGTGATGTTCGTGTACGTAGGACATTCTGCTGCTGCTGCTGCTTTTCGGCACGAAGCACAAGGTGAGGACATTCTTCCCCTCGCTCTCTCTTTCTCTCTCACTCACTCTTTGGCACCGGATGGAGGGAGGGAGGGATGGATGGATGGATGGAAGGATGAGGGGAGGGGGTTCCCTGCTCTTCGTGTGTGCGTGTCTCTCTCTGCTATTTGGAGAGTTTGCTGATGACACGGATCAGTGCTCCATTTTCATCTTTGAGACGCTGGTTGTCTGCTCTCAGGTCAACCAGAACCTGGTGGTAAAAGTAAGGCTCAAATTACAAAGAAATAAAATTACAAAATACAGTTAATCACATTTTGTTTTAAGGTTTACTGTCATTATTTTTTCTTGTTTTTACATTACTGGATTATGAGATATCCAGTGGTAAAATAGGTGTTGTAAACAGTCCTCAGGAAAAACACTGATGTAACAAATGACATTAATGATGACTCTGTTTCAATTAAATTTTGCAGTAAACTGTTATAGTTCATAACAGTGACCCATCATGCACAAAACCATTCAGAACTTATGCTGTTAATTACATTTATTCTTATTATCCAAAGAACTATGTCAAAAAGTCTAAAAGGGCCTACTGAGTAACAACAGAAAGTTGAACTACAACTGTTGAATTAATGAACCATGTTTTTTTTTTCTTTTGGTGGGAGGGGGTCCTTAATGCTACTAAAACGTAAACTTAACTAAAACTACCAAATAGTGGCAATTGGCAGCTGGGATAACTTTTGTCTCTCAAAACTACTTGTGCACAAAGCATCATACAGAATTTCGTAAGAGCAGACATGTCCTCACTATTTACGATTTCCTGTTTAATCATTTCATCAAGTAGCCAGGAGCGATCAAAGCGGCAACCTTTAGGAATGAAAAGGGCCAAAGACTGCAGTTCCTTGAATGTCCACTTGAGGCTGGCTCCTAAAGCAAGTCAGTCCTCTTAGATCCCAGTATTAAAAATAACCATTTTTATGGCAAAAACACATGTTCATGTCCTGGTGCAAAACCAGTTTTGGTCTTTACGGATAATACCAAGCTCACAAAAACTGAATGGAGGTTGAATTTTGACTCACTTGTTTAATTGAATAAAGGCTTAAAGTTATGATTAACTAAGGGCATGGCCACTGCGAGCGACAGCAACTGCTTACTGACAGCTGGGCGTCACATGGTTACTGGGAGCACTGCTCACTCCTCCTGGCTCTACCCTCTTGACCAAAAATGGTCACCTCTGGTTCTAAAAAAACTAAGATGGTGACTGCCATAACCTCGAACTCAAGGTCCAAAACGGTACTCTGAAAACCAATGGTTAACATCACAGTGGCTCACCATTAAATTAACTGTTTATGCTTCAATGAGAGAGACTGAAGATATAGCATCATATTTGCCAATTTCTCATACTGTTAAACTATTCCTTTACAGAAAGAAACACTTACATGCTTTACCTTTTCACTCTTTATCATTGGAGACATCAGAAAATACATAAACAAATAATAAAATAAATTTGTAAATGTACATCCTCAGTTATGAGAGCGTACTGATTAAATGGGTGAAAATACCCTATTTTCTTACCTACCAAGAATAGGTAGGCAAAAAGAAACATCCATTCATGTGAAAAAAACCCCAAATGAATCCATCACATGCAGCAGAGACAAACCATCACACCTCCTGAGAATAGAAAGTGCACTGTATAAAACAACTGTGCAGTGTACCGCCTCAACCCGACTGGCCTGCACAAGCCAAAGCCAAGCTAATCAAGCAGAAGCATGGAAAGTGTTTGTGGCCATGATAAAACGATTCCTCACCTTTAGCTCCTCCTCCAGCTCTGCCATTCGTCGCTCCAACATTCTTCGGTCCTGATGCCAGGGAGACGTGTGGGGGAGGGGAGGGAAGGGGAGGGGGGGACACACAAGGTGAGTGAAAACATGTGAGGAAGTGGTTCAAGTGGGGCAAAGAGAGGATAGAGCATCAACAGATAGCAAAGGTGGCAGTAGTGGGGCAGTTGAAGCTGCATCATCAACAACAACAACAACATCAGGTAACGGCGGCGGTGGCTGGGGGGGGTGCATTACCTTTCTTTCCAGCTCCAGCAGGGCTGAACAGTCACTGAAGCGCTCCTGTCTCTGTTGGATACAACAAGTCAACAACATTAACATCATCAAGACTGCACACAAGCACATTAGCACAAGTGCTTATGAAGTTCACAATGTCAGGTACAGCATATCAGCATTATCTATGTTTGCTAACGTAAGCTAACATTAGTCACAGTTAGTTACTGGTCATATCAGAAGTGAGGCTGTCAAGGTAAAATCTGCCCAAGTGAACTGAGCCTTAGCCTGGTTGCCTAAAAATAAAGTGTTTTTTTCTTATAAAAGTGACAAAGTCTGACTTTAATCTCTTTCAAGCCAGCTGCTGTATAAACATTATCTTCTGACTTAGAGTGAGTGGGATAAAAAATAGCAGTAAAATAAAAAACACGTCCGAAATAAGTCACTCTTCACTTAACTGTATACAGTTACAATTCTATTTATGGGTAAAACACAAAACAATCTGATCTGAACACAACTCAGGTCATTTTTTTTATCTGACAGCAGCCTCAAGTTGCCCTTTTTTGTCCTTGACTGAGCAGGGCATTTTGCTATTAAATCTCTGCTACGGACCCTTGATTTTAAACTATTTTTTATTATGTATATGTATATATCATTGGGTCATTAAGGAAATAAATTGATGAAGATGTGATAGATCAAAAAGGGTAGGCTACAACATGTTTACACATTTTCCTTTTTGTGATAAAACCCTGAATGATCATGTTACATCTTTTGTTGTTGTTGATGGTCACAAATGGAGATGAGTCATAGAATCAGGGGGATGATACAGTCAAGTCAGTTTTACAGACACATATCTTGCTAACATTAGCTAACATTCGCAATTTTCAGCCTCTACTAATACAACATTATTTGAGGCTATGTAGGGTAAGACACCTCAGTGCATTGATAAGAGCAAGAATGCGCCGCATTCCTGATTAGTTCCACTTTCATTTATGAAAAGATTATGTAATTAGGTCTATTTTAGAAGTTCTACAATTTTCTTAATGTCACATAATATCGATCAAGCCCATATCCAAATATCAAGGGTTTTTGTAGTGATTTACAAATGAAGCAAAAAATAACATAGTAGGATGGAAACATAATAAACATCATGTTTCCTTTTTCAGAAATAGTATTTGGGATAAACAGAGAGAAGTTTGAGTAAACAGCATGACAAGTGATAACCACCAGAACTGAACCCAAAAACAGGAAGTCCACAGAAAAAGATGTAAAAACTGGCCACCAGTGTGAAACCTGTCAATTTCCACTTTAAGATGCTTTCTTTAGTATTTGCATGATTTGTCATGAGATAAACAAGGACAGTTTGTGTGGCTGTGTCATCACCTGTGTGGCCTTCTCCAAGTCCAACCTAGTCTGATTGACAATCCTCTGGGTGTCCTGTAGCTGAGACTGGAGCTGACTGTTTTCTCTAGTGACCTCCTCGAACAGCTGACACGTGCATGCAAACACACACACACACACACACACACAAACTAATAGTAAATATCTGTGACACATAAAGGCAAACATTGTGATCTCAATGTCAGTTCTGTCTGCTGACCTTCTTAAAATCCTTGGGCTCAGAGCCTCCTCCATGGGTAGAGTCATTACAGGAGATGTGAGACCTGAGAAGATGAGCAGAGGTCAGAGATACTGCTATCATGAAGACTGTGCTGACCAAATGAAGAAAGAGGCTGAGTCAGACAGGTCAAAGGCTAAAATTCATACCTGGAACTCAAGTAACGGCTCGTCTGTAAACGGAGAAGAGAAGCAAACAAGTTATGGCCGAGGTCTTAGGTTACAATCCACTGAGACCACAGACAGACACACAGTAAAGACCGCAGACAAAGATTGACAACATGTCTCCACTTCCTCTAACTGTACAAAAATTAAGCCAATAATATCCCTGACATGGGAACTGCCATTTTGCACTGCTGACCTCATTTGGAGCCAGAGTCCTTAGTGTAAAGTATTAGTATAATGTATGTGATAACAGCAGTGTTGTGATAAGTGGGGCATTAGTGATCAGGGTGTGGAGCAACAATATCTAGGTCCTGCTCATACACCCGCCTGGATTAGAAACACAAACACACTCAAGTTGTTATTAATAAGGTCAAAGCCTCTTTGTATAGCATAAACTAATTGATTCACACCAAACTTATCTGAAAAATGAACACTTGAACACACATCAGCCTGATAAGAGCCAGAGACCAGCTTTAAGATAAATGTATTTGATGTGTACTTTGATCTCTTGGTTTCAGCCCTGTCCCATTTGCCATCTTTAAGTGGAGGTGGGGTTTATGACCTTTACTGCTATTTTAACCTGGGTGATTGAGATGCTTTCATCTTTATATACAGTCAAAGACACACACACACCTGTGGATCCAGCCCACTGCCTGAGAACTCCTCCTCTCCACTGGGATCATTGTCGTCACTCTGCGGAGGACACAAACAGCACAGCATGTTCTTGTAAAACACTAAAGTCAAGTTATAGCATCAAAGGTTTCATTTTTTTCATTGCTTCTCATTTTGTCCAACCTTTCTCCCTCATTCACTGATGAATTGGTCTTTTCTTGTCAGTGTGTGATAAAGAGATGTTTACCTCCCCGGTCCTCCGTTCCTTCCTTCTGGCCCGGGCCTGTCTTCTCTCCCTGCACTCCCGGGCCAATCGCTCTGTCTCACTCTCCCCTGTGCTGGCCTCAACATCTGGAAGAAAGCCAGACAGCAGTCGTTTAAGAGCAAACCAAACATTTGAACAAGTGCCACGTCATCAAGCTCAAGGCTTTGCTGGAACAAGGAAAATGGTGAAGCGTACCTCTCCTGTCAGCTGTCTGAGGCCGAGGCGTGCCGGTGGGCTGTGTGAGGCCCAGCAGGTCAGACTTCTGAAGACTGGCAATACGAGACCTCCAACTCACTTCCTGTAAACACAGCATCCCCCACCAAGTGACGTCACATGACATTATGTAAGTGCAGCCAAAACAAGCCTATAACTCTAAAATGCGGCTCTCACCCCTTCCTCTCCCCTCTTTGCTTTTGCTTCCCTCTCTTTCTCCTTCTCTTCCTCCTCCTTCTTTTCTCTTCCCTTGTCCGTCTTCATGGTCTTCTCTGCCTCCTGCAGATCTGTTAGCGTCACCCCCTTGATATGAAAAAGAGATAATGCTGCCTTAGGAACCACACTGACACACTACTTCAGAAGTTCATGAACTTGAATTTGTAGCAAACCTCTGATGACCACATGATGTAGTGCAGGTGATGTAGCTTACCTGAGTGGAGCGACGGGACTGCCGAGCGTGTCGGGAGCGAGCCTTCCTCTGTGCCTCTGCCTCCTCATCACGCACTGGTGTCAAGTACGATCTGCATAAAATCACACACTTTTAGAGTGCACCATTAGGCCCACAATTTACAAACATCACCCACTGCAATCCACACACACACAAACACACACACAAACACACAAACACACACACAAACACACACACACACACAAGCCTCGACTCACTTGCGCCTCTGCTTGGTCTCCTGCTCGCTCGTGGTCATGCCTTGAGAGTTGGAGGTGGTGACTGCGGGCTGATCTTTCTTTTCTGTCTGTTCCTGAGGAAGTCTTAGACAGAAAGATAAGAGCGTGACCATTCGATCTTTCAGATAAGAGAGGGAAAAATAACTGGAAAATTGGTATAAATTTGAAGTACCTCTGGCCCAATACGCTATTAAGACGGTTGAGTCCAGCAGAGTTTGTTCCTGTGCTAGCTGAGGTCATGATGGGGTCATCCAGTCTCTTTCCATAAGATGAGCTAGAAAGAAAAAGCCAATTTAAAACACAAAAGCAGCTTTGACAGCCACACACACGTACACAACAGTGTTCACTGCTGTGGGAATGTAATAAGCTGTGACACAGCCAAAAAAAAAAAAATTCACACAAATAGGGGAGCAAACAAAAACGAAACAGCTAGTGAGCAGCGTGACTGACCTGTGAAGCAAGGAGGGGGTGGAACTAGTGAAATCATTCCCTGACTGACTATGAAGGCGCCGGGAGTAAGAGGAGCTACGGCTTAGGCGGCTGAGAGAGACAAAGGGTGACAAGGGCACATATGCAGTGACACAGAAAAACAGATTCTGGTTTCATGAATGCAGAAGCACACGGGAGCACAGGCCCACCTGTTGGAGTTGTCAGGGCTGCTGTCTGGAATACTGAAGAGTCTGCGTGTTGGGATGGGTGGTACCCGGGCAAGCCTCGGCTCCTGACAGCAAGATAAGGGTTTTTTTTTATGTGAATTAGCTGACAGAGGCAGTACAAAGAAACTATTTTTGGAGTCACATTGGATTTATTAAATTATAGCCAGTTTCATGGCTGTGTATAATTTTTTTTTGGTGTTGGACCTTGGTGTCAGCCTCAGAGCTGAGGCGGGGGCTGGAGGCAGAGCGGGTCATGCCCAGGCTGGTCTCTGGAGCTCTGCCGGGGTCCTGGCTGGAGTCGGTCAGACCAGCTGAGCCCAGAGTCACTGAGCTTCCCGCTTTCCTCAGCGATGTTCTCCAGGAGCCCGGGGCCTCGGTGGTTGGGGGCTTGCTTGGGTCCTGCTACAGGGCCAACGAAAGTCCTCATTTCATCATTATTATTCAGTATTGCTGACACTTGATCTAGTTTCTGTGGATATTTTTACCTTTTTCACTTGGCTTGCAGTACTCATTGACATGGAGGTAGGAAGCAGGCTGGCATTGCGTTTGTTGTTCAAGTTGTTTATGATCTCTCGGTTTTTAGCTTTCTCTGCATCAAGACAAAGGTCACACAGCAGAATCATAAAAAGAGTCATAAAACTCCTTTGATAAAACATTTTTAACATTTTACAGCTTCTCTCTCAGCAGCAGCGTCTCTCACCTGACTCTGCGTCGCTCTCTGATTCGCTCTCCTCCTCTGAGCTGGAGCTGCTGGAGGCCTTCCCCTGGCTCTGAGACTGGCTCTGTCCCGTCTGGCCTTCCTCCTCCTCGTCCTCAGCCGGGCTGCTCGGCAGGGCGGGGGGCGGGTGCTTCTCGCGCTCATGGAGGCATATCTTCTCCTTGCTGCTCATACGAGAGATAGAAGTCCTGCAGGGGCGGGGCCAAGGTGGGGTGGAACAACAGGTGGCATGCAGGGGGGGCTGATCAGTGAGGGCACTCATTCCATGTGCAGCCAATTAGAGCGAGCATGCAACAAGTCGGTGGGTGGAACAGTGGGTCACTTTCTGTGATGCCTTGTGTAAACAATGCCGTCTTATCACCGGATCGCCACTCAGCTTAATCTAACATCTACATACAGTGTTTTATCTTATTGCTCACACCTTTTATAATATTTCCTCATTATGTGATTATGCAAACTTTTCACAAAGTCACACAGGGATCAAATGGCAACAAAGAATCCACACAAGTGACGAAACAATGTGTGTCTCAACCACATACTTTATACTACCAAGTATGTGCTGTGTACTAATTACAGTGCACTTTATGTTGTCATTTTAGTATGCAAAAATTAACTTATGTTGTGCTTTGAGCCCAAAACTATTGCCAGAATATGTCCGTCTATCTGTCCTATTATAATTTAATGGTGTCTTTCAATTTATTTCTAATACAGATTTCAATCTAATTGCCATGTGTATAATTACTGCATACATTTTTCGTATTGTCATTGTAAGTTTTTAAAAAAAAGGCTAAGCAGTTCAATCAGGTAGATGGTCATCTAAATTTGGATTAATGCAACAAATTATCTACATTTACATTCTCCTTCTCACTCTGCTTCACCTTAACTAGCTGATAAGATCCGTTCACTTTCAGTTAAACTAATCGGGTTTTGCCACAGTCACAATCAAACAATCATGTTGTTGCTGTCCAAATCAAAATCTGTGCTCTTTTTTTGCTCCTGTCAGTACAATGTGAAATCATCTCTCTTTCACATTATTCAGACTCCATGAACAGTCACATTTATCACAAGTTTCTTGTTGGCTTGATTTTAAAAGACTGTAATAAGCTTTACAAAGAAAGCTCACTGAAAGAAAGTGACTGTATTTCTCTTCATGATTCCAATAAGCACGTAGCAACTGCCTCAGGTAGTCATATGAGTTTCCATTTAAATTACTGTATTTTTTAAATATTTATCCATGAATTGTCATTTATGAATAATGAAATCTGTAAGTGCACTACTGGATTACTCAAGCAAATTATTCAAACAGCTTTTGTACAGATATGAGTCAGTCTTTGATCCATATAAGCAGTTGATTACTGTAACTGTGACCACTGTAAGCAGTTTCCACTGTATAACTGTCCTGTAATTCTGACCATAAACAGTTTTACAACGGGTTTTCCAGATTATGCAATGCATGACAGTAAATATAATTAGTGTTAGATAATGGCTGAATTTGATCAATAATGCAAACTTGATCAGTTTATTAATCATTTTACTTTAACTGTTGTAATGCTCTGTTTCTATTTTTTTCCAATTAGTGCTCATACGTAGCTTTGTGATGGAGAGACACTTTAGTAAGAAAGTTATTATTAACGCTTTCTTCCCTTTGTTGCAGTAAAGGACTAAAGTGTCCGATAAAAAAATGTAAAATTGAAGTAAGCATGTTGGTATGTCAAGATATATTATATGTTTTCATTTGTCCAATGTATACAGCACACACTACCTATTAACAACAGTTACGTTCAGTATTGAGTATGAACCTGGGACACAGACTGCTGCTGACTGCTGCGTCTATCCAGTGTAATGTCAGTGGATAGAAGTAGCATTGTTCAAAGGAATGCTGGGACTGTCAACATCATACCTGCATGCAAACAACTGGTACTGGGATTACTGGGATTCAGCTGAGGAGCAGCGTAGCGTGCGCCCACATACACACACAAACGCATGCCCACACGCAAACACGCTGGCACTGACCTGCGTGTGCGAGCTGGTACCATGGAGATTTGCGGGCTGGTCTCAATAACAGGAGTCTGTTTCTGCTTCTCGCTGCGTAACTGAAGAGGAATATAAACACACATAAACACAGAGAACATTCGCCGCTGTAACGCTATCAATCATATCAGGTTTATGTAACTGAGGGAGATAGTCGTAGAGCCTGTGAGAAGGTAGACTCACGGCATTCTGTTTCTTCTGTAGCTCCTCCAGAGTGTCCGCGAGGTTCTCATCTGCAACATCTAGAGGTGTCTGACCCTACAAGGACATATACAGAGCATCAGCAGTCATTAGACTTAGTCTCACTATAGATTGATGACTATTTTTTAAAAAATTTTATGTAAATTGTAAATTGTGAGAAATGCTAATCAAACTTATTCAGAGCCCCATTTGACATTTTCAAATTGCTTTTTTTTGTCTGAGCAACAGTTTAAACCCCAGAGAAATTTCATTAGTCCATCAGAAATGATGAGGAAAAAAATAAAATCCCTTTATTTGAGAAGCTGACACCTTTTTGATGCAACACTTTTGCATGAAAAATTAGTGAAACAATTAATTGTTAAAAAAAGACGGTCATTGCTTTACTTTCAATTGACTAATAGATTGATCGATCAATCTTTGCAGCTCTACCTAATCTCAGTGCAACCATGGGCTTCAGTCACATGAGTTTATGTCGGGGTAACAGGTTGTTTGTCTTGTGCTCACCACATTGTTGACAGCACTCATATCGCACATGTTGTCAGCGAGCAGGGTGCACACCTCCTCCTGCCCCCAGTGAGCTGCTGCATGCAGGGCTGTCCACCCGTCGATGTCCTTGCTGTCCACAGCTACTCGACACTGCAACAGCACTCTGCACAAGGCAGGGAAGAAGGGAGGTAGAGAGGGGGAGAAGATGAAAGGAGTATCCAGGATGAGAGGACAAGGCTATGAATTAAAAAAATGTTTGACTTGTTGTTATACCAAAACAAGACAAACGCTAACAAGCTGTCAGAGCTCTCAAGTGTGTGGACTGATGCTCACTTCAGGACTTCGATGTAGCCTTTGGCAGCGGCAACGTGCAGAGCAGTCGCCTTGGTGTTTGGGTGAGGTGTGAGAGTGCCGCCTCCTGCCAGCACCGCCATGGCGTCCTGCAGCATGATCCTCTCCTCCTCCTTTCTGGCCTTGTCCACATCTATTCCTGTGATGCACATGTCGTGAATTAGCAGAAAATTATGATTTAATTTGCACATGCAAACAGGGAAATTTATCTTATTTGTCATCAGCAATTTCAGTTATATGATGGATTTCAACAATGTGTTTTTTATAGAGACAAAGATTTAGGCCTTAGAGCCTCAGGACGCTTCAGTGCTTTGAAGGTCACAGAGCATTTGGTACACAGCGACTCTGTCCTCATTTCTTTGCCTATTTTTGTCTGCTCAGAGCGAGTCGCGTGCTTTAAATGTGACCGCTTGTGAAAGCAGGACAAAAGCGCTAACAAAGTTTTTCAGTATAATTTTATGAATTACTGAGATTTTAGAAATTCCTATCTGTGTCTTTTGCTCAAAGCTGTGTATCATTTAAACAATTTATTATTTTATTGGAAAAAATTGTCTGACGCCAAAGGTGTTAAGAATCATTATTAAAACCATGTTAATACAAAGTATGGTACATGGAAGCTTTTTATCAACTATGCTCACATTACTTTTAGCATCAGCAGGCTCCTTCAGGGCACAAGTTATGATCAAACACTTAATATACAGACTTATTGAAAGTGATTTTAAAAGACCTCCACAAAACATTTACCCATCATAGAAACAACTAACTAAACTCTTTATAGCTAATCTGTATCATTATTTAACATAATGAAACTTTTGTTTCCACAATGCAAAGCTTACAGGCTCTGACTTACAGGGGACAAACCAACATGATATATATGGGAGAAAAGCATGTTGCCACTAAAGGTCATTAAAATGTCAGTTGGAATTTCTAAAATACGGTGAAGTAGTTTTGTTCTACAAATGACGGATGATTAAGCTAAACATGTTACATATTATTTATATTCTTTATATTTCTTAATATAAAAATCGGATGCATAGCCAAGCCAGCTGTGCCTCAACAGGACTGAAATACAGAAATACACTGGACTTAAGAGTTGGAGTGGAGGAGGTTTTACTGTCGTCCCAGAGCAAATCCTCACCTTGTTTCTTGATTTCTCCTTTGAGGAGTCTCTCCATGGCGTCCTCTGTGGCCACATCCAGAGGCAGCTCCCCTTCACTGTTCACAGCCCCAACGTGAGCGCCATGCTCTATCAGGTATCTTCAATAACAAACACAAAATCAGCATACAGTGACACCAAAACCTGAATACAGCATCATATTTATTTGTTTAATGTGGATTATCTGACATTAGTGTTGTCTATTTCAATATTGTGAACAATGTCAGCCTCTATACTAGCTACAGCTCAATGTGGGCCTAGTCTTTCTAAATAGCCAGGACTGTTAAAATCATAATGGCAAAGATGTGTTAGTGTGTTGGTGGTCAACACTCACTTAGCAATCTGGATGAAGCCGCAAGAGGCTGCAGCATGCAGAGGAGTCCAGCCCTCGTTGTCCCCTCTATTGACGTCACTCCCACTCTCCACCAGAAACTGCACCATCTCAGCATTTTCATCAATGCAGGCCTGCCAGAGGACACACAGCCACATGATGGAGTGCTACTCAAGTGTTCATTGTTTGTCAGTTATTTGCACTCAAGAAACTCCGCTTAAGAACTAGAAGCCAGAAAGCACACATCGGTCAGGGTCCAGCTTGTTACAGTAAAGAAGGTCTTTGACCGATTTCTCTTTGGTTTGTTGTGAAAGGCGAAACTTAGGTCACTTCCAAAATCTATTAAATAAAACTAAAAAACTGGGGCTAAAACAAAGACTACTGTGTCTACTCTCTGTTAAGTGGGCTGCTAAAGACCCTCGAGTGCTTTCCAAAAACAAACCAAGTCACTTTGTGGCATGAGTGTAACAGCGAATCCATTTAGCTGCTTTTCCTGAGGCGAGGTCTCGCCAAGTCCCAAGATGAATCCCATGAGGACCTCATGGTGTTATGTTGTGTTATGTTGCTTTAATTTCAGCTAATATTTATGAGAGAATATTCAGAGGGTGAAATCTGAGTATGCCCTAATTTTTTTATATTGCAAAAAAAGGTTTATAAGTATTTAAAAAAACGTATTCTGCTCATTTTTAAAAAGGCTAAAAACTAATCAGTAGAGTGATATAATTTTAGCCTATTTTAAATACTTATTCCATATTTGAAAAACGGTCCAAAATGAAGTGTTAATCATAAATCTAGAAGGAATTAGACAGAAATCATACTGTTCATTATTTTTTTTCTTCATCAATTTATTTATTTAATTTTTAAAAAATTGCAGAAACTAATGGGAATGCTTAAACCATCACCGAGACTCTAAGATTAATCATCATATTGCTTGTTTTGGGAAACGATAAGATTTATTTTACATCAGTGACATTACAGATTCTGCTCACTACTCCACTTCACTGCTATTTTACTATTTACTAAGTCCTGATCTGTTCCATCTTCATCTTAAAATAGATAAAAAGAGAGACTATTTTTAGAGCTTTTTTTGGGGCCATTGCTTTTTGTTTAGTCAAAGAAAATTCTGCTATGCCTGCCTCACCCTTATTTTATTACATTATTATTTATATCATTTATTTATCATTTTTACATGTCTTGAACTGACATGCTGCATGGATGTATTTCAGCACATTGCTGGTGTTTTCACCTTTACTTGAAATAATCACTTAACACTGTATTTATTTGTCTTTGTGAAATGAGGCAACACTTAGGACCATTTCTTCCTCAAAACCTGTATTCCTTCTTGTTGTAAGCTTCCACCAGCTGGGACTGATAAAAGAAATTGATAAGCTAGGATGCAAACAACTCTAATGGATTTAGCAAGTTAAAACCAGATTTCAGCTGGAGCTGATATTTGACTACCGTCCCTAATTTTATGTGCAAAAAAGTGCCCGTACTGGACCCGCTGGCAGCACCACATTGAAAGTTAAGGGACCACTAAAGGCAATTCAAGTCATCCTGAGGAGGACGCGAATATCTGTGCAAAATTTTATGACAATCCATCCGATAGCTGTTGAAACGGTTAACTCAAACCCACAATTTTCAACCTTGTGGTGGTGCTACATCAAAAAGGCAGGGAACCTTTAAAGTCTGGAGGATTCATAATCTGAGGAACCTGAAAGTCTGTAAAAAGCTTCATGGTAATCTGTCAGATAGTTGTTGAGATATTTAAGTCTGGACCAAAGTGGTGCACCGACCGACCGACAGGCAGGTCCAATATTTCCATCCCTAGAGGCTAAAAGTGCTGGAGAAGATTTAGCAGAGTACATCAACAGGTAGCTCTAAATATTTTAGAGCTTCAGACTGACTTATAGCGGCTGTAGCTGTTTAAGTCTACCAAAACAGATATAACTCAGGCTGAATAGAGCGTTAACACTGACATAAATGATTCCCCACTTTTATACACACTGAAAAAATTAATCAGTGCAAGTGTGAGGTAATGGCACACACATAATGTATTTTTTTAATCTATATTAGGAACAAAAACTAACCAAAAATATAAAAAGGATAACAACAAAAAATTTGACCTTCATTTATTGTCTCATTAATATGATAAAACCAAAACTAGTAACATGTTTCTATGTTGGATTTCATCATTAACAGCTTAAAAGATGAAGTGTACTCAGAACAAGACTTCACTCCCTAATGTAACAGCTTTTCCAGCTACTCATTATCACCACAGTGTTTGTAGCCACACAGAACCTCATCTATCAGCCGTCCTAAGCCACCGACTGTAAGAGGCTTTGCTTTGGGTCTAAATCAACTAATCACAAAGCTGCACAAGTCTCCACCCTCGGTCAAAATATAATTAGTCTGGTAGTAGCGTGGAAGAAACAAAAACTAAAAAAAAGGGTCATTTTGAGACCCTGAGATGAGGCTTGTGGTTCAAAGCAGAGGCAGAACCTTGCAATTGAAAAACAGCATTCACTCACAGCGGAGGGGGGGGAGCCCTCCGAACAAGTGGGTGCTCCGAGCTGAATGAATGAACAGAGGGCACTTCTTGCACCCTGCGCTTTATGAGGGTGCAGACACAGCCTCCCAGCTGACTCCTTCGCCGGGTCATCAAGTGACTCATTGTGGAAATCGCCTTTGACAACAGCAGCTTGTGCTGTTCAAGGAATGTTTTCCATTTCTTCATCTGAAATCCCTAAAGTCCCCACCATGGGGAATTGGCAAAGGGAAGGACAAGGAGAAAGAAAGACAGGGAGAAGAGGGGGAGGAAGGAGGAAAAGGAGGAGGAGGAGGACAAGGAGGAGGAGGAGGAGGAGGAGGAGGGGGACAAAGGAGGGAGAGAGCATAGTAGAGAAGACAGAAAGGCTTTGGATGGAGAGGATGGAAAGTTTGGAGAGTATGGGCCTATATTTAATTCCGGTTGCCGGGCAACCAATGAGTAACAGGGGAGAAAGGGATGGAGGGCAGGAGAGGGACCACACTGGGTGATGGTCATGTGGATCAGCCAAAAGAGGGCACGTGCACCCAACATCCAGGCAGGACCATTCTCACTTACTCATCCCAACAGGTCACGGGAAGGCAACTTCATCATATCCATGCTTACACTACAACACCAATCATCCTGTAAGCATGACATCAGCGGGAACACACGGGGCAGCTGAACTATAATTCAGCTCCAGGGGGCAGGAAAATTAAAAAGGACTACATCTCTGATGTTGACGAGCACTCCTAGATATCAAAGTTACACTCAGGGCTGCGAGTTCACCATATGCAAAGAGACGGAGATGTGTTTATGACACGCGGTATCATAAAAGCAGAGGAAATACTGCATCACGGAGGGCTTGTGTGACAGTGATGTTGTCCAGACGGCTCCTCTGTGTTATGACTGAAGTCGAGAGGAGGGAGGGACCTGAAGGCTGAGCTGTATTAAGGCTGAAACATGCTCGGATGAAGTGCAGCCAATTTGGGACATGCAAAAGCAGCTATCCTCTGCACTGCAATTCAAAAGTGAAAGATAAATAATCCTCTTCTGATTCAGCCATAGATGCCCTTGTTGATGGTAGAAGTTTTTTGACCAACAGGCTTCTTTTTCACTTGGAAAAATAAAATCCTAAAACCTGTGGATGAGATGATGAAATTCTCTTTAAATTCAGTGACCTACTATTTTACTGAGACTCCACCAGGGAAACAAGTCCACTAGTCAGTGCCTATAAATGTCTAAAAATGATCCCACAGGCTCTGGGGTGACCTTTTTTTTTACTCTCTGCTGCTCACTGCTCCCCTCACATTCTTATATTGTATTTTATGATAGAAAAAGAAGCCTAAAACGTATTAAAGACAGCAGTGCATTGGCCTTAACGAGCCAACCAGGATAATAAAGTAACTTTTCCTGTCTGCAAAGGCCAGAAAACTCTCTTGCTGGGCAAATAAATCAAACGTTAGAGATGTTGAAGCAACGTTCCTGAGTGTTCAGTTTAAGCCAACGTTACAATCGCTGCCACGTTGAAATGCAACGGTAACGTTTGGATTAACGTTAACTGCACTTTTTTTATTTACCTTTAAACGTTAACTGCACGTTAAGACAACGCAACGTAAATGCTTGTTCACTGAACGTATCGTCAAAGAATAAGTTAAACGGTCAACGTTTGCCGCCAGTTTAGCCGCAGTTAGCAGAAACTTAACTCAGAAACGCGTAAATTAACGTAGTTGTTAACGGTAAGAGAGTAACATTAACTTTCCTACCTGATGAAGCGCTGTCAGTCCGTCTATGTTGGCGTGGTTGATGTCAGCTCCCTGCCGGAGCAACGCCGCCACCTCCTCCCGGTCTCCGGCGGAGCAAGCGGCCATAAACACGGCTCCTTGTGCGAAGCGGACTTTCGCTCGTCGCGTCCCGGAACCGCTCATGGTTTCTCGGACCTCCGACTCTGTCCGATCCGTCTCCGAGCCCTGCCATCGCTGAAGCTGATCCTGCCGTCGCTGTTTGGCAGCTTCGGACCGGGAATGGTCAGTGGCCGCCATCTTCCCTGGTCTGTTTTGCGTCCCGGACAGATTCAGCTCATGGTACGAGGAACAGCAGAGTGGATGGTTTGGATTGAGCCACCCCCGGGATATGCCCCCTGGTGGACACACACTGGAAAAGCATTCGTAAACTTCAGTGTGAACTTCTGACAGAGTGGCAGTCCTGTGCTGCCTTTAAGTGCTACTCGGAAATTCCTATTTGAGAAGGAGAAGCAACATATTTTTTCAAGTGCTGCATTAACATAATTTCTTCTTTCCTTTTTCTTTTTTCTTTCTTTCTTTTTCTTTTCTTTGTTTTTTTAATAACAATCCAGAGCAAATATAAAAATAGATATTATTAGTGTATCTCTCTTGTAGCCTAGATGATGCAAGCACTGTATCATGTCAAGTCACAAAGTCCCACTATATTTTACTAATAATTTCTCTCTTATATGGTAGTCACGTGTCTATTTTTTTCTTCTACTGACGTGTTCATGTTCTGTGCGTTATCTTGTCGTCTTCTTACGGCTACATAACAAGTTGATCTATTCTTATGGGGCAAGTGAATGATTTATTGACTTACTGATACATTGTTCTGAAGACCCTTGATAACACATACGAGTAAAATGTCACATTTTATTATGTGGGTGAAAATCTTAATTGAAACACGCTACGAAGTCCATATATTTGTTGAACTGGAATTTTGAATCACAGAAATGAATTATCTGTCTATTTATAAATAGACTTAAATAGTCTAATGTGCGTAAAATTGTTCAAATAACGGCCCGTTTCAATGTTTTATTATGTTGATCTACAGGGTTTTAGAAAACCCACTGAGTCTTTGTTGAGTAGAGCAATCTATTGTAAAACTTATGGTAGCCTTTGTAATGGTGCATTTAATTTGAACTGTTGTATTTCTTGTAATAAAACTGCATAATTGTGATTTAATTCTACACACTGAGCCTAGAAGGAACATAACTCCTCTAGTTTTTCAGACAGTTAAATAGCTTTGACTGAAGACTGAGTGAAACTTTTTGTTATGATATGCGAGCAGGATGGCACCCTGTTAAGGGGATTCCCGATGTGCGCCTCTAATGTAGTCAGTACGGTACGTCGACTGTTTACTGTGTGGTCTCCAGTGTATCCTTTTTGTTATAATGACAGCATTTGCTAACATTTGTTTTGCTTTAAGTTCTCGAGTGAATAGATTTGTTTGCTCGAGAGATAAACATAAAATATAAAGCTTAAAGGAGAAACAAAAAAGTGGGCTAATTTAAAAAACAAAAAGGCCTGCTGGAGCTTAATAAAACAAAGGAATAGCCACAGTTTACAGAACAGATTTTGTATTATTTGCCCTAACATCTTAATACTCAGTTTATCTTAAAAGCTTGTTTTTTAAATTTGTTTATGTGGTTACAAATGGGTAAGAGTAGGGTCTAAACTTCTTCCTCTATTCAGAGAGTGGTTATAAATTGCGATGGAAGCGGAGAATTACAAGTATAAAGTGTATAGTCTACATGTATAGACCTACTAAGATATTGCAGACATGCAACCACATTCCCCAATACTAAATTCACAAAACAAATGAAACTGTTGTTGATTTTTACAGATATTGTTGGTTAGATTGTCATCAAAGTTCCTACTTCTTTTTTACATTTTTTAGTAAAATAATACACATTAAAATTCAAGTTTGGGGCATATGAGGGCAAATAGATCCAGTAACTTGCAAATTTCCATATTTCACACTGTTCACGCTCCTGCTTTGGTCACTGTCAAACTGTTTGCTAAAAAATTAAATAAAATAGTTAAAATGCCTGTTTTCTGTGTTTTACTCTTGCAAGTTGGAAATCAACTGTGGTTATTTGTCATGAGCTGGAATTACCTGGAAGCCTCCCAAGAACAACTTTACATCTCTCATTCACTATTTGGTTACTGCTGCTGATATGCAATGTTCCCTGGTCTGTGTGCACTTTTCTCTGTGCGTCACAGCTTATCTTGGTAACGTGAGGATCATTGTTGTTCAGCTGGTCACTGAGAATTTGCAGCAATTTCAAGACACTGACAATCTGCAGTTCATGTTAAGCAATACCACTTTATTCAATGTTTACATAAATATTAGTCCCTGCACCATTTTGACAATATGTTGAATTTACTTGGCAATTGTTTCAGTGAACTTTAAGGCACAAATTGGGGTTTAATCCCATAATTTCTTGAAGTACAAAGAACAAGAGAAGTATTTAAACAGGTAAATTATTACCTAAGAAACTTATCTGATGTCGCACAGTGACATCTAATAACAAAGTGCAGTTCAGATTCAACTGATTCTATGATGAACAAAAATCACACATTTGATTTACTTTTTATGCATTAAATGTGGATTTGTAACATAACATCAAACTCATTCAATGATTTTTAAGCAGAAATACAATAAACTATCGATTTAAAATTAAATATAAGTGTTCTAGCTTACATCTAAGCAAATCAAGCTGACAAAATGTTCTATGATTGGGAAAACAAAGCAAAGCAGTTTTTTTTTTATATATAAATAATTGTAAAGACAAAATATTAACATTCATACTAACTTAGAAATACAATGTATCTTCTTCACAATACTGCATTGACACTTGCATCAAATAAATGGAGTAACTACCTGTAACAAACAGATTGGTGTATCCAATGTTCTCCCTCCTGTCTATTCCACCAGAAGTAACTTAGAGCTCATAACCGGATGCAGAAGGAACACTATGCTTAACTACTGGTCTGACTGCATTCCTCTGAAAACATAAACACAAGCCTTTTTTAACCATTCCACTTCAAGTGTGCATTTTTGTTTGTAATGTCCTGTAATTCAAGTTTGTACATGACTGTTTGTGCACATGTGCTAAGTTTAAATGCACTTCTATAGACCTGCAGACATACTGTGTCTATCCACTTAACAGTTTATACTGCAGCTGAAGACTTGTTTCAGTGTCGAGGATTAGTCAAAAAATACTTAATACACAGTAAGTGTAGAAATGTAATATTATCAGTATTTCCAACTTCTATAGAAATGGGCTGAATAGGTTTTAAATATCTTCCTGGTGGTTTAAAAATAAGTAAATGTTAGGATGTAAACAGATTAAATCTGATTTCAATTTTTTAAAAGTTCCTGGATCTAGATTAAGTAAAATCTAAACCTCGGTGCTGCAGCATCTGTAGCAGAAACCTGTCAGAGGCTCTTAAGAGCTGCTGACGGTTTTTGCAGAGTCGGAAGCAGGTTGAGTACAGGGACAACTGTGCATTGTAAGGCCTTCTTGGGAGAAGATGGATGCAGGGCTATCTTCTGGTGACATTGGTTTAGTTTTGAAAGAGCCTTGCAGGTTCATGTTGATACACAGCACTCCAGACAGTAGCTGCCTCTTGTACTTGTCGAGACGCATGAAGACATCCAGGACCGAAGAACTGCTCTCATTCACCCAGGTGGGAAACAGGCTGGTGGAACTGATCTGAGATGGGAGGTACTGGTAGTGGTACAGCTCCAGCTGACAGGAGAACCTGAAGTAAAAAAAGAAGCAGCATGCCAATGTGAAAAACGCCACAGCTGTGACTGTTTCACTTACTTACTAGAGGCTTTAATCAATATTTTTGTAACTGTCAGTTTTGGTTCACTCTCACTGCTTTCTTGCTGAGGTTTTCAGCTGAAGCACGAAGTTAAAAAAAACAAACAAAAAACACTGTAAACTACCTGCTCAGACATACAGAGTTAACAACTTTTGCATAAACAAATTTGTGGAGCATTTAGTAAATAGAGAGATAGAAAATATCCTCAGAATTTTGCAGAGACCAAAAACAGAGATAAAGGAGAGTGAATATTAGGTTTGTGTTCACTTCATTCCTGTCCAGGGATCACAGATGCAAATTAGCTGAATAGCTAACCCAGATCCAACATCTATGTTGAACATGACCCCTGTTAAATAAACTCATAAACTAAGCTATAAAAAAAGACAGACGACTCCGAATACAGCCAGTGTTGCATTGTATCTGCAGGTTTTACACATGAGCAACTATTAGTTGACATATTAGACCTTTGTCAATGTTGTATTTACACTTATTGCAAGTTTTAATGGATTGAACCTCAACTTCAGATGTTAGTTTGTGTACTATGGAGTGAGTGGATGTGTAAAGTTGCCTTAAAGGTCCAGTGTGTAGGACACAGAGGGATTTACTGGATTTATTTGAAATGTAATATATTACTTGTAGGTAGGTTTTCATTAGTGTAAAATCACCTGAAAATAGGAATCGTCGTGTTTTCGTTAACTTAGAATGAGCTTTGTATAAATACAGATGGAGTGGGTTCTCTTCTGGGGAGTCCGCCATGTTGCACCACCATGTGGTTACAGTAGCCTAGAATAGAAAAATCAAACACTGGTTCTAGAGAGGGATTTTCACGTTTTGAGTGTCAATAACAGCTACCATAGGTTCATTTGACACTAAATCCTACACACTGGACCTTTTAAAAAACAGATGCAAATACCTTGTTGTACTGTAAATAAACGGCAGAAATGTTACCTACCTGGCAGATACCTGCTGGGAAATACTTTTGGAGGTCTGGCGAAAAGCATGCTGTAAGACTTTTAATATCTGCTCTCGAATCCACCCCACATCTTCTTGTACATCTGGCAGCCACTCCAGAAGTCTACACATGGGATATACTGCTATTAGTGAATCAGCACAGGACACCAGTGCAGTATTTTCTGTGACAAAAATGTTTTAATGGGTCAACAATGTTCCTCTTACTGAATACTATAAAAAAAAAAAAATCAACAGATTCTATTAAAAACAAACATTTACTTTTGCTGTGCACAACTGCATAAGACCTGAGAAGATATGAAGAAGTAGTGCAGCACTGCATACTATTCTGAGTGAGATGAGAAGGGAATGGGACCAGATGTAATTAAGTCCTACAGTACCTGAGAGTCAAGGACATCGCAGACTCCAGAGGGAGAGTGTAGGGGAGCATCAAGGCTGAGGCCAGCCTGACAGGAAGCATGTTGCTAAGCGACTGCACCAGGCTCCTCCTCTCCATGCAGGCCTCAACTAGAGCTGCAGAGGGAGGCAAAGATGATCATAAGAGTTTTCAAAAAAATACTCATAGAGTTAACCTGCTTCCCCCCAGGAGAAACATGTTTAAAAATATTTATAAAATTCAAAATTTCCGCACATAGAACATAGTAGCCCTTCTTGTAAGTATGTACAGAATTTCTCTCTCTCTCTGCTTTATTCAAATCTATGTTTAGAAAGGGAAATACTAAACGGTGGAAAGTAGGTCAAACTACTACCCACAATAGCAGGGACAGGACAGATCCAACACCCACTCATTTGTATTCATTACTTTCATTTCAAAACATCAACAAGAATACATCAAAAAGTTTCTTTTATGATTCTGATTTTTTTCTGTATTTTATCAACTATCCAAGAAGCCACAGATTCTGGTTTGGAATAAAGAAGAACTTGAAGAATCTTAAAATTTGCCTAAGTTAGTTTGGGATATTTAATATAATAATCCAGTAAGATTTATCTTCAAATTCCAATCTACTCCTCAACTGCAGAAATTAAGATGTTTAAAGATCTTCAACAAATCTTGTTTCATTTACAAGGCTTTACCAAGTGTCTGATGAAGCTTAATGTGTTTATTTAGACATTTTGATTTAAATCTGCTATCCATCACAATAGACATCATGTCTGTAATTACAGTAACCAGAGTACAATTCAGATTGGAAAAAAAAATTGTCTCTAAATACAAACAAAAACAGAATGCAATCATTGGCAGATGACCTGTGTTTACTGGCAACAGTATTACAGAGTATTCTGCAGCTCATGTAGTAATATCCTTTATATAATCATGTGTTTCACAAGGTGGTGACCCTTGCCCCATTCACATTTGTAACCGGGCCTTTTGAGAATGCCCCATACACTCATGATACTACCAACTGTTACAAATGAACCCGTTTACACAACTTTCTGACACTTTTTGTTGTCCCAACATTGTGAAACGCGTTACTGGCATCAAATTCAGAATAAGAATATATTTTTAAAAATCGTTAAAGTTGATGAGGTAACATTATTGGTCAAAAAGATCACCAGATTTTCACATTCTGTTTTTAAAAAAAAAAAAAAAAATTTTACTCAGTGTGCCAACATTTTGGAATTGTAGTTGTAACATTATCTTTTAAAATGAGTCTAAGTGTGTCTTATTTTCATGTGAAAATAAATTTAAAAAACATGCCTGCAAAGTAGAAAGTTCTTCATCATATGTTACCTTTGTGAAGTTTGGGTGGTAGGTTTTCGATGAAATGCTCTTCTGGAGAGGAACTGCAATGAACTCTCATTGCTCTCTCTTCATGTGGCTTCCCCTCTTCTTCATCGCTGTTATTCTCCTCTTCCTCATCATTAAAAACCTCATTTTCTATGCCGTTAGCTAGCAGGGGTCTGTCTCTGTAAGGTCCGTTGAAATTAAGCAATCCTGAAAACAGAATCAAATGTTAAAGCATGTTATTTTGTCTAATCTGAGATCAACTGAGATCAAGATATTTCTGTACTTGTTCAGTTATTCAACTAGCTTACCACAAGCATACTTGTCAATGTTGATTTTAAAATAATAATTTGATCGTCCTTTAAATTAGTCAAGAAATAAAAAAAAACAGATAAGCATGAATAAACAGTAATGTAGTGTTGACAAAAATCCAATTAGGCTTGCTTTAAACAGAGCAGAACCTGATTTGGAGAAAGTTAGACAACAAAGAAACCACTGTTTCTTACCGTTCTTCTTCAAAAAGTGTAGAGCATCTTGATATCCCTGCTTACACATGGCTTTCATAACCTGTGCACAAAACAAACACACGCAATAATCTCTCACAAGTCCATTGAGTTCACTACAGTTCATCTGAGCAAATCAATTTATCTGTGAACCTGTGTTTGTTGTGAATGGATCTGGTTGAAATCAAGTGACCTACCATTGGATCTGGAGGAAAAAGTGCCCTGGAGACCCTGTAGAGGTTTGTGAGAGTGAACTGGATGCTGGTGTTGGTGAAGCGCAGCTCATGCATGTTAGTTGAGGTGTCTCTGGGACAGATGTCGCTTTCTCCAGAGAACGGGGACACGGTGATGGTATTTTTCAGCTCATACTGAGGCAGATTGTCAGAGATTCCTCCATCCACATATCGCTGAGTGACAAGAGAAATATAAGCGTCAGAACAAGCACTATTTCTTCAAAATATTGCCTGTAAATCAACAGAACAATCACAATATAACAATATAACATCGGTGACATCACATCCTCTGTATTGATTTGTTTTTACTGAAGCTAGTGAACTTTTAAACTCGCTGCGTGCGTCAACAGATAAGAACAAAGTGACATCAGATTTTTGATTTTGAGCCACTGGGGGTAGGAGAGGACAGAACAACCTTAATGCCTCTGCCAACATGGTCTCATCTGGCTCTGCCACTCTCAAAGTTTCACTCACGAGCCCTGATTACACACATGCACGTGTAAGCTCCTAAAGCCAATCGCAGAGGCCACAGAGAGAGGGTGGGGAGTGGGATATTGCACAACAACGTTTCCCAGAAAACCTTTGTGCTAGAAACATGACCAGAAAAATAAATGTTCTACTTTCCCCTTTAGTGTGAGATCTCTGACAAACACCAATTCTGGGGGAATTTTATAAGCACTGTTTCCATACACGTGCCATTCAGAAAAAACACATTCCTGAGGAAGGGAGGGCTTTAATAGGGGCAGTTATGGATTAAAAAAAAAAAAGTGCTAAAAGTAACAACAAAACACAATGAGAGGAAATACAGTTCATGGTTCAAGCGAAACAGCAAGGTACACTGATTATTCCACATCTCCAACAGCAATGGCCCACATGCAGCTCTGAATACAAATCCATGGAAATAATGTAGGAACTTTCTTTTTATTGGATAAAATATGGCTGAAATATAGCTAATATACTCACCACTCCTTGCAGTGTGGGAGGAATGAGACCACAATACACCGGGATGTAGGCGCTGCAGACACATGCCTAGTTAACAAGAGAGATAATACAGGAGACATCATTTTTTGACACTAAAATTTCAAAAAAGAAAACAGAATCTTGTAAATCAGGGTGACAGAGTGATATTACATCAGTATTACAATGTAAGACTACATTTTTCGAGCTATCACAATGCCATTATAAACCTTAAATGTTTTGTAAAGCATATATTATAGCTAAATTACTGTTTATTTGACTCAGATAAAGTAACATTATAGGTGAGTCAAAAAAACAGACACTGCATATCATTACAGCTGCAGCACTTATTTTCATCATTGACTAATCTGCAGTTACTTTTAGATTCATCAATTAATTTATTATTATTATTATTTTGTCTATAAAATCTCATAAAATGGTGAAAACATATAGTCATTATTTTCCAGAGCTGACGGTGATGACTGCAAATGTTTTACTTAGTTTGATCAACAGTCAAATACATGAAGATAGTCAATTTATGATATAAAATGAGAAAGAGCAAATATTCACAGTGTAGCTGAAACCAGAGAATGTTTGGCATTTTCTCATGATCAAAAGTCATAAACACATTATTAGAATTGTTTCTACAAATGTTCCTAAATGTAAAAAGCTTTATTTTATACATCATTGGTATTAATTATTGGTATTATTGGTATTAGTATATTGGTTTTAATGGTATTGACGCAATATTGTGTTAACTGTATTCTGAAATTTGATTTCATTCATATCATTCACTTCAGCTGACTCTAGTGCAAAATATTTAGAAAAGTATGCTCAGACTCGGCACGCACCTGCACCACCTCCTCCTTGCTGCTGAACTGCGACACCAGAACATTTTCTCCATCTGTCACGCGTGTTAGAGAGATTCCTAACCGCCCATTTGCCCGATGGTGACTATCAGCTGGTAGGGTGCGCTGCATAATGTGACGCACAATCTTCACCAGGTTAAAGGAAGGATGCATGGGTCCGAGGAACCGCTTCCTCGCCTCTTTTGCAACATCAATGATGCTTGCACCAGCTTCTCCTGTGAAGATATTAGAACATTAAGCTTTATTAATCCTAAAAGAAGTTCTTATAATGAAATAGGTTCCTCATGTGACTGAACTTTGTGTACATAACGAAACCATGACTTTCAGGTTCAATGAAGTTAATATTTGACTAGATATAGCAGCAACTATGGGTAAAGCATCTATTACAGATTAGAAACACGTAGTCTGTGACAAAATAATAGTAAGCATATTATTTTTACTGTAAACCTTTTCCTTTGCAGATGATCCTGTAAAGCATGTGCACAGTTTAAGATTCCAAACATAAATTAACAAAATGTAATCAACTTACAAATTATGATGCATCACTATGAATGAAACTACTTGACTATACGTACTTAAGATTTGCCTCACCTTTTCCAGCCGAAATATCAAAGTCATGTTCACACATTACTGTCCTAATATTTCAGAAATACAACATACTTCTGTAGAAATACTTTTTTTAACTTTTGGCACTTAAATATATTTAATACTTATACTTATGGTCTCTTACCCTAGTAAAATTTTGTTTGCAGGACTTTTAGTCTCTACTTCTACTTTGTGTCACTGCTACTTTTACCTAAGCAAATGCACATGAGTACCTTTTCCTGCACTTGCTAATGCAACAAAAGTTCTCCATTTTTATAGTAGTAACTACAGTATGCTGTATAACCTTACATTATGGCAAAAGGGGTCATTATGCATAATGAGCTCCTACCAATATTTTACAATTTGCTGGTAAAATTTGTGTAATTTTAATTCAGTTAAAAATCTTATGTACAATTCTTACTTGTAACAGAGAATGTTTACAGCATAATCTGAGTCCACCAATGGTAATTACACAGACATGTCTTTGTTGAAAACACTGGCCTACTTAAACAGTTTGCAGCAAAAATCTAGTACCCCTTCAGTCTTTTAAAGACCTCAGCAGAAATAGTAGAAAGGCTCAAACACACAAAATTCACATACCGAGACATACTCCTGAGACCAGGGCAGTGGCGGTCAGAGCTCCAGCTGATGCCCCATATACGTGCCTGGCGTTTAGCACCAGAAAAGGGGCCTGCTCCATCAGACAGCTGGCGACACCGATATGGTAGATACCGAGGAAGCCGCAACCAGCAAACGAGATGTTCCATGGCGAGTCCAGAGGAAACATGCCGATGACCGTCCGTAGCTTGGTCAAGTGGGGCTAAGGTCACTGTTGATAAGAACAAATTCAATAGCTCTAAACTTCCCGTAATATAAACCCTACCGTGTAAACTATACACTTCTTCTGATATTTCAAAGTCCTCTTTTCATGCTGTCTTTATAATCGCAGACTTTAACTTTTCTGATAACAGTGGCTCTCTACCTAACGGTACAGTCTGAGTCAATTTTTCGTTGCAGGCAACGTCGCTAAACTTAAATAAAAGAATACAAATACTTTCTGTGCGGCAGCTAAGTACTGTTAGTAACTGTTCTAATTAAATACAGCTCTGAGCTTGTTAAATAGTTACGCGGTGAACCACGGGGACCTGTTGTTGTCTCAGCTATTTGGCTGGTGTCTATGAAGAGGAGGGTTCAGACCGGCTTGTCCAATCAAAAACGATATGTAAGAGCATTTGGACCAATCAAAATAGACATATTTGACAAAGTGACCAATCACAGCCCACAGCGCTGGAACACCCGTAAAGTCAACGAGCGGGCACTCACTGACAGCTGTCATGTTCCCCTGAAAGAGCAACGCGTTTTGTTTTGTTTGTTTTGTCCTTTTTTAAATTTATCAACATGTTTGTATCCGTTCACATTTTTGTTCATATTCCTAAAAAAAATAAACTAAGCTAATTTTGGAGTTTATTTCGTGATAGATTTTATCATAAGAAAGAATAAGTAAGATATTGCCTTCTACAGTGGAATTTTGACTAGCCTATTTGTTTGCAGATCGTTTAAAGCAACCCAAAGATGCTGTACATCAGTTATTTTCTGCTCTTGTTTGCTTGTAGTTATTGAAAAAACTACACACATTTGTAATGTTTTTCAGATAAAACTCTTAACATCATCTTTTGTTATATAGAGGCTTATTAATTGGGCCAGAAAAAAATAGAGTCCATCCTAATAATAGATATGCACTTTTGGCTTTTTTTTTGCAACACCATTACAAAAAAGGGAACATTAAAAGTACTAGGATTTCACAGGAAATGGTTATGAAATCACAAATCCCTTATAGTTGAAACACATTCAACAACAACAATAAAACCTTCTTCTGGGACAAATTATTGAACAAATTATTCGTAGAACTCAGCTGCAAATAGTCATTCTTTGCGGGCACAGATTCAGGATCTGATTAAGACATAGTTTCTTAAAGAGGAACCATGTTGTGAAATATGACTCTTGGGGTTTATTTGGTAATCTCAGGATTAATATAGACCTGCTGTTTGGGTGCAAACAAAGCTAATGTCTGGTTTGTGCTCTTTCTTCATGAAAACTCAAGAGCGACAGCTGGTTATTCACTTAATGCTCATGGGGAGGTTGGTTGGGCAGCGGAAGAGGATCAATATGGGCAGAAAGCAACCCAACAGACATATCTGGCAACATAGACAGCCCTGCAGTTGCTATTAAGAAGTCTGGAATGACTAATAACATTGGAACCATAGGCGTTAAAAAGGTGTTTAGGTCATACAAAAATCATCCTATAACACATCAAAGTTAATATTTTTGTAAAACACTAAAGACACAATGTATTTGAAAAAGAAAACAATTTAAGGTTATGTAGAGGTCATGCCATTCAGGCTGGGTTCAGAAGGTGAAAGTTTTAGATGATGACAGCTGCACTGGAGGGATTTCAAAGGAGAATCTTGTTATTGTACCCAAATAGTTCACTGAACCACTGTGTTCTGTTGGCCTAGTCTATCTGAATTCAACAAATTCTTTCCTGCAAAAGTAAACGGTTTCCACAACACAGATGAACTTTTGACACAATATCTACAGTGCAGTTCATGGGATAAAAACAAGTTGTTTTACCATTTTGAAGAAAAATTACAGTAAAGACAAAAAATTGTGTACAATTTTAAACTCACTTTATCACAATTTAAAGAAATAGATCTTAAGGTAGGTCTATGTTTTTTAAAAAAAATAGATATATGTATTTTATTTTCTTTTAATTTATATATTCCAATTTAAGCCAAAAATTCGTCTTCAAAGGAATTAAAAAAATAATTCTATAAGATGTTTTCAATCAATTTTTGGTCATTAAATTCTATGTTATGCCTTTTATTTAAAAATACAGTTTTAAAAATTTAACATTTAATTTTTTATTGAAAACACAGAACAAGCACTATTTAAACTTTTGCTCTTGAATTACACTGTAAAACTTAATGTTATGTAATTAATTATTACAGTGAAAATAATGAGCAACACGTCTTTTATGTATCATGTAAACCTATTGTACCAAGTTCGATGGTAAACACGACTAAACAGCGCCACCTGATGGTTAAGGAAGCGAACCACAGCGAAAGCACACGTTGTCACAACCGTCCCGCCCTGAGTTGAAATTTGGCGGCGCCAGCGTCCAGGCGCTCGGTGTTACAAACAGCAACCACCGGAGAGGCGGGGCTTCCTGCTTTCTTTATAAGACGCAAACTCTTTGATTCCACCCATCTTCCGTCGGTGGATAAAGTACAGTAAAACGAACGAACGAACTGATGTGGAAGCCTCTCCTTTCAAAACACTTTCGGATATAAGGAAGTGAGCAGAGTTGAGAGCTAGACAGTGCAGTCTGGAGAAAGAGGGTAACCCATAAACTAATACTACACATGACTTATCAAATAACTCTACACTGGCGTGTAAATAAGAATAGTTAGGTCACTAACATAGCCCAAGAGGGAACCAGATGTGCAGTTTCAGCTAAAATTCACGTGATTATGATGCAGCTAGAACATAGCTTTAGCTACTTGATACGTTAACGTTACATTACTGTGACGTTACTGTATTCAGCAAGCATGTCTAGGTAATTATTCCTCGTTGCTTTCATGGCAGTCATTAAGCTCTATATGGTTTTAATGACAATGAACATATGCAGTCATGTTATTAGTAACGCAGTAACGTATCATGGATAAAGACAGCCTCGGAGCAGTTGTGGGAAATCTTTAGCTAGCCGTCCAATGTTATAAACAGGGGCTTCAATGGAAAGAATGAGCGAGGAAGAGGCAGCTTCTGATGAAGAAGATGGAGACCAGGCAAGCGGTTGGACAGTGAAGCCAGGCAAGTCGGAGGATGAAGAGACACCTGCATGTAACCCATCAAGAACATCCATTACTGGAGAACCAGACTCTTCCTGGGACAATCTGGCTGTGAGTCTGTTGAAAGGACTGGAGTTCCCGGATGTGGAAAAATCAGAGAAGGAGACTGGGCTAAAGATATCAGATAATGCTTTATCTGATGTTCAAGGGGTTTTTGAGGCAGAGAGAGACGCTTCCTTTGCGTCTCCCTCTAGCTTCATGGACACCTGCAATCCTTCTATATCAAGCCTCTCCTCCTCTTACTCCTCCACCCATCACCATCCCAATTTGTCTTCTTCCTCGTCTTCCTCTTCCTCCGTCTTGTCTCTGACTCCACCCTTGCCTCCCTCTGTGGAGCTCACTGCTGTGTTGACTGACACTAGGCTGACCCTGGATGTGTACCAGGGAGGTGCAGCTGCATTACCACTCCTTTGGGGGTCCATCCCAGGGCAACTTGAGGGTATCCAGTACCTGAGACTGGGCTCTGAGGATAAACCAGGCCTGGATGGTGCACTGGACGTCTTACCCCATCTGACAGAGCTGCGCTCTCTGGCTATCCGGGGTACTTCACTGATTAATTCTTTATGGTATCAACTGCTTGTTAGCATAGATGGTTAAAAGGTTTCATTCACATTATTTCATTGAATATATTGGTTTTTAGCCTCTGCAAAAACAAGATACAGTAGACGCTTTGTTAATACATTATAACATGAGTGCCATTCTGTGTCTTTTTCCTTGCTTTGCTCAATGTTTTTGCTTCTAACTGCACTTTTTACTCTTATTCAAGGACACTGCTTCTATGACTCACAAGGTGAACCGCTGCCTGGCCTCCTCACGACTTTGCCCACATCACTTTCCTCCCTTTCTCATCTGGTGCATCTGGATCTCTCCTTCAACCAGCTCACCTGTCTGCCATCCTGCCTTCTCAGCTTGCCTGTGTTATCCTCTTTACTCCTCTGTCACAACCGCCTCTCAGCTTTGCCTCCTGATACAGGCCAGTTGTCCTCCCTCACCTACCTCTCTCTCATGGGGAACGAGCTGGTCTCTCTTCCCTTGAGTCTGGGTCAGCTGAAAGCACTACAGATACTGGATATTTCTCATAACCTCCTTCAGGAGCTACCTGATGAAATTGGTTCCCTGGAGGAGCTTGTTAAGCTGGAATTGTCCCACAACAAGCTCAAGCACCTACCAGAGAGCATGGGTAAGAATTAGGGTTAGGGTGAGTGGGTGCATCATAGAAAGACTTAAAACAATTAAATGGAATTCTCATTTTGTTAAATTCAGGTTATATTGATAAATGTAGCAATTAACACAAGGTGTGAATCTTATCTCCTTTGTTGCCCAGGCTCTCTCCTCTCCCTCAGAGAGCTTGCTGTCTACAGTAATGACCTCCGCCTGATCCCCCATTGTCTGAAAGAACTGTCTCTGCTGAAAATAGACGTGCGTGACAATCCTTTGGGAAAACCTCCAACCCCTCCTCCTCTCCCTTCTACACCTGGTGAGCTGAGAAAAAGAGCCTTGAATTGATTAGTGCTTAAATCATTTTGACTGTATTTTCATTAGATACAGTATTTACAGTTGCTGTCAGCATATGTACCCTATTCCATCACTGTTTTCTCACCAGAACAAGCAGAAACAAAAATTCCAGAGTTGCACCTTGGATTCAGTCAGCACAGGTAGAGTGTTACTCTCAGCACTGAAACTCCACCTCTGCTGTATTAATGTCAGTTCAGGCATATTTGACTAGATTAAGATTAAAGATGTCGTGCTCCTTTTGCTCCTCAGTTTCTGTGTTTCGTCTGCTGGGTGTAATGTGTTTCTCCCAGGGGGGGCTGAACTGCTGTTCCCCCCGGGATGCCTGTCGACAACCACAAGACTGGAGTGGGTGATGAAGAGACCAGAAAAGAAATGGGTACAGCTGGAAGAGCATGACATCCTACTGAGTCGACCACTTGAACTGCGGCCTCATGGAATAACATTTCTAAAGGTATAAAATAAAGATTCATCACGCTCAATTACAACATCTACTTTTTCTGTTTACTTAAACTATGTACTGCAGCTGCCCTTACAAAGTATGTAGTGTTGCATACAATATGCACACAACTGGGACATACTACTTTATCACAACATTGCACCTTGAACTTTGCTGCTCATTTGAAATTACATATTGTCTGCTTTACAGAGAATTCTGTTTGAGAATTGGCTGAAAAGCACTCTGACCTGCATACTGCTAAATGAGACCAGATGTATTACCATAGCCTGCAAGTTTTATGCATACTGCATTTGACGTACCATGAACTGGGATATATGAATTATTTCCAGTCATACTAGTGTGGTAGTACTGGTATTTGAATGCAGCAACAGTCTGCATTATGTACTGAAAGGATGGAGCTCAAGAAACACAGTCACTTTGTAAATGTACTTCAACTTTTAAATCTTTTTAGCCCGTGGAGGTGTGTGTGCCATATCACCGGACAAAGAGAAAGGAGGTGGTGGTGCAGAGGTTCGATGGACAGTCATGGAGCACTCTGCCCACTGTTCTGAGAAGAGGAAGCGAGAGCCACAGCAGTCACCCTGGTGGTCGTCCAGCTAGGGTAAAGTATATAACCTCCCACTGCTAATGAACTGTATTACAGTTGTATACAATCTTTTCTTCTCAGTGTAAAAGTGTTATATTAGTGTTGAAAAAATGACCCCTCTGTGTCCCTGTAGCTGGCCTGCTGCACAGTTCGCCAGTTCTCCTGGTTTATGGCAGTGTCCCGTCCAGTAAAGGACACTTGCTCTGTTACACCAGCTGGAACTCTGCTGGTGTCCAGCTCTCACCCTGGAATTAAACTCCACTTCCCCCCAGACTCAACTGTGCAGACCCGCACTATTACTCTACAGGTAGCACTTCATTATACAAAAGTTTAAATTGCTTTGTCATTGACGTGACTGTGGTTTGCAGGACTTTGGTTTGTCTGTCTTCCTGTAGGTGCTGCAGGTGTCTGTGTCAGACATACAGGCGCTGTGTGGTGATCCTCAGGCCCGTGTCAGCCCTCTCCTCTGCCTCTCCCAGACTCCCAGCATGCATTTCCTGCAGCCTATCAAAGTTCAAGTCCCTCTGCCATCTGGAGTCACGGGTACAATATGCCATATACCTCTACTTTTTAATTCTCATACATGTTTGTATTAGCTCATATTCACATTGTCTGGTGCTTCTACAGGCCACACAGTTGATATGTCCTGTTTGCATCTGCTCCATGGAGACCCCACCGCCCAAACCTGGACTGACATAACATCTCAAGTGTCTCTCTATGTCACCCATTTGTATGCTATTTTCCACATCACACATTTCTCCTGGTAAGTTTTTCTATTATGTTCCTGTAACATGTATTTGATTTGATATTTATTTCCATTGTGTTAATATAGCTCTGTGTGCACCATCACAGGTACTGGCTGTGGTACACCACTCAGCGCTGTGTCAGTGGGGTGGTCAGGAAGGTCTATCAAAGGCTAAAACAGTTCAAAGTCCAGTTCCTTGTCCTCCAGCGGAAGACTGATCCTTCACAAGTTATGCTACAGTGTTTACCTTATAACAGGGTCTGTAATTGTGTTCTCTGTACTGTAACTGTGTAGTTTACTACAACTATTCATATCAAGAAGAGTATATACACATACACTCTTCTCTCAGCTTCTGTGTGGTGTCTGAGCCTCATCATCATGTGTGTGGATAAAACCATAAACTTTATGCATAAACGTTTAACAGTGACTGTCATGCTTCCTCCCCAGGTGGACAGCAGAGTGCAGTCTTTGTCAGAGCAATATGACGGACCACAGCCTTCAGATCTGTGTGACCTGCTAGAGGGAGAGCAGTTCTTTGCTGGTTTTGAAAGAGGATTAGAGATCAGCACAGGTCTGAAGTCCTCTTTTTTGTGGCTCAATTTCACATAAACAATTTTTCTCCTACTCCATTTCCTTTCAAGATCTTATGATGTGCTGTTGCGTAATAATTGTCCTGAAACAGGCAGTGATAAGAGGTCTTTAGATGATATTTTTCTGTTTTCTCTAGAGAGACCAGACTGCGTGGGGGGAAGATTGTGTTTTGTGTTTTACTCCAGCTTGAAGAATCTGAAGGAAGTGTACATCTGTCCAGCTGCGGGTCAGAAAGGACCAGTCAGGGGACAAGTAAGACAGACATCATGTTTGACGGATAAGAAAGTGCAGTGTCGAGAATAATGACTTCTGCTGTGTTCTGTTTGCTCACCTTCTATACGAACAAAGTCACTTTGTAATTATTACATTTCCATAGTATATGTAGAGGCAAGGACTGCACAACCTTCCTGATAATATAGAACAAACAGTAAGTAAGAGATTATACATGTGACTCATCTACATACAGTACAGTGCAATGTAGACAAAAGCCCTATTCGAATGGAATTAACATTGCAAGGGAAGATGGAGATTAAAACACTCACTGCACTGCTGTACAATTTTACTCATAGCTCTGGATGGCATTTTAACCAATAAAAAAATTATAGGTTGTCTGCAATAGACATAAAGATTCAGTGGGACAAAAATAAAAGCGAAAGCTTGAAGCCTCCCAGGGGGCCGTGGGCACATAGAAAAGGAGGCAGGGATACTACGTGTGGTCAATTTTAGTCAAAAATCCCACTCCTCCTGAGACATAACTCAGTTAAATCTAATCACACAGGCATGAAATGTACATTGATATCATTCAAAGTGACTTAGGCTTTTGCCAGGATATCACTATCTGCATCTTAAATAAACATCTGTGAATTCACTTTGAAATAATAGAAGATGTACTCTTTGGAAGTTGCCTGAGAAATATCACAAGTTTTTCTAAGTAGCAAACAAATCCACTGAGTTATCAGAACATGTGTGTGAACTGCAAACAAGAACTCCTAAAAGCTAATTCAGCATACTCTTAATGGTGCCTGTTTGCTAAATGTGAACAACTGCAGAGAAAAAACAGGACTTAAAAGTGAACAGCCTACCAACATCTTACTTGAATTACAGTCGTGTTCTCTTGATTGCCCTATTTTTTTCTTCTATTGTCTTTGTGGTACACAAATAGGCCTGTAAGTTGATATTAGCATGTTAGCAGCAGAGTAGCAAACTCATTTCTGTGACTTACTGAAATGAACTTTGAAATACAAGGAGGCTGCTCCCTGTAGGAAGACCAGCAAGTTTGCTGGAAAACAGAGGTTAATTGTAGCTGTGCTGTATAACTGGAGGGGATGAAAGATTAGCCATGCTTTAGCTTCTGACAAGATCAAAGTTGCTAACCAGAACAGTTAATGTTAAAATCAATAATCTTCCCCTAGAAAAACGAATTCAGACCTAACAGGTTTTGAAGTGATCAGACAGTAGCAATGCCTGTACATGGTTATGTAAGCCAGTCTTTTTACAATTACGACCTTGGTGAAAATTATGGTTTTTAAATGTTTGTGACACTGTTAGAAACGTGTTGATTCATCTCCATCATACTTTTTAGGTTTTTTAGGGTTCAGGCTTTTTCTGAAGTTGTATGTACATCTACAAACAACTTTTAATGTATTACACCAAAATGTAATTTAAGTTGAGTTCAAGTAAACAGTTTGTCCCTAACAACACAAAGATAACCATATATTTATTAAGCTAATAATTATTTGGTAATATTTATTACATTACTTTTTATGGCTGTCTCTACCTATATGGTCACTTCGTGAAAGTGGATCATTTCACCATGGCTGCCCACCGCAGTGCCAGTTAGAAATGCTGTTGTTATTTTGCCCCATAAATCATTCTGTAAGTATTCGGACAACACATTAAAATATGTCTTGTACCTCTGTTACAGGTGTCTTTTTATAGAGGGGAGATTCCCAACAACCTGCCTGAGGAAGTGGCAAGAAAGAGGAAAGGACATGACAGCCAGTGGCTCGCAACTTTACCGCTAAGACTTCCTGTCAGTTGGAGCAACATTTTTTTTTCCATGTTTCATGTGATAAAATAAATATTTTTGTATTTCTGAATTGTGAATTATCAAAAAATCATAACATAGAATAATAGTTACATATATTTCCCTGCTCTCTGTTATTTCCAGGCTCTAAACTCAGATAATAATTTCATAATGGAAGATATTCAGTATCCTCCTCTTAACCTGGGTGACCCTGAGAGTGGCTATCTGACAGAAGCAAACCTGCTGTCCATCTCCCTCCAGATAGGACAGGACTGGCGTGTTATTGGCATCAACCTCGGCTTAAGCTACCAGGAGTTGGATCGCATCCAGTACAAGCACAGGTAGGAAAGGCGAACTGCGCCATGTTCATTTGAAGTTTCTTAACTCAACAGTGTGGATAAATTACAGGTTGTTGTATTTTCTAAATTTGGGAAATGTTTACACAAAGTATTGTTTTTGCAATTCTTTGATTTTGAGATCTGAGTTCAGTGCAGTTAATTCTTGTCTGGTGTAGCATGACGTTTTGCAGTATAAGAGGTTAGGTACAAATTTGTAAAAGCAGAACTCTGTAAAAATAGGAAAACCAAAATAAATCTGTTGTAAACCACCAACATTATCTCAACCTGTCATTTATAATTTTTTTTGTTGAAGAAAGAGTAAGATGTTAAACCCAAAGAGAGCTTTAGATTCAAATGAATCTACACGTTTAAAGCGTCTCTGCATGAGTGAATAATGTAACCAGTGCATGCACGTGCCAAAGCCTCTAGGGGAGCAAGATGGAGTGAGATGTAATGTGACTGAAGGAAAACTGCAGTGGGAGAGAAATGGTTGAAAATTTTGATTGTTTTAATCTGCACTGTCAGCCATCACTAAGCCATCTGGGACACTGCAGGAGATTACACACAGACTGATGCTCATCTGTCCCTCCCCCCCACTCCTCATGCTCAGCAAACCTCTCATGACGCATCCTGGAGGTGGAGGAAAAATGCACTGTGTACAAATCATACATGCATAGATGGTTTCCTGTGTAATTTTTTTATATTGGTATTCTTCCACATTATTTTGGTGACTTGTTTTTTGGATGGAAGCTGCCCAATAAATGGTTCCCTTTGGAAACAGGTGGTGCACGGTCTAAATCTCTAATAAGATTTGATACACACATATCTACAATTTATACATGGTTTGTCTTTAAACTGCATGGAGAATCTAATGCCATAGATTGACACAGTTATAAATAAGCTGTGTCAGTGTAAGAAAATGATTTTATCCTAAGATGAAAATAGAAACATGGTGTTACTCATGGCTGGATACTTCGATTAAAAGGATATAATCCTGGAGTGATGTGAGAACCTCCAATATATTAAATCAAAATATATATTTACAGCAGTTATTTTTCAAATTTCTTTCTAGGTCACTGTAGCTGATTTAAAATGTTATTCATATTCTGCTTTCCTTTCTAGGGACAACCTAGGAGCCTTGGTGCTGGAGATGTTGTTCCACTGGGCACGAGGACAGAGGAATGCAGGACCTGGGGCAGCATCCAGGCTGGTGGCTGCCATGATAGAGAGCGGCAGGAGGGACCTGGCAGAAGAGATTGAGGACATTGTCAGTTTGGGAAAGAGAAAGTACTCAGAGTCACTCAGGAGAGTGGGTCTGGAAACAGAGAGCTCCTCCCACAGTGAAGCACAGCAGTAGATGAAGCCACGCTGAGTGCAGATGGCCGATTTACACTTGAGTAACCTGTTTGTTTACAATGTGACCCCATCATCTCATCCTGCTGTCTAAACAACTTTCCTGGAGAACAAAAGAAATCTCTATTTTTCACAGTCATGGTAGCCAACTCTCAGCTGGAGGAACATTTCACAAGACCTACAGACAACAGGTGGAATGTATAACCTGCATGAAGATAATGGCCTGGAGCTTGTTTTCACCACTATTTAAGACTGTCTTAGTAAGGAATACTATACTGTGAAAGCCCATTTCTGCCAGAAAAGAAAAAAAAAAACGAATATGAGTTCTTGATTACAGACTGTAAACACTTGTGGTAGGTCAAAATCATGAGACATTAAGTCATAGTATTAGCAAAGTAAAAATTTTAACATGCACCCTCACATTTTTGAATAACAGCATACTTTTGGGATCAAGCTCATAACTGTGACTCATTTTTATTATTTGGACTTATCTGGACTTCTTGGCAAAAAGGTGACAATGAATTCCATGAAGTATATCTTTTCAGCTCAGAGTTAAGAGGCAAAGCAAACATTTGAAGCTGTTTGACTTACTAAAAGTGCAAGAGGGGGCTGTTTTTATGGTTGATCAAATTTCTTCCTTGTGTGCCTTCTGTCACGTAAAAACCAGCTTAGCTGCAGCACAATCTCTGTGACAAAGTAGGACTGTTTTTTTTTAATGAATGTATGAATTTTCATGTCTAGTAAATTGTTAATATAAAGAAATGTGCCGGTTTTTGGTAAAACTTTCTGCAGACTCCTGTAGTGAGTCATTGCCATGTTTTGAGAAATGTTTACTGCAGCATGCTGCTCTCCATCCCCAATATTTCAACTGTAGCCATTTTTTTTCTATTTTAGTGTTCAAGGTCATTGAGCTGAAACGTCATGATGACGTTGGCCCCCCATCCCCCAACCCTACACCTATGCTGCAAATAAAATGATGTGTCTGCACTTCTACTACATGCCACTAGAGGACCCTTTTAAAATCCTACTGTTTTTTTTTTGAGTCCCTCTCCATCGCCAGCTTGGCTGCCCCCCCCCCCCTCCCTCCCTCACTGCCTTCCTCCCTCCCTGCCTGCTTTCACTCCTACCTCCTCTACCTCCCTCCACTGGACTCAAATGCTAGTAACACCGGTAGGTTAGCCATCGTCGGTCTGTCAGCCAAAGATACTGATTGCTCAAGGCTTTGATTTTACCCCACAACCGCAGCAGGGGAGATAACGGAAACGGCTCTATGTGGTATGTAGATAACAGCGGGTGTGTGTGTATGTGTGTGTGTTAGCGGATGCGTGATGTGTGTATTGGCTTGGAGCCGTAAAAAAAAAAAAATCTTACCTGGGAATAACGGGAATATGCTGAATTTCCTGTGTATAGAACAGTGGGGATAACGCGACATAATAAAAAAAAATCTAGCGAGTAACGTTCCTCCAGACTAGGATGTGGTTGTATTTACGGTTGTCGCTTCGGTGTGACATGCAGCAAATAATTTTCCGTTATGTGGCAAACCTAGCGTTTTCAAACATATGGTGGGTTTAAACATGTAACGTTAGCGGCAGGGCGAATGTAAACCGTTTTAACTGAAGCTACTACGGTGTCGGCATCATTGTTATGAATCACGAATAACGGTTGACGCTATGCTGAGCTCGTGAAGATGCCGGTTAATATGCGTTGTCATATCTTGCCCATGTAACTGACAAGGCGTTGGGCACCTGTATAGTGCTTATTCATTATTATATCTGAGACGGACGTGTTGTCTTAAGTTTCATGATTCGTGGGGGGATTCTGGCTTGTTCGGTTCTGGATGTTACCACAGCGATCGGACCAGTTACCGAATCTCTCCCACTCCTTCAAGGGGCCACTGCGGCCGCCCTCTGCCGGCTTCCGCTCAGCAGTGAGCGTTTAATTAACATGTGGGCTGGGATGTTGGCAGTGGAGGGTAAACCCACTTTAAACTGAGCCCACCTCCTTTCTCAAGCTGCTCACCTCTGACAGCCAGGCTATAGCTAACCATTAACATGCTGTAACTTAATGGCACAGTGTTAAAGGTAGACAAGATTGGAGTGTTTTAATGAAATTATGTCTTATTTAACCTCAACAATGGTGTCTGTTAAATCCCATTGCTACCACTTGTGCCTGCTGAAACTCCTCAAAAGCATAAATAACATTTTGAATTTCCAATCTTAGAAAGATGCCAAGAGGACACGCACACTTACACAACTACATGCTTTAAAAGAGGAAACTTTTTTCAGAGTTGAGACTGTGTTGGATAGGTTATGTTGAGGCCAAGCAGTGTTACAAAGTCCTCCTGCAGCCTTGAAATAATTGATGAGGTGAGCCATTTTTGGGTGTAGGGTGACATCCTATGCTTTCCACTGGAACTTTGTACCTTTCTGTCTGTAATGCTGAAAAACATTGCCTTACTTTCATTCACTAGACAACAACAGTGTGCCATCAAATATTAATTTGATCTGCATGCAGGACTACACCCATATAGTATTCCCTGAAAGTTATTTAAAATTCCAGAGCCGTGGACTACTAAATGTCGCTGGTATGTGTGAACTGAATGAAAATGATGGACAGCTGTGCTGTGGGAAGATACTGTGCTGTTGTGTTAAAGTCACAGTTGTTCAGGCTTTTCAAGGCCTTGGTGTAATTTGCAAATTGTAATCAGATGCTTCAATGCCACATTTGGCTTTCTATCTAAAGAAAAGTCGACACACTGTGGCACATTATTTTCCTATCAAGGCTGTAGGAAAGCTGAGAGGGAAGCAAAAGGTGAGATACAAGAGAAAATCCCCAGTTGACTTCTGAAACTGGGCCATCAGGGATACCTGTGGTGCCAGAGGGGGGGACTAAACAATACACCACCTTTCTTCACTGTAGAAGCTTTTTGCTGCCTGAATGTTATACTGTCATATCTGATCTACAGCAGGTGATTTCACCAGTGCATTACTGTACAGGTTTAATGACTGCAATATGAACTCAGTGTAGTATTGAGGACCTGTTGTGAGAATGCATCCTCTGTGCCCAGATCATAACTCTCACTGCACTGGTTGTAAATGGAGATTGCGAGAGAGCTTTCATAAGTAGGTATTAGGTTTATAATCCTGATGCTGTAGGGAAGAGGAAATAGTAATCAGATTTATCTGTGACACCACAAATTTCATCCCTTGTTTTCGCCGTGCTGTAGATGTCCAAAAATAGACTGCATCTTATTAACCAGTATTTGAAAAATACATAACAGCAGCATTATAGCAGCAGTCAGGTTTATGGTGAAGAACAGTAAAAATACAGCTGTTAGCTGCCTTTTAAGAAGTATCAGATGTGGCAAATGTCCATAAAGACAAATTCAAGCCGGCAGTAATTTGTATGGTAGAAGACTGACAGAAATGATACCTACAAGTTACACCTTTGATTATACTAGAAAAAGATAGCTCCACAAGGAATGTAAACGTAGATAGTTTGGGCTGTATATTAGATCCGTGCTCTGCAGCTGAGGAAAGTGCTTGACATCTGATGAAGGACTGCAAGAACACACTTCCTCTGTGGATGGCTTGGAGCTCAGAGTGTTATAATCGACCAGTTCATGTGAGACAGATGGACTGGTAACAACAGCCTGCTCCGCGCTAATGAGGAAGAGCATGTGTGATTTTCCTTTCTTTGCTGTCTTTTCCACTAAGCCACAGTCACGTGCGTTCAGTGCTGACAGCAAATGTTAGGTCACTATAGTCACTCACTTCCTCTTATCAGTCATCAAACTCACGATCTCTTAGTCAGCCAGACCTTTGGCACTCGAGGACTGAAAGGTAATCCAGGAGCTTTGATGGATAAGGTAAATTTCTCTCTGGTCGATTCAAATAAAAGGAATATAATTTGCATTGAGTTTTGCATGGGAGATTAACTGGCCTGGATTTGTCTCACAATTTCAGTGTCTGCAGGGTTATATTTATCTTTATGGAAGTCTTTTGTGATTGAAAAAGGCCTTAGAGCAGATAAGTTGAAGCTATTAACATGCTTGGTTTTGGAAAGAAAAACTGCATATCTTCTTTGACATATATTTTATTTAAATATTCGTTGATGTTGCAAAATTGAAATTTTTTTTAAAGGAAATGGGAAAGGTAACATGAATTGTTACTGTTGCCGGTTGTTGTTTAACTGTTGTTGCTAGTTATTATCACAGTATAAATCCTAAATCTAATTTGCATTTGAAAAAGTAGAAATTCCACAAAGGTTTGAGAGCATGTCTTATGAACATTTTATTCATCATATTCCTCTACACCTGAGATACATGACATTCATCATATTATTCAGATAATATTGTTTTTTATTACTGTGTTTCTTTTACTGTGTAATCAACAAAAAGTTTTCAGGTGAATCAAAAGAGTCAAGAAATCAAGTATCTTATTATTAATGATGATTTTCTCTTGACACATTATTTTATGATAGTATTGCACTTCATTTAACATGTGGTGTCATTCAAATAAATACATAAATCTATATGTTGACACAGCCTCTGCTCCAATTTTGTTGGATTACATAAATTGGATAATTACATATAATATCTGGAAGCATTTAACTTTTTAAAGTGGTATTTGATCTTTTAAATATATACTTTAAAACAGTCCATTTATTTTACAATCAAACGCCTAGCCAAAGAAGATACCCACTGCTTTACTGCTATCGTTAAGCATGTTTATTGCCTCATGGCTTAAGCTGAAATGAACAAGGGTCAAAAACAGAGCTGTTATCTGTCTGTGCTTGGACTCCGTTTGATCCAGTGGGTCCAATAGTTGGTTGGTTTGGGTGGGTGAGCAAGGTTAAAAGTTAAAAGTTCTGCATCGCAGCCAAGTTGCATAATCGCCTCATCTATTGTTTACTCATCAGTGCTTATCTGTTGCAGAGGTACAAACTGAAAATATGACCTCTGTGTGAATACATGTGTTTTTTAGAGAGATGTATCAAGTCACTTGTGGTTTGCTAATTTCAGTAATTTTTGGAGTATTTTTTGGCCATGCTATTTGAGTCTGGTTAGACATAATTTTCCTCTTAAATAGTTTAGTTTGGAAATGAAAGCACTAGTTTCCCCACAGTCTCCTTAGAGTTTTTATTTTCCCTCATGCTGTGAGAATAAATGAAATTCTTTGGAAATTTTGGTGATGAGTAAAGCCACTGTGCTATTGACACTGCACACTGGGGCCATTTGTTTCCTTTAAGACTCCAATCATCACAACAAGACAGCATAACCAAGCCATGACTGTCAAATAAATGTCCTGGTGCAGACACATTTATATAGTGTGGATGAACTGAAGTGGACAAATGCTGCAGGCATGGTAAAAAGGGAGGAAGATGGCAGCCTGACGGGTGACTCATGTAAGACTGCAGTGCTTTTTACATCCCATACATAGTCTCTTCAGCCCTACTACCATCAGAGCAAACAATCTTGTGTAAATTTTGGTATAAGGAGAAATAAGTGTGCTGACTATAGAGTTCATAACATGTTAAGGAGGAAGTCGGGGGAACAAGGAAACAAAAATAGCATGCAGAAATATGAAAAAATGAACTGCTGGGTCAGAAAAATGGTGAGGTTGTTGAACAGTTAGAGGGAGATGAGAGAGAGGAGGGTTGAAGTCTGCTGTGTGAAGCTCCAGAGGGAAAGAGGGAAAAACACAGCAAACAGGGATCAGAGAGCCGGCTGGCTGACCTGCACTGACACCCCATCCCCTCCTTCCTCCTCCACCTCTGGAGCAGCCAGCGAGAACCTCAAGTCCCCATTCAAACTAAATACACCAGACCAACTGCATTCAAGTTGAGATACAGTTATCAGCAACCTAAACATTGAAATGCGCTACACAATCTCTCTGAAACGGAATCTGTGGAATTAGTGATACTGGTGTCATATGAATGTATGCAGTTGCACTTCTTCAAGAAACCCACAAGTCAGCAAAGATATGAGAGGGATAAGCTGTGTTTGAGAGTCGTGACTCGTGACTGTGGGAAATGAAGGGGGAGGGCTGGTGAGGAGGAGAGAGGAGGAGCTGGGGTTGTACATGCAGAGGCAGGTTGTGATTGGTGGATGAAGGGGGTGGAGAGACACAAAGAGGAAATGGGAAGCATCTTTTCACACTAAGGATATTCTGTACCAAAAATAGGAAGCGACATGGCCACGTTAATATATTTTATGTGTTTGCTAAAAATGATGAATTTAGAATACAAAAGACAGAGCTTCTCCAATATTATCCAGTTTCACAGTAAAAGAACTTACGCATAAACATGAGTGTTCAAGGGCATGCATGGTACACAGATGCTCCAGTGATGGTAGATTTGGTTACCACACAAAGTAATCCCTCTACAATGATCACGTAAGCTCTACTGTTTGACGAGCTATCAGCAATATTGCCAAATTATGTTGCACAGTTGTAAACTGTGTAAATGCACTGTGTGCCGATGTGTAAAGGACAGTTTTTGATATTCAACTCTGGAGTGATCAATTCCTTGATCAACAGAAAATAAGAGAAGCTATTTAATAAGAGATTTTTCATTGGTAGATGCTACCAGCAGGGATCAATAATGTAAGCGTTTTGTCTGTCAGTCATACCTAGCTGAAATTTAATACTGTTGACTTGCCACCTCACCTGTAATGGTGGGCTGTATTTGGATTGGTCCAAAGTACAGCTGGAAGCAAAGTCAGGCCCTATCTGGAGAGGCTTAAATACTTGTTTTAACCTCGACACTAATGAAGTAAGCCAGCATTTTAGGACCAATCCACTCTGAAGACCATTTTTGAAAGCTAACAGCTTTTAGCTGTTCATTTGAGAGGATTTCACTTCAAATATTTGATGACCTCCAGCTCTTATTTCTTTGGACAGAACTGTTTGCCAAATAAATGTAATGCAACAAGACAAGCAATTCAATTACATCCGCCTTGGCTTTAGGAAATTGTAATGGAGAAGAAAGAAAACATTTTTAGTTGCTGCTCTATTTAACCAAAATAGATTCTTATGAGTAAAACTCTTAAAGTCTATTCTGAGAATTTGTTTCAAGCAGCATTTCTTCATTATAAATTATGTTATGTACTGATCCTTTATTTCGGTATATTAACAGTTTTTATGTTTATGAGAGCTTTCTTTGTAAAGGGTCCTTTCCTGTTTCTTACAGATACCCCCTAACTTGAATCAACAGTAACTGCAAGGAGACAAGTGGACAGAGCATAATCAAACTACAGAGTCCAACTTGGACGGCAACACACTACCATAACAAACAACAACTGACGAGGAAAACCCACCGAGTGTTTAGCTAACACAGATTGACTCTTTGACAAGCCAGGGCTTTACATAAATGGCTGACAAGCAGATCAGGTAAGAAAGAATATGGAAAGACTACAGATTACTGCGCTGTAGCCTTGTTTACTTCTATTGACTTGTCATACTACATATTTTTGTTCTTGTTCTCAATGTTTGTCACCTTCATCCAGTTTGCCTGCCAAATTGATCAATGGGGGGATCGCTGGCCTAATTGGAGTGACCTGTGTATTTCCCATTGACCTGGCCAAGACTCGCTTGCAAAACCAGCAAAATGGATCTCGCCTTTACACCAGCATGTATGACATTTCTGTAACTCATTGTTACTTGGCTATAGTCAGAACTAACCAGTAGTATCACTCAGTTTGTCATCAGATTCATAGGCAGCACTTTGACTAACACATCACAATCTGTATTTGTGTTTCAGGTCAGATTGCCTTATTAAGACCATCCGGTCAGAGGGGTATTTTGGGATGTATAGAGGTAATTTTTTGACTTTGTTAGGAAATTGTTGTGAATAATGTTTGAGCTTAATGAAGCAAAAAAATGAAGTGCATTCAAGCTACTATGAAGCATAGGATTCCTATTTCAGCTTCATAGTGTGGCAAAAGACATTGAACACTGGTACAGGGAATTATCTGAGGAATTATCCACCATAGACTTCCTCATTGTCTCTTTCCTTTGTCTATGTCTTCTTTTCTTTTTCCTCCTCTCTGTCCTTTTTATCCTCCAGGAGCGGCAGTGAACTTAACACTGGTCACGCCAGAGAAAGCCATCAAATTGGCTGCCAATGACTTCTTCAGGCATCACCTCTCCAAGGATGGGTGAGGCATGAAAGCACTGACAGGCTAACTGACACACACCAACTCCCCACATTCACACTCTGATTAACTGCGGTATTTACTAACATGTAACCTGGCACATTAGCTGTCTGTATTCTCACCAAGGCTCTAGCTAATTCTTGCCCTCCGAGCATTTCACAGTGGATTGTTAACTGTCTGGTTTAAAAATACAGAATTGCTTTTAGTGCTGTCTGAAATAACATTAGCAAGTAAAAATAGCACATAGTTGTACCACATAGCAAACATTAGCAACCATCTTCAGGTCTTGCTGAAATCATGTGCCCATTTTCTCCCTTGAGCACTGTGTGCAAAGATAAACCTGAAAGTTTCTGGGGCATTTTATCTCCATCTCTATGGTGACAAACATGTAGGCTGATGAATGATTGACTTGTCTGGCCCAGCCGCTCACCTTGTGAATTATTAATCTACCCTTGCGGCTGACATGTTGATATGGAAGACAAAGATTAGCATCCCCAGCCCAGGTGGTGATAACTCCTTTTCCAGAAATAAAGTTGTCTGGCTCTCACATTGTCAGTTTTATGCATGCTTTAATCTGATCTAGCTTTTCTTTTTCTTCTTTTCTCAGAAAACTCACTCTCCTCAAAGAGATGCTGGCTGGGTGTGGGGCAGGTACATGTCAGGTGAGTGAGCAAGGTGCTGCTTTAATTGCATCTTCCTGTTTTCTCCATCTGGAACTGCTGCCTTTTAGTACTGCCAATGTCAGCCCATGCACAAATCACTGATCCTCAACCATTGCCTGAGTCGTCCCTGTTTGCAGCTAGAATTAGCCACAGTGTAGTTGCAGAAACATGCTGGCAGTTTTGTCTCTGCAGATTGTTCCCTGTTATCTTTGATCTGAGCAAGACCTCTAAGGGTCCATCTTCATGAATGATTTTTAATCACTGAAATGTTGTCCTGTTAGCAGGCGATATACTGGCTGCTAGATTTGACTGATCAGATAAGACCTTGTGAGAGTGCTTGGCCATGTGCACTGAGTGAGTGAGTCAGAGGGAAATGCCTCTTGTCAATGAGGGCAAAGGCTTCAAGCCTCAGGAACGTGATTAGATTAAGTGTAGCAGACCTTGGATTAAGAATGTGGCTCAGAACATGGCTATCTCACCCTTAATCCAGTTAACTAGTTACTACTGCAGGATTTCAGAGGAAAACAAGAGCTGACATTTAGCTGATGAAAGCCAGTAGATTTACACTGGATGCTGGTTTTGCCTAAATGCTGACCTTTAAATTACTTTAAATTTACATGGAGGAGCATTCAACCGATTTCTTCACACTATGCAAATGATGACACTGTTACCAAACACCTATGCTTTGTTTCGTTGTAGGTTATTGTCACAACTCCCATGGAGATGTTGAAAATCCAGCTCCAAGATGCTGGACGAATTGGTAAGAGGAAATTAAATCCAGATGGTGGTTTTGCAAATAAGTGTAGGGGATAGTGGCCTCATGTGGTCATGTGAGAGATTACAACAGCTTCTGTTTTCTTACCACTGTTAGAAATCAAAATGTCTGCCCATATATAGCCATTCTTAGCATTATGTGATGTTGTATGTTATTGTTGTATATTATGTTGTAGCTCTGTATGAAACTATGAAACTTTTGCTGTCATTCATTTTGTGTTTCTTACATGCCACAGCGGCTCAGAGGAAGCTGATGCCAGAGACGGTGGCAGCAGGTACTGTGGAGACCAAGTCCCCAACAGCAATGCAGATCACCAGAGAATTGCTGAGGGAAAAGGGCATTGCTGGGCTCTATAAAGGCCTTGGTGCTACATTGCTCAGGTAATACAGATCTAGCAATTAGGTGGTACTTTTACCAACTAAATGTACTGAGCTTCACATGACGTGCTGTAATTGTCTGTCTTGTTTCTCTGTTTTTGTAGGGATGTTCCTTTCTCCATCATCTATTTCCCCCTTTTTGCTAACCTGAATAATCTGGGCAAAAGAGGCAGTGAAGGGCCTGCTCCTTTCTATGTGTCTTTTATATCAGGCTGCCTTGCGGGGAGCACAGCGGCTGTTGCTGTCAACCCAGTAGATGGTGAGCAGTGGGACGTTGTTATAGCAAAGTATGCACTGTTCGTTGATGTTATATATTCACTAGCTCTGTGTGTATTGCAGTGATAAAGACTAGACTGCAGTCGTTGACCCGAGGGAGCACAGAAGACACATACAGTGGAGTGACTGACTGTATCAGGTGACCTCAATATGTCTCTACTGCTGCAGTGTGTGTGATGCTGTGTGTGTAGTGCATTGTCACACAAGAGTTCCTAACAAAAACATTGGCAACAACAGCAGAATTAACAGGCAATAGATTTGATATATTGTTAAGTAACTCTGGTTTAAACAGATAGAAATGAAGCATATTTACTGGCACAGAAATTAATTAATTAATTAATTAATTAAAAAAATTATTTTTATTTTTTTTGCTGTCTAGGAAAATCATGCGTAATGAGGGTCCAAGAGCCTTCCTAAAGGGAGCCTACTGTCGAGCCTTGGTCATCGCACCTCTGTTTGGCATTGCCCAGGTGGTCTATTTCCTGGGAGTGGGTGAATTTATCCTCAGCTTCTTGCCTAAAAGAGAGACCTAAGGAGCTCCTCCTTTCTGCCTTTCCTTCCCATAATGCATCTGACCAACCTTGTGAGGATTCATCTCATTATGAAAGTTATTTTCGAGAGGTCAAAGCAAGACCACTCAATACATTTTGTTTTAAATTTATTGTGTTGAATGTTGAAATTGTGAAGGAGGGAGCCTTTGTTTGCCAAGCTGCCTGTTGTGGCACGCAAGATTCCAGTGGGCATGCCCTGCTAGCTCTCTGGAAATGAAGCCACAAATATCAGTTGACATTTTAGAGGAATATTGCTTTATAATTACGTTTTATGGCATTTCTGAATATGATTGTCGTATTTTCAGAGTAGATGTACTGCCCTTGGTTGCTGCAGTTTTGCGAGCCCTGCTGTACCTAATTTACAATTACCTTCCACAACAGTACTTTATAGTACTAATGTTTAATGATTAGAAACTGTAACTAGCTAAATTAAAAGCATAGGTTTTAATCTGAAAGATATCTTAGAACATTAGATCTGGTGGGATGTTTACTAAACATGCTATTTTAAGAATTCCCCGGACCGTATGTCTTAAAGGACAGTATATTTAGACTTACAGCAAAATACATGCCTGTGTTTCAGACAAAGACCTAGGGAATGTGTTGATTTGATACCAGCACACCCCCTGTGATCTTTCCTGAGAAGCCACATCCCTGCCTGTAAGTGGTTGTAATGAACTCAGCCATTCAGCTCCAAGCAGACTTTGATTGCCTTGGCTTTTTAAGTAGATCAGGTTCCATCTGATTTTTAGCTCGATCACAATGGTTCAACTGTTTTTGCCTCTATGAAAGAAAGCCTGTGTTTTGTTGACACTACACTGAACAGATGGTGGACAAAATCTGGGATTTATGCACTACCAAACTACATGTACACATTGTTTAATGTCCAAACAGAATTACAAAAAAAAAACCTTTCTATACTTCAGTCTGTGGGTTAAATCTCTCAGACATGTTTTACTTGTGGCCACACCCTAATCAGTGATATCACAGCAGGAGTTTTGCTTTTGACAAATGATGGAAAACACCTGCTGTTACAACTGATTAGGCTGTGACCAAAAGTGCACTACGCTTTAAATTTTCAGTCCACAGAGAGCAGTGCAACAGCAGTTTTCTGTGTCCGGCTGTGTGATTCACTGTAGACTTAGATAAAAGCATAAGCTATGAACACTAAATTGGTGGAAAGTCATTTTAATAAAATACCAGATTTAGAAGATATTCGCTAATTATGCAGATAAATGGTCAAACATCACATGCTCAGGCCTTATGAGCACAGTCATCCATTGTGGAGCCAGCAAGGCCTTTGCTAGTTTAAACCTCTTAGATTCACACATTATAATTTTTTTGTTTACAGATGAGTTCATACTCAATCGAAATTCTTTGTATACAGTGGCAGGACCCAAAGAGCTAATGAAAAACATTTCTTTATCGAAAAAAAAAAAGAACCTGTGTGGTTTCAGTGTTCTATGAGTTTTACTTAACATCTCTGCTTGTTTGCTTTCGAGGTTTTGTTTGCTTTAAGCTGCTTGGGAAAGCAGCCCTGTCGAATCTTGTTTATGCATCACAACACTGAAGCCCTGCCATTGGTTTATCTCGCCTGAGATCAAGGTGACTTTGATGTGTATTACCAATCACATTCCTTCCTTGCTCCCGCTGTTCAAGCAGCTCATCAGTTGTACTGTTGCACTGTAGATGCACGATGCAACTTTTCAATGTGTTATCATTTGTGGGAGTGAGATCTATTTATCGATATTCCTTTCTATAGGCAGTATAGCACTATATATTTGTATGTGTTGTTTTTCTGTGTCAAAGTGTCCACCTTAACTATATTGTATATATACAAATGATATGAATTCTTTTTGGTTTTAGGATTTATTGTTTGTTTTGTACATGATGGCTTATTTGCACACCTACCTCTCAAGCCCCCCTCAGTTCGTATTGTGGTGATTTTATGTTACGATAATGTAGACATATCAAATGAAGGAATATGTTTTAATGCAACAAGTGTCATTTGAACTTAAATGCAGCACATGGATGAGATTTTTTTTTTTTACTGTATGCAAAGGGGAAAACTAGTGTAGATCTAGGATGGGTATGATTTCTCCAGAGCTGTTGGTTAAGCTGGGTCAGCCTATTGTCCTTTTTCCTGCAGTTTTATCGACTTGGACCAAATGAAGCATCATATAATGATGATAGAGATGTAGTTAGCTTTATGTAAATGACCAATGGCACCTCTTAAAATGCTCTGGAAGAGAAAGTAAATGAAATACATCATGCACAAGACTAATAGGGACAAGCTGACATTAGGCAGTAAATCTAACATCTGTGTTTTTGAATGGTGCCTCTTTCATGAGTTTGCTGCAGTATGACAGCGGCAGCGCTAACAACCAAGGTTGTACTGACTGAATCACATGCTAGTGAATTTCAGCATTATCAATGTCTTTACTGGAAGCCATAGGTCAGCGAGGGGCGACAAAACTGCTAGACATCGACTGGCACCTTCAGCCAAGTTGACAAATGACAGCTGAGCATCGGGAAAATGGCAAAAAAAAAAAAAAAAAAGACCTGCCTACTCGTGTTAGCTCATCTTTTTAAGGTCCTATTGTGGTTTTTTCAACATTCCGCTTGCCAGTTCATCTCATATATATATGCATATATATATATGCTGTTATTGTGATCTTGATGCCTCTTTTTGTGTTTTTGAGATTATTGTAATGATTTTTAACCCTCCTTCCTCATTTGTTTTCAGATTTGTATTGTCTACTTTTGGTTCGATCTTGAAAATGTTGTGCAAAGTCATTCTGTTTTACACTGCTGTGAATTTCCACTGACCTTGTGCAGTTGGTTAAGTATGTGCGTATGTGTGTCTGACTGTGTAGTGCTGTAGTTGATGTGTAGTTGTTGGTGTGACACCGCGGTATTTTTCTCTTTGATTGTCGGACCCATTCCCTCTTCCCTCTCTCCTTCTATCTGTGACACTCCTCTGTCATCTACTCCCCCCCAGCATTCACAGCCAGGGGGGGCAGGTTAATGCAGAGGAGCTGTACAACACCAAATGTTTGACTTAGAGTGTAAACAATCAAATGAAGCACAAAGGATTATTAGGCACAAGAGACTACATGGCCCACTTTTATTATGCTCAAAGTCCCTTTTCAGAACTGTGTGCTGCTTTGGCAGACATGGATTAAAGTCCGATTCATTTCAGTGGAGATTTTGATTAAGGTTAAGTTATTAGTCTTGTACGAAAGTTTATCTATGTCTACATAACTTGTTCAACAGGATTGAGACAACAGGATGAGAAATCCATGAGATGGTGTCCACTATGCTAGCCATAAGAAGTTATCCACACAATGTATATTGCCTACATAATCAGAATAAATCAGATATAAGAATGTAACTTAGATATTATTAGATACTATGATGTATTATAAATAGATTAAGAGTTTATTACATTGTAATCAAAAGATTTGTGCTTTACACACTCACTGAAAAATTCATGAACCAGCTCACTGATATGCAATAAGCAGAAGACACACACACACCCACACACCCACACCCACACTTATAAAAAACTTCCAAAAAAAACAAAAATCACAACACAATCTATCAATCACGATATCACACAACTCATGTTGTAACTGGGGACCTTGGAGGCCTTCTGGGGTCGGAGCTCTCTTTAACATCTATTTTCTTCCTCTAAGAGGAATTGTGCATCACAGCACTTTAAAACAAGGACCCCTACCCCACTGTTCATCCATAAAGTCTCTCTCTATGACAAAGAGGGTGTTTATGAATATTTGTGGTGAGTGACACAGTTGTTATACACGTTGTTGACAATGCAATGGAAAAATAAAATATTGTGTTCCCTGTCACAATTTGCCGTTCAATAAACTGTCCTTAAATTGCCTGCCGTGCTTGCTCTGAGTTTTTTTTTTTCTAAGGTCATCACAGTATCTGCATTCAAGGTCCAGCAGTCATTTGATGAGATACAAAATAACCACTGACGCTGTCCTTTTTTGGTCTGTATTAGTGCAGTGAAAATCAAACGGCAGGGTTATGTTTTGATGTGCGTGGCATCGTGGGTCCTCAGGGCAACAAGAACAGCTGAGACTGTTGTGTGATAATGATTTGCTGCCTCGTGGAGCCACCAGGTGTCAGTGTGGTGTCACAGGAGAGCTGTAGCCCTGCAGTGGTGGGAGTGGGAAGAGTGTGAGCTGTGCCATATACTACAGGTGTATGCTCAGCTTCAGTGGTGTGGCAGTAAATCACGCGCTCCGATTTCACTCTCTATCTCACTGTCAGACGTGTAAGTTTCATCCTCTTGCAGCTGTGATGCTGCCCGCACACGTGTCCTGCCTGTGATCTGTGTGAATTTACTTGATAAAAAAAAGGCGTTCCCATGTGTGTGTATATGTTGCATGAAAACAATAAGGAAAAATGCTGTTCTCTTGCGCTTTTCAACGAATTTTTGATGTTTAAAAATCCATCATGATACCTGCATGCTTCAGCAGAACTGACTTTATGACAGGGGTTTGTTTTATTATTAATGCCCTGCTGTTTGTCACGTATATTTAACAGTACTGTTTATAACATTAGATTCCAAGGTGCTATTTTGCAGCATAATTACATTATGGCACCTTTACATAACCCTGCATACACACATAAACACAGACACACTGATGTCTTTCTATATGTAACTGTTCTTATATCCAAGCCAGATTGCATATATTGAATTTTGTGCTTCTTTGAGATTCCTTTCATCAGACTATCTACTCCAGTGTTTACACGCATAAGAGATTAGCCAAAGGCTGAGTTTACCACAATGACAAGACTTTGAAATATAGAAATGAGCACCAGCAACTGTTCTTATGCTCATTCAAATCCCTTTCGTGTGTCATGACTTAAGCTTCCACCCTGAACTATTCTTAGTATTTCATGCTTTCTAGCAAGAGGAGGAGAGAAAGTGGAGGAAAACGTAGTCTAAGTTGAGCTTAAAGGCAAAGAATGATGAAGGGACGGGGAAATCGAGAGGTGGAAACAGTAAGGGACCATCGATAGAAGGAGCAGAGAGCCGGAGGAATGAAGAGGATAGTGTTGATGTGTATATAGGTCACTAAATCAATGGGAATCAGGTTTTTGAAGGGGAGAGAAGGGGGTATTTATAGATACCAGTGGAGACAGATGCATCAGTGACAGGCACAATGATGCTGGGAGCACAGGAAGGGAAAATCTGGGAAAAGGCTGTGGTCATATTAGTCTGCAGAGAATTCTCCGAACGAATGGCAAAAGATTCTCAATAGTGAACAAATAGCATGAAATGCAGCGCAAAACAAAATATAATCAAATGGAAATCACTGCAGGATGCTTTGAGAAAATGACCTTCCCAGCTCTATTGACAAACACAAGCAAACTGTTAGTTATGGTATTTTGCATTTGCATCCACAGTACATCTCAACTCATATCCTATTCAATTGTAATCTGTAATATCAGAGAGCCAAATGATTGAATGGAATATTAGCTTTCTATTTTGCAAGTTTGTAAGAAGGAGCTGCATATCTATTATTGAGGCACATTGAAAGCCACTGAAAGGCTGCGTAGGACAATGAAAACATTACAAACCACATGGATGCACTGTAAAGACTTCAGGTCAGAGGTTATTGGTTGATGGACGTGCAGTGTAAGGATTTCCATTTTAATATCATAAATTAGTTACACATCCATTTCTACCAAATGGCACAGTGGTGTGCTGTAGTTTTAATAACTGTCATGGCTTATCCCATTTATTTTGTAATGTCCCATGCCTCAGCCTACCCAGTTAATGTAACAAGAAGTTCCATTACAAATTGGAAATGTGCTCTGAGAACAAGAAGAAAAAATAATTGGAGAAATTGTTTTAAATTGCCTTCCTACTGGATTTTTCTATGACTAAGTCAAGGTCACAGACAAACTGTTCCTTCACCATTTACAGGGCTGCCTGTGTTTGATGTCAGACAGCCTGAATACTGAATGGTTAAACACCTCATTTCTGCACCTGTCTGCGTAGAAGGCACATAAACTTGCATCAAAACTGGCAGGAGGTGCCAAATTACTCCTTGATAGCTCTTAATCTTTGGCCTGTGCATAATAATGTGGTCAATAAACTCACACAGGACAGTGTCTGGAATACAAGACCATCTTACCACCATTGTGCAAGAACAAGGAAATAGATATGCAGCAGGTGGGACATGGATTTCTGTGTGTTTGCTGACATGAAAGCAGAGGAGTTTACAAGTTGAACCTGAGCTGGACAGCAGGATGTTAATATTTTCATGACTAAACTGTCATAAGGCTTCAAAATTCAAGAGGCAGATGGTATCTAAAAACATTCACTGTGCTCAGGAACTGCATAAAAGTACAATTTATAGACATCTGATCCTACCAGTGTATTCCCAATTTTACTACTTTTACTTCTTAGTTAGATTTGGCTTTTTGGAAAGTCACCATCACTCTCATTATCTTATAATTTTTCAACTTGTCATTTTCATTGTTAAGTTTATACATTGCCACACAAAAGTAACAAATGTCCATTATAATTCCTTTATTTTAACTTTACAACAGTCCCTCACCCAAATATGTTGAAATCTCCCTAATCTCCCTTGAGAGAAACTTGAGTTTATTAAGAACTTTTTCTTGATAAATAACTAAAATGACTAAAATGATTATCTAACCATCAAAAAATGCTACTGCCAATCAGCTAATTGTCTCAGTATTATTTTACATACAAACCTTGCAATTATCTTATAGAATGTGATATACTTTAATGGATTAAACTACACAGCAGAGAACAAGGCAGCTAAAATAAGCTCTGCATTGATCTAACACAACATTAAAATGTTATGTGCCCATCAATGAAAGAGTGATAATAAATCAGTACTACATTATAGTATATTTTGTCGTAAGATTCTTTTGTTTAATTTTATGTTATAGGATTTGACTTTTAACCTCTTGGGGCCATTCATTGATAAATGAAAAGCACACATTCATAAATAAATGAAAAAAATCCCCTGCATTATAGCATTTTGAAAGGTTCCATACTGCTTAATGAATTTTTTTTGTTTTAGTAGATATGCTGATAATGCTGAGGTTTTACTTTAAGTACTTGAAATCAGTGCTTTTGCTTGTATTTGAGTGCACTGGCGCTTGTGAGTGTATTTCCACTCTTCATTAAAAAGACCTGTGCTATACTTCTTCCACCACTAATGTGTTTTCCAATTAAACCCATGCAAGTGGGTGTCTGAATCCAATAGGTGGGCTGTAACTGCCTTCCTCATTACATGCAAAGCAATATTTTAAAATGACAAACGGATGCACACACAGATTGAAGAATAGCACGTGGCAGCAGAGCAAACAGGCGGTGAATACTTCTAAACACAGCTGCAAAAAGTCACTTTTTCCCATTTTGTCCTCTGAGCCTCAGAGAAACAGTGGTTATTAGAGAGAAAGAGAGAGAGAGTGTGTGTGTGAGAGAGAGAGAGGCAGGAAGAGAGAGAGAAAGAGGGAGAGAAGAGGGAGGGAGATAGTGAGAGTCTCAAACTGGTTAGCCTACCTATCCACTAGGAGGAGAGGAGAGGCTGTTGAGGAGCAACAAAACAATAAACAGCTACTACTACAAACCACATCAGCGGAGTTCACGATACACGCCAGAGGAGTAGCAACAAATAATTGAGACAACGCCATCGTATTTGCCTCGGAGTGAAGTAACAGCCATGTATCTGAACCGGGAGGAGGACAATAGCAAAGGTAAGATCCTGTCAAGAATTTGCCACTCTTTGCGAAGAGCGTCCTGACAGTTTCAAGGTGTTTCATCCCCTGACCCGCCGTTTCTCTTTGAGGTGACTGACTGCTTCACATGAAGAGGTGGGGATGCACTGCCACACACCCCTCGATAACGTACATATATATATTTTTTAATCAGTCTCATCCTTGGACCGGTGATGTTAGGGAAAAGTGTGGGCTGTCATTATGTAATATCAGTGCAGTTAATTGCCTCCTAGGAGGATGCTTATCATTAGCCAAATCCTGCTTTTGCTTTATTTGCACCGTGAGCGATTAAACGTGAACCTGTTGTAGACAGAGTCACTTAACAATATGCATTATATTTGCGCTGTGCATCACCTTGTGTTGTTAATATTTTGGGCATTTGTAATACCTACTTAAGGGCAACATAACACAAGGTCAAAGCCTCTAGCTACAATGAAACCCAAGTGTACAGGTTATTTATAAGGCTCAACAGCTTCCGACATCCTGCAAAAATACTAACGGAATGGGCTGCAGCTTATTGCTTAACGGGTGGAGGTAACCGTGCAGCAGCAAGAGGGGTAAAGAGGGCACAAAGGAGGCATATTTGAGTAATCTCTCCCACGTGTTTTTGAGGCGTGATTTGTCCTCTCATCGGGTGCCCAGAAACACTCCCGACTCCTGTCCCCCTGCTGTTAACCATGAAGCATAAATAACTCTCTTGGGCTAAAAGGTAATGCTAATTACCACCTAAATCTTCAGGTTACACGAGAATAACACCTGCTGCTACCGATGAGGGGAGGGGAGGAGAGAGGGGTGGAGAGGTGGTGGGGTGTGTGTGTGTGGTGTGGTGGTGGTGGTGGTGCTGGAGTGTAAAAGAGCAAAAGGCAGAGTGGGAGGAGCCATTTTTGTTCATTTCCCTGTGATGTGAGATAATGTGATCTCACCACACACGGACAACAACATGATACTGTACAGGGATGTGTGCGAGCAGCAGCAGCAGCGGCGGCAGCGGCGGCGGCGGCAGCAGCAGCATCCGTGGGTAGCAGAGGACGGTGGCTTGCGATGAGAGCAGCCCTCCTATGTGTCAGAAATAGAAAACATGACTAGCCCTGAGGGGAGAAAAAAAAGAGCTGCGATAATTCTTTTATTTGAAAGATAACAGTACTTACGTCCGGTAAAATACTTTTAATGGATTTTTGTCCTATTTTAGTTTGAAAGCTCAGAGAGGTCACTTTAAGCTGACCTCCACAGAAGTGACAGAGTCCCAGTTAGGGAATTAAGGGTATAGGCTAAAGCTCCAAAGGATTTATCAATAGACGACACAGTTAGACTGCTGAAATTTCAGAGCCATGGATAGATTATAACAAGCACAAACCTCAGTCAGATAAGAGATCAATGAGTCATGCAAACAACCTCACAAGAGATGGGGTGGTACAAATGGGATTTAACCCCGCCCCCCTCAAAGTGCCTTCTGATTGTCATGTGATCCAACGGTTATGAGTTGTAACTAGCTAGCTTTAGCGTAGTTTATCGATTTGCTACAATTCACACTTTAGTATGTTATAGATGCCAACTGAACTTCTAATTTATTTTTTTCACCCGTTTCAAAAATCACTGATGCTTATTTAAAATAAATAACATACTGTGTTTTTTTTTTCCATTTGAAGTTGTTGGCTAGTTAGTTGCGTTCTAATAAACCTTAGCTAATGTTAACAAGTGTTTTAATTTTTTTTTTTTTTACCTTGAATGACATTGGGGATTTTTGCCAGTTTGCTCTTTACAAACTATTATTCGTGAAGAAGACAGGATTGTACATAATCTTAGTTTCAAAGTCACAGCTGAGGAAGGTGAGTGAACCTCTAATCTACCAGTTTTTTAACCAAGGAGGCTGCTTGCTTAACAGCTCAGCTCAGGGTTGGCAACATCAGGTGGTTGGTCGATTGTCTGTTAATCCAGGCAACAAATTCCTGGGCCTAAAAACTTTTAATTTAAACAGGTCAAATTTTTGTTTTAAATTCCAACACTTTATGTTTTTGACCAAAAACTTGCAAAGCTTATGACATGAATTACTATCAGCTTCAGTTGCCCTTCATTTTAAGGGTCAAGTAGCTAGCATGCCACCATCAGCATGCTAGAATTGCATTGTGAGCATAGTAGCATGCTGACATTAATATCTAACTTTGCTAAAAGCATCTTTGTGTGTAAGAACAGCTGCACAGAGCTGGTGCTGGTGTGATCAGATGTGAGCGATAGTGTGCATGAACCTGTAACCTGTTGTTCAACTAGTTAATTATTCAGCTCAGGGTAAGACAAAAGCTGTCTTATTTAGGGTTATGCTAATTGACTGCAAGTAGTAATGCTATGAGTTAGTAATATTGTATGTGGTGTAATGTAGTAATGTTTTTTTATGTTATAATTTAATGAGGCTGATTACTAATGTGTTGAGGCACCTCTTTTAAGTAAGGATCTTAATACTTGATTGACAAGGCTTTAATTGATTTATGCGAGTGGGTGTTCCTTTTTAGCGGGTGTTTCCCTCGCCGCACGACTGTGGCCTCTAAATTCACACCGTGTCTCAAGGTGGAGTGGCAGAGAGAGGGAGAAAGGTCTGCCAGGGACATATTGATTATAGCCTCAGAGGATTAAAGGCGGGGTGAGGACAAACAGGTTGATCACATGTGAGCCTGACAATCACAGAAACTGCTGGCTACTGTCAGACATCTGAAATATGACTGGATGTGGACTAAAGAAAAAAAGTAAATTGTGGAAAGTAAGAAAGGGGGAGATTGCTTGGGATAAGTGGCACCCTATTATTGTCTTTTCAGTCTGACGGCTAAATGGTTCGTTATTTATACCCGCTGGCAAACATTCAACAACTATTTAGACTACTTACTGATGTTCAAAATGCAGCAGTGTTGGCTCCCACAGGGTTTGATTGTAGGCCATTAACAGACAACTTTGGGATGTGCAGACTGTCCATCCCATACACAGCAAACTTGGAATTATTATGAAGAAAATGATATTTTCAAACATTTAATTATGTAATGGGGAAGTCTAATCACATATGAATTCCATTTTTAAACAATCCTGTCACAAAATCTGAAACAAAACAGAAACAAGAGTCCTGTTTATCATGGGTGTGGCATTTATCTCTTTATTGTTGTTTTTAACAACAGAGGGAATTTACTTTTTGAGACCAAACACTTCAGGCCATAGGCAGCATGAAGAGTTTCTGTGTAGATGTAGAACTAGTTTCTATATAAACAACCAACAATTAAGAGGCCATGCACGACGACACTTATAGTTCTTGCAGTGACAAAACAGAAAACAGCTATTCAGGGGTATATGATGCAGGAGTTGATTATTTTCATAGCCAATTATCTGCCAACTTTTTCTTTTTGAAATTAATATAAATAGTTCAAGATATCTACTTGGATTTGTTATTCACATATCTTTTTTTTTGTCTCACCGATACTCAAAAACCCCAAGATATTCAATCTACTTTGAAAAGCAGCAAATTCTTAACAATCATTGAGATGCTGTAACCAGTTGTATCTAGATTACAATCTAAAATCCCTCTTTAGAGAGAGATTTTCTTAGATCAATGCCCTTTGTATCTCTTATTATTATAATTATGCTAACTGACCGTTTTATCTTTTTAGTTAATTACCAGAAATCAGAATGAACAATATCTTTTCATATCAGTGAAATGGGTTCGTATGTGGTTTTAGACTTGATAGTGTGTGTTTCTTCTTCAATGATCACCAGCATGTGTGAAAAATCTGCCAAGCAGACAGCATCATCACCCCATGCTCAAGTAGAAGACCATCCCTACTTGTGAAATGTCTGTGCTGCACAGAACGGGGGGGTTTTACTACAGCAAGAATTTTTATTTAAAGCCAGAAACTAAAGGGTTTCTTTCAGTGATTGACTGAAACACAGGTGCAGTCTCCAGCTTGTCAGACAGCAGAGGACCAGCAAATGAAGAGCTTCATCTGTTGATGCCTGTTTTGATGAACTGACTGTAATAGATTTGTTGGACAGGACTTGATGCCTCTATTGATCAGTTACACTGAGGGGGACTGGTTCAGGTACAGGTTAGGTTTGGAGGACCGAGTTCTGAGAGGGAACCTGTGGTTGACTGACTTCATGTATTATGCATGTAATCACCATGATCGTTATAACTGACAACAAAAGGTGGATCAGCAATACAGCTTTATGGCCTCTCTGAAACTGTGTCACCTCAGGACATTTTTCCCTGCTGTCATACTGCCTGGTGTTGTGCAGACCAATTTAGTCTAATTCAGAATAGTACCTGATTTATTTTACAATAATCTTTACAAAAGATATAAAGAAATCAGTGCAAGGGTACACTTGTTTGCTGAGCAGCATAAAGTACTTTCCCTCTGTTTGTTAAAATTTTGTCATCTCTCTCCTTTTTGTGGAGCTACATCTGGAGACAGAGTGAGTGCATCAAGGACAAATCACCCTAAATTTATTTGATGTGTGGTTCTGTACTTTCTGGCACCCCACACCATGTAGACCATTACTTGAATATGATCTATAACAATACGGTCAGGTTCACCATTGATTTAGATATTCTGCCTGCCTAGGATTTTTACTGTTGACTAAATCTCCGCCCAGGCCTACCAATCTAAATGACTTAAGTTTGGCATGCACTGAGGAGCTCTCCTTAGGTAGAGTTTATTGTTTTGGCATCTTTGCAGATGAATCTGCAGCATAAAAAGGTTTGATGTGATTAAAGGGGGAGGAACAACCTGAATGTTAAACAAGATAAACTTTTAAAAATGATTTATGGACATTTTTCTCTGACTGACTGACCTAATTCTGGACCCCTTAAAGACAGTAACTCTTTTTTAGCCATGCTAGAGGGTTCACTGTAGGGATAACCCAACCCTATGAGCAATACTAAGTAATTTAAACATCTGTTGGATGCACTGTAATGAGTGTTAGTACAGATACAGATCTTTATTTTGTTTGCCCCATAATGTGTCAGTGTCATGCCATTGTCAGGTCAAAACTTGATATGAACAGTACTTTTAATTATGACCAAATACATGAAAAACTAATGATAATTCTGTTACATTCGGCTGCACTTAGTGTTAATGGCTAATTAGTAACTGTTTGCATGCTAACAAGCTGAATTAAGATGGTGAACATCACACATGCTGAACCTTTGCCTGATAGCATGAACAGTGGGAGCCTGTTAGCGTGCTGATATTTCACTGCTGTACTTAAAGCAGCTAACATGGCTGTGAACTTGTACTGAAACAATCCAACTATATTTTCCCCCTTTTTTGGGCCCTTGTTACTACTTTCAAACCGCATGCAACAACCCTACATTTGCTCTTTCATGCATTTTTAAAGTTTTCGTTAGAGCCTTTGAATAGATGTTATTGCTATTTCTGAATGAGGGGGTCTTCATTATGTCCTGGGTTTTGACAGGTCTTGGTATACTGGCTTCCTGGTGCATCACAGTTCTTGGTATGCATCAAAGTAATTTAACTGCTGAGGAAATGAAATGGAAAACAGAGGTAATATGGGGAGTCTTTAACATGGTGTGAAGTGTAAGTGTCAGCAGAAGACTGAGTTCCTAACCTCTTTGTTATTATTGCCCTGTAGAAATTGATGATGTCCCTTTACTTCATGGCTGTTTTACTAATGTGGGATGGGAAATTATTTTGGGGGGATTGCTGTGGCAGTCTTGTAATGTGCGTGCCACTTAGAGCACTATGAATTAAAAAAGCACTGGATGCTGGGAGAAAAGGTATCACTGTGGACTTAGAAGCAGCATTCAACAGGTCTGTATTTCTGTGATCAAACTTAAAAGGCAGGTTACTGGAGATACTCATTCACAACATACTTGATTTTCTACTAATATTGTCTAAAGCATAATGCTGTTGCAAGTTATTCTGTTATCTTGTCAGTTTATTGATATCAGATGTAGAGTTGATGAAAATGTCACATTTCACAGCAAAGCCTGGATTAAATGCATTTGATTTAGCCTGTGAGCATTAGATTAGTGAACACAATCGCAGCAGAGACCTTTACATATGTAAGGCGCGTAAATTGGCACAGGAATAACATAATTGTAGGGAGCGCTTAATCAGCCTGTTTGACATTTAATGGATCAGTTTGTCATTTGAGCAAAAGTTTATTTAGCTTTGAATAGATAGTCAAATGGTTAAAAGCTCCAATTTATTATACAGATGGATGTTATGAGCCAAGCCATGTTTAAAAATCTGAAGGATCACTGGAGTCGGAGGAACACGCTACAATGCTGCGATGCAGGCAATTAGATGCTTTTGTAGGAACACCTGCAAAGAAACATGGATTTGGACCTGCTGCTTCACTGTTCCACCGAGAGAGCTCATCATCCTCCTCGGTGAGACAGGAAGCTGTATCAGCTGATTAGAGCAGTCTAATCACACTTCTACTCGCTGAGCTATACCCACTGCAAAGAAATAAAATTGCATTTGTAAAGAATAGACAATTACTTGTATTGATTAACCTGCAGCCTGGTTGAAATATCCTGCTCACTGTACTGTTAGTCCCTATGTCGCCTAATGCTAAGTAATGCTTGGATATCAGAAAATCTTTGAATTGACATGAATTTTTTTAACACTTATTTCAGCTCATAATAAATAATGATGATACTCCTGTAGTTTGATATTGTAGAGAATACGAAATATGACAGGATCCATGTACAGGACTTGTTGATACACCTTAATAGAGCCAGAGTCATTCATATGGTTAGACTCTCTCAGCTGACTAGATTGCGGAGGAGGGGAAAGTCTTTCACTTCTCCTTTCTCTGCCATCTTCTGTCCCTTTCTCCTCTGTGTCTTGGGGAAGAGGAGAAACAGGACAACGCTGGTTAACATCAGCCAGCTGGGGGAAGAGTGATAGAAAGCAAGAGGTAGAGAGGCAGACAATAGAGTGGAGGCGAGCGTTAAAAGATGGAGAGAGCAACAGAGACAGAGGGAGAGGGAGAAGCAAAGAACAAGCCCTGGAGTGCTAGCCAGTCAAGGTCATACAGAGGAGAGGAGGCCTTGCTTGTGTATGTCTATCTGTGTGTGTATAAAGGGAAAAACAGTGGGGATGGGAGGCCTACATAGTAAAGAATGAAGGGTTGGTGACAGCGGATTGGTTTAGTCTGGGATGGGGGATTTTATGGGGGAGGGATGAGTAAAGGAAGCCGACGAGAAAAAGAGAGAAAGCCAGAGATGAAAAGAGCTTGTAATGTGGCTTCACTTCTTAGACTTAATATTCTCGTCAATCCTGTATTCATGACAGGAATGGCTTCATAAATGTGTTACTTTTAACATGTTGGACCAAAACTTAGACCCTATCATGGTTATATTTGTAATTTTTATGACTATACTTTATGTGTGTGTACATGTAGGAAATGTTTTCATGTGTGCTGTTGCGTAACCACCCAGTCCCATCATGTTGATCCATGTTCTCTTTGCAGCCTCTTTCTCTTATTCTCTCTCTGTGGCTTTTTTTCCCTCTCACCACTCGATGACCTCTGCTGTCTTGTTGCAGCTCCCACTTTCACTAGGTGCCATGACGCACTCTGTGAAGAGCATGTGTTTTGAAGATTAAAAGCAATAACTCTGCAGGTACACCCTACCACCTTTCTGTGCTCTAAAAGCAAACAGACGAAAAGAAGACACTGCTGATCCAACTTGCACCAGTTTTGATTAGTGTTGAAGAAAAGGACACCATTGTGTAATGAATAGCCTAGTGCTTGTCATCTTAGGATCGAGTGTTTTGAAAGTGGGATTGTGGTTTGCTGAGAACATTCTTTGTTTGGTTATCCTAGCAGGATGCAAGAAGTCACTTGGAAATGTGATCACTGCTGTCTCTTCAAACATATTAGCCCTGTTTGCATCTCACACCCAGGAGAGATTACATGTGTGTGCAGTTGCCATAGTGTTTTGGAGCACCAAGGTGCTGATGTGAAAGATCTGAGGTAGCTCGGGTGCCCTGTGACATTATCTCTGCGGAGCAATGGTGTGTGGAGTTGTGATAACGTATGATGACTTTGTTTGCAGGAGGTCAGGAGTTCACCCTGTGGGTGGCCCCCTGGGGTCAATCCCAGTTCTCACTATTATCATATCAGATAGTCTCTGTCTTAATGTGTTCCACGTGCTCCACTGATGTAATTATATTTTACTTTTCAGCAAATTTTCCTTTTTCCACTCTGCCATCTTAAAACACACACGTCACTGCTAATCCTCAAAATAACCTCCAGTGGTCACACAATTGGATTCAGTTCAAGATTCCCAGTGAATTCCTGGCAAATTATCCTGTTGACATTATTACCATTCCCAAGATTAATTAATCTTTCCACACCATGATTTCACACAGATGAGGAATAATAGCTTCTGTAATATGGGTTTTGCCAGCTATAGACTATAATTGCACTCATCTTAAACAGATCCTGTGGAGCCGACCTGCTGTATATGCAACTGTACAGACGTCCCTTAATTTTTGTATTATTATATTGGACAGCTGATTGAATAGAGGCAGACAGTAAATTAGGGGAGAGGGAGAGGGACAGTGATGTGACTAACAATAAGAGTCTCCAGCAAAAATCAAACCAGGAATGCTGCTGCTATATTGTGTTTCGCTAACCATCAGCCATCCACAAGAGTGTAGCCTTTCCTTTGACTAAGAGAAAACTGTCAAAAGTCATCATAGCACTGTTCAACAGTTTAAAAACCCCCTTGCTCCACACCTTTCTCACTTTGATTAGGGGGGCCTTTGTCCGACCATTTCTGTAATTTTCCAGAAACCAATGGTCCTACATGTACTCCCACTTCAGGCAGTGATTGGCAAGCTGTATGGTGATGGAAAAAGAGCCAGAGATTGAACTTCTCATTCTGCCTCTCTGTTTTCATTCTTTACAACACAATTTCTGTCACTTTAATGTGATCAACAAATGCAATGAATGTATTCAAAAAGAGAGAATCAATATTTAAACAATACTGGGTCTTCCCCTCTCTGATGAAGTCCTTTTTCACCTTCAAGTGCAGCAAAAATGAAATACTCTTGATATCTGAGGTGGTTGGACTACATGAAGTAGGAACTAGTTCTGGTTGAGTATACCCCAGTCCCTATTCTCTTTTATGCTCAGAGTTAAAATGAAGATTGATATCACTCACATATTTGTCAAATGTAAAGCTAAATCCAGCAACCAGTTAGTTTAGCTTAGCATAAAGTCTGGAAACAGGGAAAAAGCTAGTGTGGCTGTATCTAGCGTGCAGATTAAAACATCATAACTTGTTCATTTAATTCACATAGAAGCGCAAAAAATGATAATTTTGCCTTTTGACAACATTTTGTTACTATTTGTTAGTGTGAGGATAGCTGTTTTCCAAGCTAAGAAAACCAGTTAACGTGACAGTGGTTTTGTTCTTCTTGTCTAACTCTCTTACAAGAAAGCAAATGATCATATTCTCACAAAACTCCGACTATTCCTTTAAAATGTTTTCATTTAAAGGCAGAAAGGTATTCAAGAAAAGTGATCTTTGCATATTGTTTGGAGAAAAGTGCGTAGGAGAAAAGGTGACAAGTTCAAGTAACAAACATTAGCTCCCACACACTCCCTACACTTAAAAAACTGTTAAACGCAGGTATTTTCTTACAAAGTGAATGTTTATACATGAGATGTATCAGGCTATTTGCAAGAGTACAGCATGTTCCTAAAGTTGGTGTGTGTGCTTAAGCATTAATGGCTGTGTTTGTGTGTGTGGCCACTCTGTCTCTTGGTATTTAACAAAAAGTGTGTGATTTTGTGTGAGCCACCCTGTATCTGGCAAGGTAGTCAGACTGACAGATTGGGCTGTATGAGTGCCATCTCCTCAGCTTGGCTGCCTGAGCGTTTCTCCCTCGTTCCTACTTCCTCTCTCCTTCCTTCCTTCTCATCTCCCTATTACCCTGCCTCAGTGGTGACCAGCAAGGCAAGGGATATTTTCCCTTCATTTGCCTTATCTGGCAAGCTGCATAGGTAGGCCCTCTCCCTGGATTAAGTCCACTCACTGTTCCATAACTGTAGCTACAATACCTGATGGATCAGCCGCCCAGGTCTGTCTCCCCTGTGCTCCAGCCAAGAAGGGTAGCTTGTGGCAGTGTGAGGTTGAAATGCCAGGGCTGGCAGTGTGCGCTCTGTGTGTCCTTGCATTAGTCTCCTCCATTAGAGCTTTTCTCACTTTGTGGCTGCATCCGGCCACAGTATCTCTGCATGAGGAAACACACAGATGCTGTAGATGAAGAAGAAGAGAGCGCTATTGTTCTGCGGGACTGAACAGAGGGGGGCTGGGTCATAAACAGGATTCAACAGCGTGATTGTGTGTGTGTGTGAGACTGTGTGTGGGGTTAGTTCAAACAAATTGTTCTCATGCTCACGTTTTCACAGCTGTAGTGACAATAATAGAAAGATAGATTTTCAGCAATGATATCAGTGTGTCCTTATTTTGGGCTCTCCACTGTCCTAATCGGATTTTTGTTTTGGCAAATTGAAAAAGATAACATTACATACACAGTTATTATGTTTCACATCTGATTCAGGTGTACCTAGCCATTTGGGCACATGAGGCTTTTTGAAGTACACATCTTTTCGTTTTGCTTGTGTTGCATCACCAGAGCTCCTAGTGGAGAATGGGAAGGAGGAAGCATGTGGGACAGGAGGAGGAGGAGCAGGAGGAGGAGCAGCAAAACAGGGAGTAATGAGCCTAGGCAGGAGGGACAGATGATGTGGGAAAACTACTGACAAAAGAAATACGCAGTCTCACATTTGTAAACCCAAATTCGAATTCACTTGACAGATTAGGAAATAGAAAATTTAAGGAGGGGGTGAACAGATTACGAGCCATGGGATTCACTGTCTGAACATTTGGCTCAAGAGAAGCAGTGCTGACCCCATTTGTGGTTTAATTGAGTACCTGTTATGAACAGAAAAAGATCAAATTACTGATACAACCAGCTGAGAGACTGTTGTTGTTCTCTCTCCTCCAACTCCATCTCCAAAAATGATCTGGATTACTGTTTACATTGCTCATTTTGTTCCACCCCAACAGTCATCTAACTTTTGCGGTCGCAGGTTTATCATCCTATGTTTGCCTTGGCAGTGGCATGAATTGCTGCAGCTGGAAGAGCACAATGAATTGGATGTAAGCAATTGTGCATGCATGGGAGTGAGCAGAGAGAGCTCAGCCCCTGACTCAGTAGAGCTGAGACACACCAGATTGGGCTGGCTCGTCCAAGCAGTACATTTCTGACTGGTCTGCGCTACAAAGCTGAAATGTGCCTTTTGTGCCACTGGTCCACAAATCTGACATGCTGAAGAAATTTCTCTCTCTCTTTCTCTCTCCTTCCTCTCACGTTAATGAACGGCAGTGCTTTTCTGCATCCACAGATCATTTTTCATGTTCGCAACGTTCATTGATTAATGCCAACTACCCTGAGACCTCTCTTTGTGATTATGGCTCTTAGGCTTGGGAGGGGCTACTGATACCCTTAATGAGTCATAAAAGGCGAAGAATTATACACTCCAATAATCTTGGCATTGGGTGATATTTCAATATTTGGCGACTCACTCTCGGAGTCTATTTGCCTACAGAGTTGGCACACGCTCAAATGCCCTCAGACACACATTTGCACAAGTAAACAGAGGACTCTTGACTTTCCACTCCCATGGTGTGTTCCATGCGTTCAGGATATTTGGGTACAGGCAGGATCCTGCTGCACAGCCCGGAAAAAACAAACATGCAGGTCAAACAGAGAGATCCCAGAATGCACTGTGATTCAGCTCAGCTCACTCACCAACAAAATAAGCATGTTGATTACATAATCAAAACAAGAAGTCTGAATGCCAAAAAAACACTATATGGTAATTGTTGTGCTATCATCCAGTGTGCTGACTTTATAGTGCATCCTGCCTGTGGTGATATTCCTTCCTGGGTGGTAAAGTTTATGAGCTCCTATTAGACACTGATTGTGCTAATATGTGATTATCCACTTGATAAGGACAGTGTATTGTTTGCCCACTGGTGGCGGTCAGAACACTCTCAATGAGATGATGGTGGTCTTCACTTGTTAATTGAGCTATCATAGTGGGATAATGCATGCATAGGATGTCATATCTGCCTCTCACACCATCTTTCCCCGGGGTATATCTGTTCCTCTAAAACACACTGCTTAATTACAGACCAACAGCGGGAGGATGTGAGGACAAAGTGGGAGAAATGAGCAAAAGCCAAAAATGTGGAAGAAGAGCCTGTAAGCATGTAGCCAGAGGAGGTAAAATAAGTGCATGGGAGCAGCTGTGAGAAACTGATGGCAGACAGAGGGTGTTCATAATGAGGATTGTTTTGGAAGTAACATTTCTTAAAAATTAAAGTTAATATTTGATGATGGCTGCACTCTGAGATCCCCCACTGAACAGGCTCTGACTCTGAGGCAAACACACAATGACTGCACATCAGACATGGCTAAGGATTGACAGGCATGTGGCTCCCAGCTTCTTCTGACAGTCTTCCTCCTTCTTAAAGCGCCTGACAAACCTCATTAAGGACTGTTCACGCAGGCTATATCGACATGAGACATACATAGGAAGGGTTATGTATAAAACATGAATCTTCCAAGGTTATATAGCCTGTGTATAGAACTATGGTGCTTTGTGCCCTGTAGGATTTTAACTAAACTGTACACACAGTGGCATATGTAACGCAGAATGGTATTTACTTTCAGACCCTTGTGTTGTATTATATGTAGATCTTAGGGGAGAAAAATGATGGGCAGTGTTTTTATAACAGTGGCATTATTATTATTATTCTGTGCAGACTGATTTTTTGTTTCAGTTCATATCCCAGAGCCACGATCTCCCTCTCTCCTTTACTCCTCTGAAATATTAATACTATGTAATAGGCTATTTGTATTAAATATTTAATTCTGTGTCATATTTGCATCTCATAAACCGCTGGTCAGTATTACTTTGAATTACCTTTGAAATTTTAAAACTTGTAGGACTGGGACAGAATTAGAATGGCAGATTAGCAGAGGATGGTTTGGGAGAGGAGGGGGAGTGTGTAGAGGGAGCAGGGAATCGCTTCGGGAAGTTCAGTGAAAATGCGTCTTGTGTCCTTTTGGCTGCTCCATTTTCCTCCTCCTCTACTTCCAAACGCAGCACGCTCGGCTCAGTCTCCCTCTGTTTATTACCGACTGTTTGCAGCAGCACTTTGTGTAATGTGCTCCAGACAGATTTGACAGCCTGGACGTGGACCATAAAATACCTCCTGTTAGAGTACTATCTACTGAGACATCACAAGCCCCGGTGCGTGGAGTCTCTGAGGTTTAGGCAGAGAAAGCCTAAGAATGAAATGAAAGAGGAAGGGCAGGCAAAGCCACAGTGATCAGAATTAAGGTTGAAGGTTTTCCCCTGACCTTAAAATCTAAACTTTTGGGAAATGCATCATTCTTTTCAAAAGAGCATCAGAATTTCTAGCCATTATTTAAGTTTTATTTTTAATATATACTGCAGTTGAATGGTTTTTTATCATATTTATTTTGATTATATGATGCTATTATTTCATGTAATTTAAATTAATATTATTCTGATAGTTAAAAGTATCTGAAAAGATCACAATATCAAAGAGTGATCTGGTGTTCTGGTTTTTTAAAAATGTCCTCTTACGAGTTTTAATATGTCTGAACGGTTGCCTTAACGTATGACGTTTTTTTAGTGCTGACCTGAGGTTATTTCTGTGTGCAGTGATGAGGAAAAAAATCCATTGCATGCAGCCATTGGTTTGCTGTTTCAGTGGACTGAGAAAGTGCTGCTGGGCATTATGTTGTAATGTCATACCTATCTTTTGCACTCGATGCTCCACCTGTTGAACGTGTTTGGGAATGCAGACCTGCATGTCTAATTAGGTTGCTTGTTGAACCACCCATGTTGCTTTAATTTACTGATGTTGCACTTTGTTCAGTGTTTTTCTAGGAAATATTTTGCCTAATAGTTTGACTGTAAGCTGCTATATTTAGGATTTTCTCGATACCACTTACACAATTGTAATTGATCTCAAATGCTGCCTTAAATTAATTAGTAAATTTCTATCAGAAATAAATTTTTGATAGGAATGCTTACATTTTTAAGGCACTGTTGGTGGACTGATACTTATTATCAGCTGAAACACAAGTAATTTTAGCATCAGAATAAACTGGAGATATCGCTAGAGCTGAAAATTTTAATCAAGTAACATGCCTGTAATATCTGCATTTTAAGCTTGAACAATTGCATGGTCTCACTCTCAACTTCTTACATACTGATGCTTGCTCAGGACCCCCTGACTTCATTTCTTGAAGTACTAAAGCACCAGTTTAGTGTCTGTTTGCAGCACACAAAGTCTTAATGCCACTAAGCTTTGGAAACACATTTAACCTTGCGACTGACATTTGGTTAGGTTTCAGCAACAAAACTGCTTGTTGTAGTTTAGAAAAAGAGTTGACTACTGTTTCCACTGGGATTCAGACTTGGTCTCAAGGATTGCAGTCCTGTGTGTGGCCCAATATTCTACCCTGTCCTTCACCACTCTTCATTCCGATCACCTGTTTTCAGCTGTAAATATGGGTGTAATTGCAAACACACAGCTTCAAGGAGCCTATAAGATTGAATCCCTCAAACAGCATCCAGAGGTGGTCAGTGATGCGTGTGACTGCAGATTCAATGTAGTGTGAAAGCAAGTGCCTCCTTGCCTGCATGCAAAGGGCCGTGGGGTCAGCTTCAACTTTGTACAACATGCATATAGCGCGACAAGTTGTCTGTTTGTGACAAAACCAGCATAGACAGTGATGTGAAGATGATCCATAGGGGGAGGTATCAAACAGCGTTTCTTGTCGTGCGCTCTGTGACTGAAAACAAATGTGTTTTTCTGTTCAACAGCGGTTGCAGTTTCCCACAGACGAAATCAAATGTGAGCTAGGAAGTGTGTAGTCACTTCTAGACACATTCTGATGCCAAGTGTGATTTGCGGCTCAAGCTAGACACAATCTGGATGCAGTTGGTCTGACCAGGGCATGAAACACATGTGGAAGGGCTGTTCTTTTACAGGATAATGGGCCACCAGCCACAACAATAAGGCCAAGTAGGATTTGTCAGAACCCTGGCCAGCTGTAGAAGGTGTTAATAATGTGTCATATAAAACATTATTTGTACTCATCAGAATGCCATCATCACTGTCAGGAACGAAGTGGAGATTTGCAATTGTTTTAGGAGGGAGAATAGTCATATGAGTAATGACAAATCCCTGCTTAGTCTTTTTTGGCTTTGCAGTGGAAAGCAGACTAATGAAAGCCCTGTGCATCTGTAGGCCTGCATGCCCATGCTCGCAAACTATCTTTCTTCAGCCAGCCACACGCATGGTCTCCTCTCCTCCCTCCCCAGCCTTCAGCCTGCCAGCCCCCAACTAGCACAGCCTCGAGGTAGGGCATGCTGGCAGTCCTCTGTGTTTGATTTTTTTTTTTTCTTTTTTTTCACGTGCTCTGGACAAATCCTATTTTGGGTGCTGTGAGACAAGGTTTGCACAATCTCTCCAGGCCAGATGCAGGAAGGAGTGACACTGAAGACCCCTCCCCCCGCATATTATTACATCATCTGTTTATGGCCAGTCAACCGTTCAACCATACATCACCCAGGAATGCTGTGAAAGTGGCACTTGTCATTTCATCAGTCATTGGAGACAAGGGTATGAGAGTCCGAAGGGGGACCACAAATCTTTGCGTTGTACTGAATGTGCCATTCTCCCTCCTGTTCCACTTTTCAAATTTTCCTTCATCTCAGGTCCCATTCTCCACGACTGTCAGCCCACACAGGAATCCTCCAGAACAGCCTGGTGATTCACCCTGCATCCACAGGCTGAGCACAGCACACGTTCTAACAATTACGCAAATAGGCATAGACACATATCCACACACACACACACTTCCCCCTGAACCTTACATTTCATCTGTGCATCAAGTATTGTTTTGAAATGGTATGGTGCTACCCACTTTACACAGGTCCATTAGATAACTGTCAGGGGTTTGTGTGAAATGATTCCATTAACTGTAAATAGCCACTGATTTTCAAATAGAAGTGGTGTGTTTAGTCACAAAATGTCCAGAGCACCTCAGTGCTTGATCCAGCATTTATTGGACTTGACTTTTTCTGAACTTTGACTTTTTGCACAATTTTGAAAATCTAACAGTGCCTGCAATGTATTATTTTGAACATATAGAGGGAGTCTAAAACAACCATGTAATGATCTCTGTAAGGCTGTCTTTGCTACACTGAGCTAAATACTGACCTCAACATGTAAACCAGCTGACAATGACGATGCTAGAAAGCTAATTTGCAGCAGGTATAATGTTTACCATGCTCTCTTACTGTTTAGTGTGTTAATTTGCTAACCTTTAATCAGCATAAATTAAAGCGTAGGGAATGTCATTTTTTCATAGTTTATTGTTCATAGACCAAAGTACTTTCGATGGAACAAGATTAAAGATTAAGATCAAATTTGATAACAGTCTATGCAATAGTTTTTGAGCTGCATCAGTTTAAACTAAAGTTTGGGGCTCCCAGACTGAGTGGCTCTGGCTTGCTGCTGGTGTGGCCATAAATTTCCTCTGAACTCTGAACCCAGCCCTTACCAAAGTGAACTGAAATGAGCTAGACTGATTTTTCTTTAGAAAGAGCCAGGAAAGATAATTTGAAAAAAAAAAAAGCTCTGTTCAATACAGCCACATCTTAATAGGATACTGATCTAACAGGAACCTCTGTTTGGAGACTGTTTCTTTGTGTGCTCAAGAGCCCCTCAATCGGCTTAAAGGTCAGGTTGCATACAAATCACACAACTGCCCTGTTTGTCCTTTTAGTAATATAACAGACCTCATAGAGAGATGGTGCCGAGAGACTGCATTTGTTATTCTTCACATACTCCATCTGGCCCATTACACATAACGAGAGTTATAGCTCTCTTGAAGAGAGTTAATAAATCAACCATGGATCAGGTTAGTTTTGCCTCTTTGTTTTTCATTCCAATCACAATGAATAATGCCAGTAATGCCGGTTAGATTGTTTGCGACAACTTAGTTTGCATCTGCCTGTGAATACAGTACTATAAGCTCTCAGGGCACTCACTGGATTGAGATAGTGATAAAAAAATCGCATCGACATGCTTTCCACATCTAATCATATATTTGTAGTTATATATACTGCGTTGTTCATTATTACTGTGCCATGGAACCATTTCAGGTGATTTCCAGTAATAACTCCAATACCTTCTCTTTCTCGCTTTTAATTCCTCTGGAGCATGAACTCACACTCGCTCTATTATTTTCCCCCTCAGCTACGCCTGCAATAGTTAGCCAAATGACATCCTTGTCATGATGTTAGGGTGATAATGTCAAGTAGGTGTGAGAGCTGTGTGTGTGTCACTGGCTTAATGGCAGCAGCCAAGCCTGCCATTTATTCTCTCCTGTCCTGCCAGCCAGATGGAATACATCACCGTATTGTTTGACATTACAAAAAGTGACATCCTGCACGATACTGCAGGTATTATGGCCCCTGCTGAACTCCAAGGTGATATTGACTGCAGCAACAGCCCAGCTGTGAAAGTTTCAAGCTCATTTCTCCAAAACAGTTACTATTAATATGCTTGTGAGTAAAAATTAAGACAAGCCATTACAGTATGGAGCAAGGCTAAAATGTCCTCAGGTGCTGTGTAATTGAGTTAATGTAGAAGGGAAATTGCATGCTGCTCCCAGCAGAAGTGAAGGCCGCAAGGAGTGGTAGTTAGTGGAAACTATATTTCCCATGAGCCCTTGACTGTAACCTGCTGCGAGCAAGCAGCTGCATGGCATCATCAATATGTCTCAGTCTGCTGGGTACTACCCAGCTGTAAATTGTTGACAGTTATACAAGCAAACACATCAATGGGTAGTCAGGCAACAGCAAAGCTGGAGGCACGTACAATATGACCCCATGCTTATGAAGAGCAAATTATGTTTTTACGGAGCTGGATGTCTGCAAAAGTAAAACTTCATTCTCAGGAACATGTCGCCTTTTAAATTTAATCATTAATAATTAAATGTGTTTTTTGGAAGAAACCCACTTTTGACTCGGAGGAAACAGATTTATTTAAACCTACAGTAGATGTTGGGGGATATATTTCATTACTTTAATTTGTCCTTCCATTGACATTGGGTGATGCTAATGAGAGTTATTTTCTGTGGTGTCTGTCCAGCTGGAGTCTAAAAGCAGAAGAGGTATTTAAATCTCCTCCTGACACTGAGCCAATGTATTCTTGTCCCTGGAGCCTTTACTCAGTCCATAGCACCAGAGAGGACAGGATCACTTCAGCCATAGTAGAGCTTTACCGTTAATGCACACCCGCTGACGAGAAAGGTTACCTGGGGGAGAAAGGTGGTCACCGGAGAGATGGAATTCTCTGCTCCATCTGATGAGAGCAGCAGCCACTGCACAAATATAATGCACACTGTTGCAGAGTTACTCCATTCCCCCTCTGCACTCCTGTGACGGTGCAAATTACAGTTCTGCAGCCTGTTGCACATACAAACATGACACCAGACCCATTATTTCTTCCAAAGTAACCTTTCGCCATTCCTCACTGAGCTGCCACACACTTGTACATCCTTCCCCTGTCAGCACTCCTGACATGAACTGTGAGAAGGTTCTGGTAACAGGCGAGGCAGGGTGATCAGTCATCACACCAGCCAAGGGTTCAAGTTAGTCAGTTTGAGGATTTGATTCCTGGGAAAGTGAGTGCCACTTACAGGGAGACATAAATTGGCAGTGATACAGACACAGAGACAGAAAGCACGGATGGCATCGGGTCATGTGAGGTCTGTCGTTTTAGTGGCTTTTTTATGGAGTCTACGGGGAGACGACTTTGGCTGGGTTGTGGCCTACTCAATACTCTAACCTCCAGCTACAAGCTAGAGTTTGCTGTGCCCTGGGTTTTTACTGCCTGCTCGGTCCTGACAGGTAATAAAGTGATTTTTACAAGCAGTCTTTAATTGAATGAGGAAGGCAAAGGTGGAGGCCTCCAGGTAGGCATGAATCGAAATTAATTTATTGATGACAAATGGAGCCTGCCTGACTTTTTCACATGAACGTCACTTTGCGAATGTGTGTCTGTTTTGGTTGTGAATAATAATGCAAGCACCCCAAGTTAAGCTCATTGTGTGGTTGTTCGGTGTTTGATGAGATTTATATAAACCGTAACGGAGAAGCAAGGACTAGGCTGCTTCACTGTCATTTGACTGTCATTTAACTGTCATTCAATTAAAGTTGCACTTGTCCTGCCAATACTTTAATTACACTCTCAATAATTGTTTTCCCATTTTTTATGGAGTGAGAATATTTAGCCTATTATTTTATGTGATGAGGAGCACTGGAATATGGGCGTAGATACTAAAGTGCAGAGGTATGTGCACATGCACACTTACACACATGTACACATATACAATAAATGCATGGAACTCTGCTTTGTGTCCTTAGGCAAATACAATTGACTTTGACTTGGATTAGATTTTATAATACCACCCACACAATACATCTGGAGCATCCGAGACCTCTTTGTCTTGGTAGATGTCACCAGCAGTGAGCTGATGATGTGGGCAGATGGGGACTGTAGACCTGTATGCATATGCACAAGCGTCACAAATTGCTCCTCAATAGCATTACAGTGGAGTCTCTCTTCCCTCACTCCCACTCTGCTTTTTCCAGCATTGCTCCCTCCACTTTCTTGTTTTCGTCATTCCCAAAAAACGAATGTGCTCCCACACACGTCACTTGAGCTGTGTCAAGTGGATGAATACTTGGATGTCAGTGTACGTGTTTGCATGTGAGATTGCATGCTTTTATTTTGGAGAAAGGCAGTAGCTTACAAACTTTCAATGCAGATGCTTAAGGTGATGCAGCAAAAAATAAGAGGTTATTGTACAGTAGAAGAGTTCAGAGGCAAAGAAAATGATAAAAATAGTATTAAAAGGTGGGAGGTCTGAGGAGCTAAGATGTTTGGTGCAGCACATGAGAGTTTTAAAGGTTTTGGCCTCAAAAAGATATCCATCTTTTCTATTCATGAGCCATACTTACCATCTAGGGTGCCAGGGGGCTGGAGCCAATCCTAGCTTTGACATTGACATCGGGTCAAAAGGGGGATACTACCCTTACCTTTGGTATCAAAAAAACCCCCAAAAAAACAAAAAAAACCTTGTAGCAAAAGTAAGATTAAACATTGTATTTTCTCCAATGTAAGCTAGTTCATTAGCATGTCTGCCAACTAGCTATCTGCATACAGTAAGGATGCTCTGATTAGGATTTTTGGGGCCAACTACAGATCACAGCTTTCAACCAGCTTGTACATTCAATGTTTGCTAAATTTGTTGGCTAGCTTTAAATGATGAAATCTTCCAGCAACAGCTCCTATTCTCTTGGCAAAATCAGTGATTTTGGGCTAGCAATGGAAAGCTTCGTTTCTAACTCTGTTTGAATTCAAGACACATTGTTTTAGTGAATTTTTAATAGTGTATCTACCACCATAACGATTGCAGATTGCCTCATGCGTTAGCCAGAGCAAAAAGCTGCGCAGGCTTAGCAACAGTTTATGATTGGTGGAGCTTTATAGAGGGTGAATTGGAGTAAAGATTATACAAAAAAATTTGGACAAATCAGGGCGGAAATGTAGTAAAAAGATTGGTGCAGGTCCTGATTTATTGTGAACCTTAACCCAGCTTGAAACAAACTAGGCCATAGAGAGACGATTTAAAGCCTCTGAACCTGAAATAATGTTAGTCATGGTTGACTTAGTTTACAGCTCTAGAGTTCATTACTGAGATGGACACTGGTCTGCCTCCTGAGTATCTAAAGCCCCCATGTGGATTTAAGTCAATAAAGTCAAGGTCATCAGTGGGACTGGTGAGTGATAGTTTGTTTGCGACTGTGAGGAAGCTGTGACATCCCTATAAAGCTGTGGGGCCATCAAACAGGAGAGGCTTATTCAGTCATTTGTTAGGGTGTGATTCTAATGAAAGAGAATACTAAAAAGGGGAGAAAGGTGATGTCTGAAAACCGTGTGGGGGTTACTTCGCTAAGAATTAAAAGTCTATGAGAAGATGAGTCATTAATCATATTTCTGAATATTCTTTTTAATCCTGACAGATCTGACACAATCAATAGATATGTTATTAGCCTTATAAACTTTACTGACACACTAGCAGCACTTCAGTTATATCCAAGCAGACAGCCTCTTTTAAAGTAGTGTTTTGAAATCATTTAGTGATATATGACAGAAATGCATTATTAATGTGTGTTTGATGAAAGGCAGGGGTGCTTACAAATTGGTAAACAACTCAGCCTGCTATAGGAGGCATGGGGGAGAGTGTCCTTGATAATGTGTTGAGTCCGTCCTTGGGCTTACATATGTGAAACTCATCCATTTCAATCTGACCAGTTAATTCAGTCTTTTTGAGGCAGAGCAGGAGGAGAACAATACAACAAAGGCACTGATAGATTACGCGATAGAGCAAGACCTTGCATTCTGTATGAAGTCCTGATCAAAGATATAGATGTTACCGAAATGTTATTGATAGAACTCATTTAATCAGAATTAAAAGTTACCCCCCACTGAGATCATGACATTAAAGACATTAAAGAGACTACAGGGCCTCACAATTTCTGTGTTAATAATACAGAGTTTCCAACAGGCTGCATTTTTTATAAAGGGACCAAGCTCAAAGAAAAGGATATTCTGAAGAACAGCGGCTGATGTTGTGAAGAGGTTTTAGAAGTCAGTTCAGACAGCTAATTCTGTAAATGCATCTACAAACATGCTGAAAAGAAAAATATTCAGTAATCACAAACTCATTATTTTCATTACAGTATGTCATTTTTGACAGAAATACAGAATCCTACTTAAAACTTAAGCAGTTGAGACTGTTCATTAGCATTTTACTGTGAGCAAGCTGCTGGTTGTTTTTCCCAGATGCTCCTGAGTATTTACTATTAGCTTACAGTAGATAAGGACTCTGAGTATTTCCATAATGTTGACCCAGGAATTTATGTGGGTATATTTGTCAGCCAAAGTTATATAAGAATATTAGTGTCCTGAATAGAGGTATACATATATAGCAGTTGTACGGTAGAATTAAAGATTTTGTTCCCTTTGTTACAGCGAGGCTTCACCCTGAGTGTCCAGACCTTGTTTGGTTTTATGGGCAATTCACCCATTGGGTGTCAGTGGTGCTAATAAGATGATGGTGTCATTATATGTGACACCAGGCATGTGTCACATGACGTCTTGCTGGTTCGACTCCAGCCCGGCTTGTCACTGGACTGAGATGGATCTTATCCCTCATGTGAGAGCAGACAGAACGTGGGTGGCAGTCCTCTTACTCTTGCTGTGAAACAGCCTCTGTGACAGTACAGCAGTTCTGCAGCTGAGCCACAGGGAGCACACAGGGACAGGGAGCCGGCAAAGCTCCCTGTAGCCTACAGGGGATGCAAGAGACACTCACTCTCACCACAGGTGCTCTCCCTCTCCACCTGTCAAAATCTCACTGGTTGCTCTAAACAGCCGTGTGATTTGCAGCACATGAAGCTCCAGTGAACTGCGGACTCAGATTTTAAATTGGTTAAAGAGACCGTACCAGAATTTTTTCTCATTTTTACCCCTTTACGGCAGACTATATCAGCATTAGCAGCACCAATTTCCTAAGCATACTAGAATTTTTTTAAAAGAGAAAGCTTTCTCTCAGGGCTATATCAGATTTTCTCTACACAAATATTATTGTGGCTTAAAGAATTCGCAGTGAGGATATTTTTGTGATATCTATAAAAATTTAGAGAAAAAAACTGCTAACAATCAGTTTCATCTTTAACATTTTTCATTATGTGTTTTGTTTCTTTTTTGGCAAATAAATTACACTCAAAGTGCAAGTGTATGGAGGTGGATAGAGATTTTGTAACCGTTACTGTACAAAAGAGTCCAAAATGAAAAAAATTACACACAATGATTTTTTCTATTTTACAGCAGCTACCAGCTCTGATAAGGCGAGAACAGAACAGAAATGATTAAAGAGGCAGTGTATTTTATACACAATATTAACACATGTATTATTAACATAATATAAATTTTTAATTTTAAAGATCAGTTATTGTCAATATTAATATAGAGTGACAGCCCTATTTCCCATAATTTTCAGTGCTTGGAAGTTGCTCTGGATCCTTGCTGCCTTCTTGCTTAAGAAAGGTAATCTATCATGGTGACATTAAGTTGTGTATACTGATTGTCAACATTACTGCTGCATTGAAAAAAACAAAGAGGGCAAGCATTGACGATGAAGAATTAATATTTATAGTTTGCTGCCAATATACAGTATGTTGTAAGAAGTATCTCTGGAACACAAATATCAATCAAGCAAAAATACATTTATAATTTATATACATAAGGCAGATCCAATCTCAATTTAACTTAAAAAACCCTGTTAAAGTTTCCTTATATATTTATATGCATCTTTATATTTTGGCTGGTCTCAAGTCCAAAAATAGATGTTTGAATACCCCTTTTTTGCTTAAAAGTGATCTGCAAACTATTTTCAGGCCTTCAACTGTAAAACAATAACATTCAGTAATTTTATTAAAAAGTAAAAATGAATTGACCTTCATCCTTGAATTTATGGTTGATTTTCTTAGTATGCTGAAATGAATAGAAACTAGGGCTGTTAGTAAAATCATTATCTTGTAATTCTAAGATGTTAAAGGGACCGTTAACCCAAAAATGAGAATTGAGTCATATTGTACTCACCATAATGCTGATGAAAAGTGAGCGGAGGTTTTTTAGTTCACAAAAAATTTCTAGAGCTTCTTAGCAAAACAGCATTGCTGCTTTCACACTTTTTAAAGCCAAGCTCTCAACTGTTGCTGCTAAACTCAAGGTATTAGTGCCCCTCCTGTCTACACACACTTCACTGTTTGTCTCTGTTGAAGCATAATGAAAGAGAACACACTCAAATCATTATTGTATTGAAAGAAGCTACGCTATCAGATGGTAGTTCAAAGACAGTAAATGTAGCATTTGCGTTGCATGTATGCAATTCAAAGTTACATCAGACATAACATGCACTAACCTGTTTCATTTAGCACTTACAGTGATATCCTCTAACAGTGGATAAATAATGGGATAGATGCACCAATCAGCAACCTGTAAGAAAGTTTAGGAAAATGACCAAGCAAACTTAAGCTTGTGAATAATCATTCAAGCGATGAGTGATATACATGAAGCATGATCCTGCAACTGTAAATGGATCCATGAAATCTGTGGGTTTCAGGAGATAATAGACATTTTCAAAGAGCTGCCAAGTTATTTTTGGGGTTGTGAATCAAAAACAAATAAAATTGCCTACCCACCCACCCATACATTTATTCCAATAGCTGTAGGAGGGATTTGAAATGATGTCTGCATGCAGGAGAGCACTGTAACTGTCATCTGTTGTAGATCACATTTTAAAATTACACTCTGTCTTATGGAAATGCTGAAATTGCCTTGCCAGATCGACTAACTTTGCAGCAAGAGTAAAAGCCTACAACATGCCAAAACAACAGGTCCTCCTTTGAGCATGCCACAGCACCGGTAGCAGGCACCTCTGAGCTCGCTGTGTGAAATGTCATCACATCAGTTTATTTGACAATGACATTATTTACCTGGAACCATAGTAATTATTCATTTTATCCACATCTCCCCTCTTAAATCAATTTTATGCTCTTCCCACACAAATCATTTTGTTTGACTGAGCACAGGAGAAATGTTTCATTTGAACGCATTAAAATGCATGTGCTGTTTAGTGCCACCCGATCTTTTGTCTTGAGAAATAACTGTAAAACAAAAGCAATAAACTGCAATGTGGAGTTGAGCCAGAGGGTAGATTGAAACAATTTGAAATACTCAGGATCACAATACAACTGGAAGTAACATTTCGCTGCTGCACAGAGATTGTGCCTCATAGGGGACAGACTGTAAAGACATCTCAGTGACATCTGAGGATTACCCAAACGGCAGTGCAATGGCTACAAAAGGGCCAGAAGGGGCCAGGGCCCAGCTCCAATACAAGGAGGTAGAACTTTGAAGTGGCGATTAGGCTATGAGCTTTGCACCCAGAGCTTCAGAGGCACTGCCCTCTCCACCTCAGCCGGAGCATAAAGATGCAGTGTGGCAGCTTTGCTGACTGGACACTGCTCCAGTTCCGCCTGTCCAATTAGCAATTTCTTTTACCCCTGAGGACTGGTCCCTTTCTGCTTGGCTTAGCTCACTGCATGTGGGCCAGATCACCTACATGTACTGTGTAACCACAGTAATGCTTGTTGTGCTCAGTGCTGCTATACGCACTCCATGCTAAAGACTCTTTACTGTGACATTTTCTGCAAGTTCTGCCTCTGCTGGACCCTCAAATATCCACATTTAACCTCCTGCACAACTTGATCTTTGTTGTCCTCTTCTGTGAAAGGGTTTATTGCAAGCTCATTTACACCATCATTGTCACTACTCAACTCAGTACATAGTGCCATTTGTTTTCTCTTTTATGTGCATATAAAAGAGATGGCCACTGAAATCAAAAACAAACAAGCAACTTTCAAGTTCAAGAGTGCTCTGACTTCTAAAGGCTTCTGATCAAAGGACTCAATGGCTTGTTCAGCTCACTTGTCAGTTTTACTAAGTGGTGCCTTTTTAGATGGGATTTGTCACCGTTCATTTGGAGGTATTTTTCATTCCTTACCTAGTTAAATATCATAAAAATGGCTACATGTGACATTAGCAATTTTCATCAAGTCAAACTGTGTTCTTAATCCAGTTTTAGCATGCAAACACTATTATCTTTAACTTCCTTAATGCGTCACCTGCTGGAGTACTCCAAGCTAAAAGTTTTGTTTTGTTCAAGAGGAAAGATAAATTGGATTTCCTGAGAGCTGTGATCGCCGTGTGCAGTGCGGGCTTCTCTTACTCTAATGATGCCTCTTTTACTCCACAGCCACAGTGCTGAAGATTAGCATATCTCCCTAATACTTCAACACAGTGTATTTCCTTTTCTTCTCTCTTCTTCTCTGTAGCTTTTAAGAGGGGAAGTTATACTCCACAAGGTGGGAAGCAGAATCCAGTTGTCCATTACTGAGGGCAGTAATGGGGCCTCTTTGGATGCTGCATTTTATTTGGAGGCCTTTTACTCCCTTGGCTCTCATGACTGACACAGATCATAAACCATACCACCCACAACCCCACACTCGACCTTCAGAGAGCACACAGGACGTAAGGCCCTACATCATCTGCAGGCTTTCACACATCCACCTGGCTCTTCAAGCCCTTCAAAATCAGAACATCCATCACTGAGGCACTTAGCATAAAAGTTACTACAGATGCCCCAAAGACCTGTTCAGCTTTCCTTCTTTAAGATCCATCGCTTCACTTGCTGATGTTGTGGTATCTAATGGACTCAACTTTATTGACCCCTCTATGAATATACTGTAGCAGAGTCTATAGTCTGTGTCTATGTTTGAACATCTGTGAATGGTGGTATTTATCATTCAGGAGCTGGCTGTGTTTCACTGACCTCTTAATGCTCAAGAGGGCATGGTTGTGCCTTTTGTACCATTAGCAGCCTCTTTGACTGCAGATAAATAATAGAGGGACACTTGTAATTACTGTTACGCTGACCATTCTTATACCTTGAACCATTAAAACAAGAGCAGACATTTTACATCAAGTCTTTTCTAGTATGTGGTATTTGCTATTGTTAGGAGATAAAGTCACTTAGTTTTAGATGTTTAGGATTCTTATCTCTGAAGTCATTAAGGTACAGGAGCATATTTTCACCAACCACAGGGAGCAAAGTTTATTAAACTCCCACTAGTTGGTTGAAGCACTTTCATTAAGTTTATCACATATAATTATATTGAGTAAAACTTAGTGAAATTTGTTCTCAGCATGTAACTCATCCATGGAGAGCAGTGGGCAGCCACCATATGGTGCCAGGAACCAAACACATGTATTTCACCAGTGCATGTGTTTGGTGGTTTGGTGGTGGGGGAAACTAGAGCACCTGGAGAAAACCCACAGAAGCATAAAGAGAACATGTGAACTTCAAAAAGAGACAACAAAGAAAGGCCTTGCCTCAGCAGGAAAGTGAACCCAGGACCTTCTTGCTGTGAGGTGACAGTGCTAACCACTGAGTCACTATGCTGTAATATGCCCAGAAACGCAGCAATGTGCCAAAAAGGCAGGGAGGAAAAAGACTGCCAGCACTTCAAATGAATACAAACAGTGCAGATTTCAAACTTTTAAGAAGGAAAGAAAACTCCACAGGCTCTTAAGGTTTCAAATGCTGGCTGGTTTGTAAAGTCAAGTGTTTCAGAATTATCAGGGGGATCCAGTGGCAGAATTGAAAACAATATTCTTTTTTATGATTTAATTACTGTTATTTATTTATTTATTTATTTTACCTAAGAGTGGGTAATCTTCCACAGAGTTCTCCATGTTGTGACACCAGAAGGGGCTAACCAAACATCATTAACTCGATAGGATCTTTTATGATTTTCACTGGTTTCACTGCAAAAATAGATTTTCAGACATCAGCCCTACTAAATCCTACACACTGATCCTTTAAAGGGACTCGAACAAATTTCTGAGTGGAGTATTTATGACACATTTACATGTGATATATTTGTACTCAGCGTGAGTAGATGTAGTGGAGTATTAAAGTAAACATGAGATGTTTAAAAATTCAGTAATTATATATTTAATTCAAATTTAGTAAAATAGCAACATATGGATAATAATTGGATGTAAAATAGGATTACAAAAGCCATCATTAGCCTTCTTTTCTTTCAGTTGGTGGTAAACACCAATCCTGCCAGCCTGAATGTGACAGGCTGTTGTCCAGCTTTTGTAATTTCATCACACACCAAATGAAAAAGGTTGTAACTGAAAACAGAGAAAAAAACATATAATATGATAAATGTAGCATGTTCTACAAAAATGTAACATAAATGATGTGAATCGTTCAAGACAATCAACATGCTGATGTCACTCCAGTGCAGTTTTATTGATCAGTCTGCTCTTCGTTGATTAAGAGGTGTTTAATTCAAGGAAATCAGAAACAGTAAAATAAGCTCCTGCACCTTTTCCTTGGCTATAATTTCTGTGGTTGCCATGGTCACTTGGCGAGCCACAGCATCAAGTTGGAAAAGTTGAACCATCATGAAGTCTGAATGCAGCAGTGAATAGCTGTGTGAGTTCTCTATGGTGGAGGCCACTCTTCTCTCCTTGCCGCTGCATTTATAAAAAAAAAAAGTGATGAAGGTTAACAGTTTGTTCAAGTTTTATATAATGATTACTCTCCCTTTTTATGAGTTAGTCACACTGTCAAAGTTCGTTTACCTCTTACTCTCCCTGCAAAGTACATAGTCTGTGTCAACAGTGTCTGTCCACCCTCCATTTCGGCCAAATCTATACAAAATTCAAGGCAAATGTACAAAGTAAGTGGTTCTTTTTTGGTACAGCACACTGGAAATTGTGCTCTCAGGGAATTTTAAAGGGTTGTCTAGTAGTAGAAGCCTCATCATCATCTCTCTGTCATTAGGTTTGTTGTCCGTGGTCTTAGCTGTTCTGTATGAGCTGTCTCTTTTTTAACTGCGAGTGGCATCAGGTGTCACGTTGACTTCAAACCAGCAGCTGAGTCTGAGGGAAAGCCTGTAGACTAAAATGCTGATCCCATTCTTATTTTCCATATGAAACAAGTTTAGCTGCCACTGTTCCTCCTTTTTGAGCTCGTCTCTTCCCAGAGGACACGACGAGGTGGAGAATAAAGCAAAGATGTGATGGAGGAGTGAGATGAAAAGGCCAGTTGTGACAGGCAAAAGAAGAAGAGGAGAAAGCAATTGGGGAGAAGACAAACCCAGTTATTAAAAGGAAAAGCATGGGTGTTTGTCAGTCAGCTGTGTGAAAATGCATCTTGACACCCGTTTATCACTGTATATTTAGGACTCAGAATTGTTGTAAGGAAATCAAAAATTTGAATACATTAGCATCTTCCCTGCTGTGTAAATATCAAAGCTCAGTGAGGCTTTATATCGTTGTCCTCCAAAAAGAACGCTGTTGAATTGTGTAAATGTGAAAAGCAAAGTGATCCACTTATTGCTGGCATGATAGCCAGCATGCTAACAGGCGCAGGTGTGCAGGTGTCGGTGTGAAACGCCTCACACACGCGTGCTGAGACACATGCGTGCAGCGATAGATGATGTTTTTTTATGACTCTCTTCCAGAGTCACCTCTCTCACTGGGCATCTACTGATACCCATTAATCATGAGCTCTCTTGTATTGTCAGCCCAGCCTCCCCTCTCCTCCACTCTCATCTCCTCTCCCCCCCTCCCTTCACTTTCAGCCTGTCACTTAACAAGCTGTGACACCATGACAGTGATGTGTGTGCAACTGAGTGATGCCTGGCTGCAGCCCTTATTGGGAAGGTATTGAAATGCTCCGGCACGAAGGGGAATAGTGATGAGATTGTATTTCTCGGCTCCTTATGACAGAATGTAAAAATGGGTGCTTGGCTATTCAATTAGACGTGGAGGGAGAAGGCCCAGGTTTGGGTCGCCCCTTTTGACAACATGATTTACTGTGGCACACAATCAGCTCTGTTGCAAGAATTCTGTGTTTTTTATTTTACACACAGTGAAGAAAATTTCTCCATGTATGCTAAAAAGCATCACTTATTTTTTCTGTTTTTGTTTTTTTTTTGCCTTCCTATGTGTGTGTGCATGTGTTTGTTTGTTTGTGTGTGTGTGTGTGTATGTGCACAGGCTCAGTGTCCCTCAGTGTGTTCCTGGTCTCCCTCGCAGTGACAGTGTGTGCTGTTTGGCTGGTGGCTCTTTGTGGCGTCTGTGGTTGGTGTCAACGCAAGCTGGTGAGTTTACATGCACACACACACACACACACACAAACATGTACACACATACGCACAAGCTTCTTTAGCAGATATACTGTAGCTTCCAGTCACATTTGTTGCCATCTTAACATGCTTTAATAATCCAAGAGCCTTAATAAACATTGTTTGTGAGTTTACTAGAAAATGACACATTGCTACACTTGAGAAGAGACAATGTGTGCAAATATTATGAAAATCTGTGCAAATATTATGTGCAATCTTGTTACACTCAGAATTTTCTGTTACAAGACACTTACTAATGAAGACATATTACTATTGGAATAAGAATTCAGATGTTATACTTATGTAAAAGTGCTAATACAATAAAAACATAGTTCTTTTCAGATAAAATTTGTGCATTCAAAGTTCTACTCAAGATTAAAAACACAAGTTTGATGCATAAATTCTTTGTTTTTTTTCCTGTTACATGGTCAAGTTTGAGTAAGTTTTAGCTACTTTATTTGCAGTCAAAGGCCCTCTCCAAAGGGTCACAAGATAAATCTGGGTAGTCGTGAGATGAATAATGAGAGAAGAAAGAAGAAAAAGAAAAAGTTCTTCTGTACCAATTTAATTTTTTTTCTTTGGACTTTGAACTGAAGCTTTGCTTTTTGTGAAAAATTGGATAATAACCTCTTTGGACCTCAAACTGTTATTTAAATAAAACCTCAGAAGTTAAAAGTCTCTTTTGGTGGAGCTGCTACAATTTATAGACATCTGAGCATGACAAGGGAGCCCAACTAGGTGCTCTGTTTTTAAGGGGTTGCAAATAAAGGATGGGAAATACTGTTTTTATTTTATAATACTGTCCAACTTATTCAGGGTTTTTTTTTAAATGAAAAATGATAACCTGAAAAGTAACTGATAACCATAGCTGGTAAATAAATGTACTGCAGTAAAATCCTACTGCTCTGTGTAGTAAAGCTGTGCATAAGTGCAGCACCTGAGTACTCACGTTCCACCATCGTTACATCAGTGTCCACGTGGCCACAGCAGCCCAGACTCAAGCTAATGAATCTCTCAGACGGACACAGCTCCAACATTAGTAAACTGTGCTGATACAGCATCGGTACCAGCCCACTCATTGAGGAGAAACAGAATACAGATCAAGTGGACTGACCTCTAATAGAGGGCATGTCATTGTGATTATGTGGTATGAAATGTGATTGATTAAAGGGAGGCAACCACTCATTAGGCAGACAGAGCTGTACGGCTGAGTGCCACCCCACTTGACTGATTTTTCCTCTTTAGATTTGCATGCCTTTAAAGTTAATTGATTTCTGATTCATCCTGTGCTTGTACAACCCAGGAACACAGGTCACCTATTTTAAGTTAAATGTTGGCCTCAACTCCTACTTGTTTCAGCTCACCGTCTCACTGCTGTGAAACTTATTCGTCCACAGATGGTAGGATTTGGCATTGCATCAGGCTCTGCACACCACATGCCTCTCTACATTATGTTATTTGTGGTGCTTGAATCCCCAGAAGGTTACCAAGATCACTCGTCAGCGCTGCTATAACATACACTACATGAACCAGAGGGGAAATGGTCTGTGCTGAAATGGGTACGGTGGTACGCGGCCTTTTTATTGTTTGTTTCGCTGGAACATAGTGTTATATTTGATTTTCCACTTCAAAGTAAATGGAGCAGTGAATGACTCCTAGTTTCCTGCTGTGGATGGTGGTAGTTCTGCTTCCAGCACCTTGGAAAGTGCTCAAGGTCCTGTCCAGAGCACTGCTGTAAATGGATCTTATTTCCATCCTGTGACAGTGCATCACAGCAGAACAGAGGCTGCCTGGGACAGGATGACGGTCTGCTGGCCTTTCGACCTCCAGAAGAACAGTATCAAACACATCCTCACACAAGATGATGTGCTTCATCTCAGTGGAGATGCTGTTTGCGCTTGTCTTATTTTTCTCCCTTATCAGTGCATCTTATCTCACCCTGCTTACTTCAGAGTGTGTACGTGTTTGTGTGTGTGGTGGTGGTGGTGGTGGTGGTGGTGGGTAATAAGAGCGGCATTAAGATGTTAATTAAGCCCTCTGTAGTCTTTGGACTACTTACTTTGGGAAAAATGTCAGCGGCCCACTGGTGTGGAACTGCGTTAAGCACAGCTGCCTAATGTACAAAATAATAAAGTGTGACTGAGATAAATGGCAGTCATTCCATGATGATAAACATGTTATTGACAATGCACTGCACTGTGACAAAGCATAAATAGTACTAATCTTGTTAAAAACCATTTTCTCACATTAACATCCTCATGGTGCGCTACTTTCTATATGTGACTAACAACCATGAAGGCGTGGCAGCCATTCAATCTGTTCTTCTGAAAAAAAGGCGTGATACAGACTGTTTCCACTTCCTCACTCCCCTTGATCTCTTTATCTCTCTTATTTTCCATGGTAGTCCTATATTCCCTGAGCACATGATTAAAATGTATATACAGTAAAATTTGCATAAACGCGCTTACTTTGAACTAAGGTTCCTTTTATAGATGCGTGATATACGTTCTAAATTCATGCAGGCTGATTATCTGTGCAAAAAAAAAAAAATGTTCCATTAGGTGAAAAAGTGCTCAGCTGTTAATAGACTCATGTTAAATAAAGCTACTTCAAGCCCATCCACATCTTAAACTTCCATTTTTGATATTTCCGAGCGTACTCTTTGACAGTGTCAGCTTTCATAAGAACAAATGTTTGCCTCAAGCTTCACGTGTCAGTTGCGAGTGGGCCCATGCCAGTTTTGGTTATGATTCATAGGTTAATAGACAAGACATTTTGGGTGAGTGTTGCTTTCGGTGTTTTAGCTTTGGCAACCAGTACGATGGGTCTTATTTTAAAAGTCCTCATGTGCAGTCATCCTGAAGCCTCCCTCCTGCTTGGTTCTCTGTTATCTAAGCCCCCTGGAAGTACTGCACACTGAATGCTATCGTCTCCTTCTGCTGCCCGCTAAGTCTGTTTGCTTAGTGCTGTTTATAGTTGCATCAGCATGAAATTTTTAGAATATGTGCTAACGCCAATGTTATTTTTATAAGCAACTTCACACTTTTACTCAGGCTTTACAGAACTGTTCTTCTGTACTTATAAGTTTTATTTGTTTTAATGTTTGTCTTTAGTATTATTTTTGTAATTAGGGACAAAAAAAATGGACCAAATACGCGTAAAAGTTTTAGGATGTGTCACATCATTGTTGGCCCTGCGCTGCCAATGAGTGGCAGCAGGGGGCTCATGTTGTAGGTGTTGGGTGGGATTCTTATCAGAGGTAATGCAGCTAGCATCTGTTTGAGCAGCAGTGACTGTTTGGCATTCAGAAAGCCTCTGCTCGCTCCTGTGAGCTCTGTGCTGTTTGGTCCTTGACATAGTTGTGAGCAGAGTTTAGATTGAACCTGACTAGATTCACAGCCTGATTTGATCCCTGTTGGGCTTGTATCAACAACCCTCAGTTTTGGTTGCATCAACTGGGAGTTCATAGTTCACACTTGTTAGGAGGATGATAGTAATTATGTCAATCAGATGAAAGAGAAGATGAGAGAATGAGTAATTATAGAATTTCAAAGGAGAACTGTCACAGTCATTGGAAGTATCATAATAACAGCACATTACACCAATCTAAAGCCTTGACCTGTCACATGTAAGTGAAGGATAATGTTGCTAGTGTTTCTGATGATATTTAAATTTTATGCCTCTGTGTTTAGATGATTCTCAATGTTAGTTAATACTGCACTGGTAACAGGTATTTACAAAAAAAAAATGTTTTGACAGACAAAGGAATTATCCCTTGATCATTTTGCAGTGGATGACCATTTTAATAGTGCACTCCTCTCTAATTATGGTGCGATCTGGGTAATATTGAGCGAGTATGTGGACTCTTGCTGCCTGCTAATTCACGGAAAACAAACACAGCTGGGTGTTGGAAGGCAATGCACTGCCAACCGAGACAGAGAGAGTGGTAGTTTCACTCTGTCTCCTCTCACGTCTGTATTCTTCAAGAAAACCCTCAGCATTACTCTGAGCAGTCAAGCACCACATCGTTTCTCAGACCATTTACAGTTGTGTAGCAGAAAAATATGGGTCCTCACACGCACTTCAGCCATTATCATGCCTGTACAAATAACAAGCAAGTAATGCATGAATCTAAAACGGTTATTAGTGATATTAAGTCTTTAGAAGGGATTAAAGATGGTCTGCGCAATTGAGATTTCAGCATATTTCGCCTTTTTTTTGTCATTATACTTTAATTGCTGTGGGATGTTTTGCCATGATGTTTATTATTAAACAATTTTATTTCCTGTACGTTTTTTTTTTTTTTTTATACACTGCACACAAGACCAGGTGGAAAGCCATTAGCCACTACGCTGAGTAACAAAAAACCTTTCAAATTATAAGCACAATACGTTTTTGGACTATGTCTTCTAGAACAACAGAGATATGCATTTTCCTGTCATAATAAGATAAGGTAGGTTAAGATAGGTGTCTTTTGGTAATAATAGGTGATTGTCAGGCCAACAGAAAAAGGGACCCGCTGACAGTACATGCTGTAGTGGAAGCATAATAAAACCTCAAATGCCTATCAGCACAAATAAAGATAACCCCAGTATTGAAACACAACCACAGGAGCAGAACTTGCTATCACTGTCAAACTGGTTGACTGAAATGATTACTTAATCTAAATTACTAAAGTCTCTGGATGGTGCTGAAGGTTAAGAGTAGAAATATTTGTAAACACAAGATGACTTGGAGGCTTATATGAAGAGACGGTGGCTTAAACTATTTATTTTTCTATAAGTTGTAGTTTAATTAATGCTTATAATGTAGACTTTCAAAATTGAAAATAAAAACAAACTTAATTTGGGGCTGTTTAAACACCCTCCTCTTGTTGTGGCCCCAGGCACTTAGTTCCACTATCTCCCTCATTTACTGTACTAGACTTTAATAATGTTTATAATTATTTGCATTTATAACATGCTCTATTGGGGTTTGGTTGTTAAAAAGTGTAAGTGGATTGTTTTTTTCGGTCCAAGCTGAGGCTTGCTGCAATTTGGATATGTCTCATAATTGGTTCATCATATCAGCTGGAGCTATTTTAAACTCATGGCTGAGAGCCAGACAGCACTGAATACTGTAATCGTTTGAAACCCCTTTGTCGTATAACAAAAAGACGGCTGGTTTAAATTAGACTCAAGTATTTTCAAGGGTATTTGAGTAGAAGATGAGGGGGGAAATTGCTCACTCTTCCAATGGTTTGCTTTAACCCTCATTTGGGGTATTAAGCTGATTTTCTTTATTGTTTCTTTCCTCATGTCCTGAGAGCTGGTGGGCTTTGTTATGTTCATCTCTATGGATCCCTGCAGCCTCAGACAGTCCCTTGAAGATAGAAGCAGAGTAGTTGTTGTGAATGAGCTGGAGGAAAGGTGTAGAGGAAGGTAGAGAAATGGTTTTGAAGTGCTGTAAATCTTTGTGTGTGTGTGTCTGCATGGAAATGAGGATCGTACCGTGGGACTCATTGCAGAGTCTGCCCATTGCAGAGTGTATGATTCCTCCCTTGTTTTCACATCCAATTCACTGGAGACTTCCTGTCACTCACTGTTTCTCTCAGTTCACTTTTCACACCTGTCCATTCTTCCCATCTCTTTGTCTCACGTCATCCTGCACTCTCCTTGTTTTGTTCTCCTGCTGGCTGCCTGTTTTTTGTTTTTTATTTTTTATTTTTTCCCCAAAGAAATTTGATTTCTATTTTCAGCTCTCACCCCTCTTTCTGTACTGGACACTCGCTCGTCCTCTGTCTCTTCCCACCTTCCTGAAAATTTTACGATAGCATTGAATGATACATGAGTTTCCTTTGATAGCTGGTCTGCTGTGGCTGCCAGAAATCCAGACTGTTTTGCCCGAGCAGAAATTGACATAGAAGAATACAGTATTTATTGCAATGTGTTTATGTACACGTTTCTTTGTATATTGAAGAGTCTGCCTCTTGGGCATCCAGATGTTTTGAAGCTGCAATGGCAGATTGCAAGCATCTTTGTGTTTTCGAAATAGTGTCCAAAATTATGGGAGGTAATTTCATATATTCAGCTGGCTTGTCAAGCCAGTGATAACAGCTATTAAATGCCTGGAGCAGGCTATAAAAGATTATGACTGGTCTCTATAGTGCAGGCTGAGAACGTACTATTGACAGGCTGTGATTGGTTCAGTATATGTGGATGTCTAAACCACAAACACATCTCTTGCAAGCAGCTGTTTAACTACTCGTTCCTGTCAGATCTTTGTTTATTCATTTGTTGACTCTTCTATTTCAGGTAAGTGCTGATTATACAATAGATGAGCGGCTTTGTCCCCCTTGTGTGTGTGTGATGGATATCATTTTGCATCATCATGCCGTTGTGGGCTTTATCAATTCTGCTCAGCAGTGCTATTGTCAACTCTGGCTTTGTAACAGGTCCAACAATATCCACAGTATTCAAGGCGTGGACTGTAGTTTGGATTGGGGAACTGTGTTATCTGAACCTTATGGAGTCTGCGTCAGTCTGCTTGTTAGATGGTGGAGCTCAATATAGTTTGTGGTCAAATTTGCATTCCCATGCGCTTGTGCTATTTAAAGGGATTGCATGCATCAAATAAAGGTCTGAGGCTATTCAGTCTCTGTAAGAAAACTCATTCTTAACCTCTGGCTGATTGCCTCTCTTTGTTTTTCTCTATATTTAGTGGCTCAGTGGGTTTGTGCTCATGAGAACAGGTTAAATTTGAATTGTTTTTAGTACTGGGTAAATGCTGGCCATTTTTAAAGGTCTAGTGTGAAAGATTTAGAAGATCTACGAGCAGAATAGGGCAGAAATTGTGCGTAATATTCACTGAAGTATAACCACCTGAAAAAGAACCACTGTGTGTTCATCATCTTAGAAAAAGCTCTTTATATCTACCTCTTTATATCTACAGAGGGAGCTACTCTTCTTTCATCAAGTCTGCCTGTTGCACTGACTTGTTTTCCTCTGTCTGAGAGAGCCTTCAACGTCCACCTAAGGCTTTAACACACAGCATTTTGTCAACAACTTGGAACTGAAAAATTAGTTCTCATGACTTTTCTGCCTGCAAGGCTTTACAAAGACATCTGTTTTTTTTTTCATTTTAACTCGATGAAAGGGACTGCAACTTTTACATTTTTACATTTTTACATACAATTTAAACAATTATTGCATACTGCATAACAGAATTATATACTGCACCAAAATTTCTGTATTGCCTGTGGGGCTTTAATCTGGTCATAGTGTTTTCACAATGCAGAGGCTTTCCCTAAATCACTGGGGATTATGGGAAGCTTCCCTTTGGCGAGTTTTTGCTTTATTTCATTCATTACCTACTGATCAAGCTTAGCTTGGTTCCAGACCTTTGAATATCCAATTTGTTCAGGCATTCAAATAGGTCTGAAGTTGTCTGGCTGTTTCCCTGGTTAGAGAAACACTTGACTAATCAAAGTTTAATTGGCATGATTCAGAATGAAGGCATCATCTTCCTTCATAGCTAGCAAGTGACAGACAAATGGCAGTAAGAGTGGATGAGGTTGATGCAGCTACATAGTCAGTTCTAAGTCTACATAGATAGCAGCTTTTGACCAGCCCTTCCCAGAAAAACACGCTTCCTTTAACAAAACAGCTGAATCAGACCCAACCGCCATACGTTATCACCAAAGGCAGGGTCGGGTAGCTGAACTGCAGTGAGGCTTATCATGAAAACTCATTACAAGAGTAAAGTGGATGCAGGGAAGTTGCCTAGCCCGTGACCGTGGTCCAGTTTGTATTCCACTCTCAAACTTGATTTATAGCAAGCCTACCATGTGAAAAGCTCTTTAGCCAACTTACGATCCTATTCTCTGAGTGTTGACCTCCCACTTGTTTTCTGGGTTAAAGAACCTTCCCCTTCGTCCTCAGTGTGTATCAGAGCATCACTGTCAGGGAAGCATGCATGGCATTTTGGGGAGGGGGCAGCTTTAGACTGATCTCATCCCTGTCCCACTTGTACCAAGGTGTCAATAGAGATTACCTGCATTGTGACACGTGTGAAACACCTTTAACTGTAATGAGCTTTTCCAGTAGAAAGTGCCCAGCAGACCTCACTTCTCGAAGCCTTCAAATTGCCATTATTTCCATGGTTACAGCAGGTCATGCTCTAGCTGTTTGAAATCAGGCTGGTGCAGGACTTTCTAGAGGCTTCTCTCCAGTACTCAGCGGATAACCTTAAAGAGGCAATTGCCATGTAAATTTCTGGGTGGTGCGAATGATAATCATAGTCAGAAATGGCTCTCCACAGCAGATTTGATTTGACTTTGATGAGTGTAATCAGGAGACCATCAGGTAAAGGACTGATGGCACAGTGTTCCTGAGATAATAGAAGAGGCATTTACACTTGAAATTAGTATAGCAAAAACAAAGATTCAGAGGACAAATCTAAGCTAACCTTTTGTTTCTCTGATTTCTCTATCGTCCCCACCCTCCGCTTGGCTCAAGGGGAAGAGGAATAAGCCAGGAGTGGAAACAGCAGACACTCCAGACTCGGCACGTGGGCGAGGGGAGAAGAAAGCCATCAAGTAAGTGCCTGGTAACTGGTTGGGGTAGAATAATCTCGTGATAATGAACTCCCTCTGGTCCAGCTTCGAGTCCCTCGATGTACACAAGACAGGGCAGAAACGCAGAAAATGAAGCCGGTTGTTTTATCTTGAAGAACAGTGTCTCTGCAAGACATGTTCGGACAGACATTAAATGAAAGGTTAGTGATTTAATCAGTATAAATTAAATCTGCATTATCTTACCTGTGAAGCTTTTGGCTGGACAAGTCTGCCCCTGCACTTATCTTATGGCTTGTTAGACTGGTCTCCCTTAAGTGCAGTCCTCTGCATTGCTTATAGTGGTGGTGCATGTTTAAGTGAACACAGGGAGGCTTGAGCTCTCTTTGTAAAATCATTTGAGTATAAATGTTTGGGGGATTTTTTTTTTTTTTTTTTAATCTAACATTTCTTACAGGGCTCAAACTAAGATTAAGGTATTTTCTGCTCTTGATGAAACAAGGCCATAGGTCAGTACCAGGAAATGTCAGCTTTGTAATGCTAAGTACAATACTTTATTCCACAAAATGCCTCTATTAACCTACTCATCACGACTTCTCTTCTGTAGCCTGCTGTTCTCTCAGCTATGTTTGAATGTCTGTGGTTACTTTTATTTTCTGTACGGACGTTTTTAAGCTGTAAAGATGGGCTCCGTGAATGTATTTTGACTTGAGTCCCCTGTTAATTTTTTGCATCATTTTTTCTCACTTGCTCCAGCAGCATTGGTGTGCTCTCTTGGTCATTTCAGCTTCAAACTTCTTCTCTTTGTTCATTGCCTTTCTCTCCCGCTCTGTCCCTGTGCTGCAGCTCTGACCACTGCTGTGTGACTTGTATGACGTCAGTGATTCTGCTCACCTTTTTTCCTCTACTTTGACTGTCTGCGATTAATCTCTGCCTTGTGTCTCATGCGTCCATGCGTTCTCACTGCTCTCGCCGAGGATGGGGGCCAGACTTCTTAATGTTTACTCAAATGTGTTTCATCAGTAGTGCCGTCCTAGATGACAACAATGTAATCACATGCTGTATGTATTCATCAAATTATGAATTCCTCTTTCCTGCTGCATATCTCCTCTATTTCTCTGTGTCTGTGCCACAGCACATTGCTCGATGAAAAGCTTTTGTGAATGCCTTTTTCCTCCAGGCTGCCCCTTCTTTTGTTTTCAAATCGGACCACTGTGGTTGTTTGTCAACTCCAGGTGGAAAAATAGACAGTATCTGGGCCTATTTTGTTCAATGCAGCTGTAAGACCAACCCTCTCCCTAAAACCAAGTCCTCGCATCATCTCCAAACCCAGGAGGGCGTGATGCGAGTGGTTGGTTGGTGCCAAGGCTGTCCATAGTTGTGTTGCTCTGACCTGTCTCTCTCTTCGCCACAGTGATCTAGACAGAGACTTTTGGAATAACAATGACAGCAGCACAGTGCAGCAGAGGTGGAGCTCCTATCCGCCCAAGGAGTTCGTACTAAACATTTCTCCCTATGCCCCATATGGAGATCCTCGCCTCACACTCAAGTGAGTCTTGGTCCAAGGTTGGTAAGAGACTTCCCCCTGAGCAGGGCTGTAACGAGGCAGGGGCAGTGCCTTCCTCTCCTTTGCCTGTGTATCCTTCTCTTCCTTTGCTTGCATTCCTCACCTCTCCTCTTCTCACACCATCTTCTTTTCAAGTCAAGTCAAGTTAATTTATGTAAGCCTGAATCACCGATTACAATCTGCACCCTTTGGTCCCAAACCTTACACTCATGTAAGGAAAATTCCCCCCCCAAAGAATCATACCAATAGTGAAAGAAAGAAAGAAAGAAAAGAAAACCTCATAACATGCTACAGAGGAGGGACCCCTCTCCTGGGACAGACAGACGTGCAAGTGATGTCAAATGTAAAGAACTAACTTACAAATTCACACACAGATTAAGATGAGAAAATTTCTGATACATGGTTTTCTTGTCATACAGTCACCCCCATGAGTCACTTATCAAATTGAACCATTGGACGTGAAAGTTATGATGCCTGACAGCTTATTAAATCCACCCAGTTTTTTTCATCATTTCGATTATTTTTCTTTTCCTGAGGAACAAATCTTCTCATGAGTAACCGAGGATATTTAGCCAAAGGCCTTTTAAAAAAGCCCATTCTAAAAATGTCAGCGTGTTGCAATATATTCAAACTGCACATCTCTTGACTTGTTTTTGTTGCATAATACGATTTCCATCAACAATAGTACAAACAAAAACAACCCACCCAATGTTAGCACACTGGAGGGCAGAAATAGTTACTAATGATTACTCATAATCTGCTCAGGAAATATGAGTGTAGGAAATGTCATACATGCACATTGAAGCAGCCCCGCAACAGCCATTCGACTATAACTGCAGCAGCACAGCCCCGTTACAACCCCGGGCAAATTTTTTTGCCGCTGCTCCTCAAATCTTGTCACCTTTTAATGAACACAGAAGCGCATGTTCAGATGCCCCCCCACTCCCTACAGCCCTGCCGGTCCCACTAACTTCTGACCTCTAACCTCCCACCTCTTTCCCATGGGGTGAAACCATGGAGACGGACAACCCTCGTAGCCTTTTTTCTCCAAAAGACGTGTGTACACTTTAACCCGCCTCCTTTGTAATCTGGTTATCTTCCTGTCTTTTGCTTGTGTGAACTGAAATTTTCTGGTTGTTGCTGTTGTTGATGTTGATGTTAATGTTGTGGAGGGTTGACCGTTAAACCAGGTGCCACTGTTGACCTGTGGTTTAGATTTATCTGTTGCTTCTCTCTGACCCCCATCAACCTAATATCTTATGTGTACTGCACTAACATTGTAGCACTTGAACTGTGTCTACTGTCTCTATCGGGAGATAAGATAACAGTGTTTTTATGTGATGAAATAAAAGTAATTTTTTCACTCACTTGGCACTTGAATCCAATAAAGCAGTAGCAAGGTCATACCTATCTCCCTCTGGGCACTTAGAGGACTGTAAGCTAAGACATCGAGCCACCAGGCATCCGTCTGATAAACTGTATAACTGGTCATCTTTAATAGACCTAGCTGTTGAGGACTGTGTGTTAAATTGCCTGGAGAAAGGAGGCAGCAGTGTGCTCATGAACACAGAGGATATATGGATTACTGTCTGAAAACTCTGCCTGAAGATGATGGCTGCTGATCTCAGAAAACCAGCTTTAGACCCTAGTGCTTGTGTTCTGAGAAGTTAATTTAAAAAAAAAAACCTTCAAGGTTGTCATTTATTGTCCATAAAAGCTGCTTTTTCAGCAGATCCTGTCTTCGTTAGCTTTTCTTATGTCCAGCGGTTAAAAAAACAGATGGAACTTTTTACTGCAGTAACGCTAAGATGAGCTCTTAAATCAGCAGAGTATGAGTCGGTAAAAACACCAGCATTCAACTAAAACAAGACAACATTTTAAACTTGAACATTTCTTTTTCTAACTGCGAGAGACATGGGACAACCCCCAGACTTTAACCAATGATACGCCTCCAAAGCCAACAGACAGCTAGGAAATCATTTCCTGTTTGAGATTCTCTCGAGATCAGCAGCTTTCAATCTCTGTAATGACACTGGGCCTCATTTATCAAACAGGTTACTTAGCCTGCACGTTCAATCTCCATGTTTTAGGATTTATTGGATCCGAGGTTCAGTGCTATAATTTTTGGAACTTGTTATATATTTAATGTCAGCAACAGTCATGACACAATCCTGACAAACAGTCGTGCTGAATTGACATAAACCATTTTTCAAAATTGGGCATCAAGTTCAGTGAATTCTATTCACTGTATATTACATTTTATGTGATCATTCTGATAGCTTCAAGGTGAAAAACTGTCAAAAATTATGTGGTTATATTTCTTTTGTAATTCACTTCTACTGTCAGTGAAGTTCAGTCAGATGCAGGATGGATAACTGAATGCTGTATTCCTGTAAATCCTCCTGGTGATTCATGGTCCCATTTATTGTACTGTATGTGTTCCTGCTTTTAATAAAGAGCAAAGATGTTCACCTTGCGCCTGGCTCGATAAATGAGGCCCCCCGTCTCCTGTGTTGACCGTTGCTTCAGCAGTGTCATCCGTTGCTGTTGTTGTGATTGATGACTTATCCACATGAACTGTCAGGTCAATTGGTCAGAATTAAATGTGAAAGGTGACCTTCAAAGCGACATGATGCAAGTGTAGCAACCCCTCCCTGCCGATCCCATGCGTGCACACCAGACTACAACATCTTCTGTGTGTCTCCTATTTTGTGTCTCCCGAAGCAGGAGCACCATGCATATTAATGAAATGTAGTCATGTCACCAGAGGGCACTACTGTGCTTTATGTTTGATCATCACTGCTTTCAGAGAAGACATGACATTTTCAACCTAAGACCAGTTTTGAAAGGAAATATGAGTTGACAATTGCTCCTAAATACACTGATTAATTTCTTTTCCTCTTACCTTTTTTTGGAGGTCGATATGACTAGACTGCCCTCTTGATCCTTTCTACTGTGTGGTTCTGGTATTTCACTACTTCCCGTTGGCTGTTTTTAATGCTAAGTGGTGATCAAATAACAAGTAGATCTTTAAGCAATGAAATATTACACATCTAGATCTAAAAATAGGATGGAATCAATGTTTGACAGGAACAAACGCACTTATGTTTAACTGAATATTGCTTATGAGTTCCCAAATAAGTAGATTACAGGCAGTTGCTCTAAGTTGCTGCCATTGAATTGCCTTGTGTAGAAGCACATCTAAAGCCCCAAATGCCTGAATGAATGAGAGAATGAGAACTAAACAACCAGTGTCTACACACTGTTGCCGCTAGGGAATGCTGACAGCTGCAGTATTGGTCCTCTAGGCCCAAAGGAGTGACTACTTGCTGGTTTTCCACCCTCCACAGACTCCCTCTAAAGTGTTCTCCTCCTCTACCTCTTCCTCCCTGCTCTCCTCTCCCCCATCCCTCTCTACCTCTGCACTGGACAGACCTTTTCTTCCACCTTCCTCTCACTTGGCCTGGAAAACTAGACCTGCCCCCTCATACACTCTACTGATCTGTCTCACTTCCTTAGCCATGTTGTTACTCAATCTATTTTCCTTTGTGCGTGCGTGTGTGCGTGTGTGTGTGTGTGTGTGTGTGTGTGTGTGTGTATTTGTGCCTGTCTTTCTCACACTCTTTGGTCTTTTTCTCCTCTGCCTGTCGTTATTCTCCCTCTTCTATACCCTCTGTCGGCTGTGGGACCTCTGCACCCTGTCTCTGTCTCTTAGTGGGGCAGTGTCAGGGGGTCAGAAGGGGGCAGCAACTGGGCATGGGGATGATGGGGGGGGTCCTTATCGCAGTGACAGCGTGAAGAGCATGGTGACAGAGGGAGTGAAGGCCGGGAGGTGGCAGACGGTCCAGGGCCACATGAAGTCTGGAGGATTGAGACCCACAGAGTGAGTTCAGAACCGGACAATGAAAGAGTGAACATTTCAGTCACTGTGCAGCAGAATAAACACGTTATTGCAATGCATGTTACCCTTAGTTTTAGCAGCTATGATTCGAAGAATGAATCAGTTCCGTGTAGAAACAGAGAGTCAGGCCAAGTTCAGCAGCGAGGGAGCTGCAGCTCAGGTGTCAAGGTGAGTGAGCGGGCACAGATCGAAGTGTGAGCACTGGGGAAATGTGAACTCTCGTCATCATGAGGTGATAACAATAGTTACATGAGCTGACTCAAACCTTCAGCCGACACAATTGGCCCAGCTGCTCGTGTATAAAACTGCAGGAAAGTGTTTTATTTATTTATAGAACTGCGTGTGAGGAACTGCACAGCCTGCAAGTGTACTCAAAAAAAAAAAAGGCACTACAGAAATAGTCTCATTTTAACACAATGGCTGAAATAATGCCTGGCCCTTTTAATTAAGATCCAGCCAGAAATTTCCGCTGCATGTTGGTTACTGACTGTGTGTGCATGTATCCCCCAGCCACGCATGTATTACATGATTCAGGGTCTATATTCAGCGTGTTATAAATGAGGCAGTTAATTTTCAGTTCTTCGTAATTTCTTGCACCTTCCTTTGGCACCTCGTGCTGTGATTTCTTCCCTCACAACACATTTACGCTCATCACTACCTCACTTGTCATTCTTCTCCTCTTCTCATCTTTCTTTTTGCCCCCTGTCTATAATTGGATTCTATTTTCAGGCTGCTATAAGTGTGTGTGTGTGTGTGTGTGTGTCTCATGTGTTTGTGTCTCGCACCCCATTTTCTGTCTTTTCTCCATCGTCACCCTCTGCTCTTATCGCTCCCATCCGCTCTCCATCTTTCTGCCGCTGTGCAAAGCCACTCCTCTTTTCTCTGTTTTGCGCACTAACTGTTTTTTATTCTGCAAGACCTTCCATTTACCTCTTAACCCTTTTAGTTTTGACTGTTAAATATGATGGATAACACACTGAAACCTTAGGTAAAGTTGCGTTAGGTGAAGTAATGCAGAGCGGAGTAAAGCTGCAGCTAAGTGATGTGAATAGCTCTCTCTCATGACCTAATTCTGGTAGTGTGGGTTACACAGCGATCTGAGAGAGAGGAGGTTATATTTAGTGAGTGTAAAATGTACAAAAAAGATAATACATGATACTGTAGAGCCCACGAAACACAGGGGTGATGTAGGCCTACCTGTGAGTAAGTGATGACTTTAAAATTACATATCAGAGACCTTTATGTGGATGTGAGTACCAAAACATTTTTAAGAAAGCCAATGAGCCAATTAAACAGCATTTATAAAGGGGAGGAGTGGAAAATGAGAGGCTGACAGAGGGAGGGAGGCATACTGTAGGACTTGGTTGGCTGCTGGGATGTCTCTAGAGGTGCAGCATGTATTTAAAAAGACGAAAAAGACTTAGAGAGAAAGGACGAGAGACTATCAGAGATGGAAAAAGTTGACTGACGAGTAGAGGAAATGGGGATATCTCATCAGACCAAAAAAGCCTCATCAAGAAGGCCAGGAAGCTGCAAAACCCCGACCCACTCGCCTCGACGAGGTCACGTGACGCAGAATCGCACCACGCCCGTGCGGACAGTGCACATCCGACCATTGCCCGCGCGAAGCCCACCCTCACGCAAACAGCACGCTCACACCGCGCAGACGAGCAAGGCGCATACACATCTGACGCAGACGCGCAGGGCGAGCTCACAGTCCGCACACTGCTCCCCGACGCCGCCCTATGAGCAGTACACAGCACACAGCGATCACTCAGGCTGCACCTTCTACTGCTATTTCTGCTACTGCTGTTACTGCTGCTGCCTCACGTTGCTCTCTTTCTCTCTCCTCCTCCTCCTGTCTCCACCTCCCAACACTCCTTCCTCTGCCTGCTTCTCCACTTGGTCCTCAAATACCACCTCCTCCACCCCCACACCATCATCAACTTCCTGTTCGGATGAACTCTCTCCTGACGTCAACTTGACTTCTTCTGGTGTGTCTTCATACTGCCCGGTGCCACCTTGTCTCATTTCTGATGATTCTTTCCCTCTCTTCTCATCTTCTGACCTCACCACTTCTGACCGACTCTCTTCCTCTTGCCACGGCTCTTCTCCTACATCTGCTTCTTCTCCGTCCTCTTCTCTGTTATCTGACTCCCTCCTCCCTCCTCATCTCCCTGTCCTCTGCCGGCCGTGGCCTTCTTCACGCTCTCTTTCCTCCCTGCTCCTCTGTCCTCCCAGCTTTGGGGATCCAGTCTTATCCTATGCATCCACATTGGAGCACATCCCCTCTGGGCCAGCGCGGCCTCGGACACTGCTGCGCCAGCAGAGCCTACAGCAGCCTCTTATCCATCCATCAGGCCCTGGTCTCGGCCAGCCCCCCACCACATCCCAGAGCTTGGGACAATTACACACTGCACCTGGACAGCCTGGGGGAGGCGGGGGTGCTGGGAAAGGAGAGGGAGGCGGCAGCAATGGTGAGGGTGGGGGTGCAGGTACACGAGGCGGTCCCCGGGGTGCACGGGGCAGCCCAGCGGGAGCAGGTGCCTCTCGCTATAGAGGAGGTGGAGCAGGAGGGCGCTCACGTGCCAATCCTGGCAGCTGGGATTACATGATGGACCAGATTCGAAATCGTGGCCTGGACGTCAAATCCTTCCTGTGAGTCTCTACAACTCCTCTTTCATACAGTTATGGAGTCTTTTGTATGTCACCTGCTCAGACTTCTGACTCTATCTGTGTATATATCAGTTTATCAGTATGTGCTATGCAGTATTATTTTAGCCTTTATTCAAGGTGTCGCTTGGCTTTTATGCTTTATGTCTTAGATTTTAATAGTTTATAATGTATAAGCAGTAGTTTTAAGTTTTGACTAATCTGCTTTTACCTTTGTGAAATACTATTCTTGGTGTTTTCCTTTGTGTGTTTTCTTTCAGTTTGCATCTGATATCCAGGGAAGGATATTACCTCTGTCTGTCAGAATATTTACTTTTGTGTTTGTGTGCATACGTGTATAAATGACTATAGGTGTGTGCTGAAGGTGTGTGTTTTTGTGCCTCTAGGCTACATGAGATTTTGTGTTTGAAACAAAGATGCATTAGAAGATATTCTATGTACATTAATAATTGCAATTCAGTCAATATTATAGGGAATCATTTTAAAATGAAGTTTAATGCAGTTAGGAGGCCAGAGGTTGGCTTATTTGAAAAATCTATTATAAATGTTAACAAGGGTGGAGTTATGAATGTAAAAAGGCTATTCTCTTTGTGCTCCTGGCCCTGGGGTTGTGTAGGAAATTGATCAAAATCTTATCTAAATCACACACTGATATTAACAATTTATGTTTTTAGGCTTTGTTCCTAGAGAGGGAGTAAATATGGTAACTCCTATTTTCCCTTCAAATCTCAACTGATTGTTTTAATATGAATATGTGGTAAGTAATTATAGATTTAGACATTTGTTATTATATGCACAGTCTTGCAGAGTGATTATCTGCAGTTAATCACAAAGCTTCACATTTGAGCAATTTATTAATTTATGGATCTTTCCTAATTTTAAAATGGATGACATCATGTGCATGAAAAATGGCAAGGAAGTTGCGACATATTGTGGGCTATTTCTGTCCCATTCGATGATAAATTGTTCAATGTTTACAGTGTATGCTCTGCTAAACAGTAACATCTGTTTGGATGGCATTCAGCCTGTCTGCTGCAATTGTCTTTACAAGACACGGCTAGAGGTGCTGCTTCATAATATTCATGAGACTGTGTCATAAAAAGTCAGAGTATATTTTATATTCACACTGTCTTACTCAATTACATTATGTTATTTCAGAGCTGTCCTTTGGATTGACTGTTAAATATCATACTTATTGGTATGCATAATCTGTATTTTATGAGCATTTGGAACTAAAATACCACCAGTTTTTCTATTAACACTGTATTTATATTAATAATAAATCTGGTTGTGTTGCAGGCCTGCTGACATATGTGTCAGCATGTGTACATCACAGTCCACATGTCACTGTGCATCAGTATAAGAACAAGGGTTAAGCAGCTGTGTGTAGATTTGTGTTAACCCTGAAGCATTGATCTTATGTCACCAGCACCATTACTTCTACAACATATTGTTACTTCAGGCCAGAAGTGGATGGGGAGGGGGAGGAATTGGCAGATGAGAGAGAGGGGGGTGGTGAAGGGATGAGGAAGGACATTGCCAAGGTACAACATGTGTTTTATGTCCCATTGCACTGAATCTAAGCTTTTCACTATTTTTTTTTAATTTTTAATTTTTTTTTTACATGCTCAAAGCTTCTCTGAGCATTTAAGTATGACACATCTTAACTAATGCCATCAGCTAACTGAGCATTAGCAATATAGCACATGCCACCACCAAGGTCACCGAGAATATTGCCCATAATAGTCAACCGTAGTACTCATCATTTTGATGTGAGACTGAGGTCATTGTTGTATTTCCTTTTCTACAACAGCAACACCTCATATGATTTATGACAAAGTGGTCCAGTAATAGACATGACCCATTGTTCAAGCCAGTTAATTTCAATCTTGGCCAGATTCCCTATCTGTGTGAATCACTGCTCAGTGAATGTGTTGATGTGACACAGATATCTAGCCTTTGGAGCTGTTTGACCAAATGGATCTCCTGGGTGATTGGTCTTAATGCTTTTTGGCTAAAAATCAATAATTTATCCTAGTGTCATTAATGTCTCTTCCCTCTCACACCTCTGCTTCCTCAATGTTCTGTGCATTGATTTAGGTGTTTCACCAATATAGTTGAGTGGAAATGCTCGTACTTTAAAGGTGAGGGTATAAGGGGGACCCAATTACTGTTATAACATATGAGTACCATACTATTTTTATCATATAGACCAGTGAATCCCAGTCTCCAAGAAATCTGCAGTAATAAGGGAGTTTGTAGAGATTGTGCTGCAGCTTTTGATTAAAAAGTGAATTAATAAATGAATGAATTTAATTTAATTTAAACAAATCCACACAACTGTTCGATTTGTTTAAATTAAACTAAAAGCTATGGATAATTGTGAAAATCATTTGCTACAGATGATGGAAAAACGGTTGAAATGCTTAGCTAAAACTTGGGTAAACAGTTTAAATTTTTTTGCAAATGGAGAAACAATCAAAAAGTTTGCTGGTGGATAAGCAGTAAAAATATCTTAAAAGGACTTAATTATTTAAATGCTTTTTTTTTAAAGTAATGGATAAATGTTTGGAATAATTAGCTAAATGCAATGGTTAAAATGTTATAGTCACTAAGAGAAATTGATTAATAAATCATAAATTATCATAAAAACATTCCAGTTATCTAGAAGAAGCCTAATGGATAAACTGTTTAACTATTCAGTTAAAAGTAATGAATAAATAAATAGCGCCGATAAAACTACTTCAGATTAACACATTTATGAAGCTTCGTGTCAGTGAAGGGGTACTAGACTTAATCTGAACGGAAATGGTGGGGGGGTAGGGTCAGATATAAAGGAGGGGAACACTGATGTACGCTTAAAACAGCGAGATTATCAAACAAGTCTTTATGGTTCTGCAAAAAAAAGCCTTTCAGAGCATGTGAGAAAAGTTGAGGGTGATATCTTTCCAGCCCTTTGGCAGCACCGTGCTTTCTTAGTGGAGGTATTGTAACGCTGTCAGAGGCTTAAGCTATAGAACCGTGGGTGTGGGTGACAGGAAGGAGGTAGTGATGAGGGCGCAGAGAATTAAGTGCAGGGGAAGGGGATGAAGGGGGAAAGGGGATTTGGAGAGCAAGTGTAGCACAATAGAGAAGATGAAACGAGAAGAGTGTAACACAGAGAGTGAGAGAGCAGTGACCCAGAAAACGGTGACACACCGAGCACCTCAAGACACTATGTCACTCAAATAGAAACAATTAGTCCAGATCTTCTTAATGAGGCTTAATTAAATCTTAACTCTAGAGAAAGACGACAGGCATGTTCGATGGGAAAGGTGAATCTGGAGGGAAAGCAGAAGGCAGGTTGAATAACTAGATAAATTACGGAGTGTGTGGTTGGTGTTGTTTGTGAGCGAGTGTGTGCATACAGACCTCTACATACCTTGTTCATGTGGGAAAGCTAATGTGCGAGAGGCTGAATATCACATCCATTAACAATCATTACCTAATCATCAACGGTTCCTTTAATTATTTGTTGTCTGTATGTTGTGAAACACAGCCAGCACCTGTTGTCAGCACTACTTCATTAAAATCAATCAACTTCATTATTGATTTGGCCTTTCAGGTTAAGGTATCTTAATAGTATCCTTCCCTGGACGAAGTGCTTTCTGATGGGCTGTTATGTGGTGTTTCAGATTTTCCCTTTATGACCATTTTCTCTGTTATTGCTTCCTCTGTTTACCCTCATAAGGTGTCTTATTGTCCCACCACCTCTCTGCTTTCTGTCCCCGCTGTCACCTGAAATGACCTCTCCTTTCTTTTCTCCCCCTGCACCACACCTTCTTTATGTCCGATTCCTCTATTTCTCTATTTCTCCTTTGCATCTGTTCTCTTTTCTTGCCTTTCTTTCTATTTCTGTGTCCTATCTCTTATCGTATTTTTTATGGGGAACCAGAGAAGGGAAGATGGTGGTCCTGGCTTTGGCCATTGGTGTGGCTGAGCAAGATGACTTTGCCAATATCCCTGACCTGCAGGAAACAGCGCAGGCAGCGCCAGCAGCCAATCAGGAGCCCCCTCCTGAGAAGAGGTACCAGATAATGTATGAGAGTGCTTGTTGCATGCGAGAGAATGCAGTGAAAATGAAAGAACGTGAAGGATATGATATCAAAGCAAAACAAGAGAGGATTTTAGAATCTAGGTAGAGGAGACTAGTTTTGTTTTTTTTTTTCTTTTTGTAGTGTTTTCATTGAGTCACTGCACTTAAGAGCACTGAGCCACATACCCGCACCAGAAGTAGCACCAGAGCTCAACACGATGTTGCAGAAATAAAATGCGAGCTGACTATAAAACCAAATGTAGAAAAATGCCTGTAATGCTGTGATGAGTAAAGAGATAAAGCAATTTGGATGTTCGCTGTAAAGCGGTAATGAGCTCATAAATCACAGCAGCGTGATGCTCACTGGTACTCCGGTGCTTTTTTTTTCTGCTGTTTTTAGGACTAAAATTTAAACCAATCAAATAAAACAGTGTTTTCTCATGCCAGTGGTCTTTTTCTCCTGACCATGATAATTATCTCCCCTATCACAATGACATTCTCCTCCACCATTTTCATCTCTATTTGTTTGTCTCTTCACTCCTGCTTTACAGAGACCTCCCATTGGTAATTGTCGTATTTCCTTTGTATTTTCATGCTTTCATTATCCAGTCCTTTCTACTCCTGTGTTCTTTTTTTCCCTCCTGCTCATTAGTTTCCTTCAATCACCCTCTGCTGCTCTGAGAGTCCCGTCTCTGTAGCTCCACCGAGGGCCCAGAGAGCCTCCTCATTATTCCACAACATGGTAGTCACTTACATAAACATGTTGCTAAAAATAAACCTTTTCCTTGCCAGCCACCTTACACACTAGAAGCCAAAATATTTCCACTCATCTATAAGGATGCAACACGCTCACTAGAATCTTCCTTTCTGCCAAAATAATTAGTTTTGTTTTCTGTTGAGGAACTGGACCAAATTTTTTGGTCGAACAGTTTCAGACTGACAAATGGGTACAGCGGCTGCGTCGTAGAAGCAAACAGCTCATACCACACTTGTGCTTGTGGTGTGGTGGTTTTCGATTATTTGCCCAAGCACATAATGCCACAGAGTTGAAGTGAAATCCTGCGTCTGGCTCAGCCTTAGGCAGATGCGACACACTCGATTTCCTTTGCGGTCCAATTAGGTCGATTTAACCTTACTTTGATTCTGTGACAAATTGGAGACAATTTGGAGATACATAATATGACACTCACCTTAAAACAAAATGGCAGGAGAAGGTGAACAAATTCTGATTTACTCGTCACACCAATTATCCCCCGTTCACAAGTGTTTCATCAATTTGACACATGATTTCAAACTGGGGCTCTATTACAATACAGATGGTAACTGTTTTCTTATCGAGAGTGCACAGCTGCAGTATGAAGCTGCACATGTGGGCTGTGCAACTGGAGACATTTGCAGGATCTCCTGTGTCTTCAGCATGATTGTAATTGTCCTCCTTGAACTAATAGGCATTTTATTTATCATAAAATTCGCCTTCAGAGCTTTGCTACATCAGTAACTAGTAAAAGAAATTTGTTCCCCGGTTTGCTTCATTTTAATCTCTTGCCCTGAAGCATGCTGTGAACTTTCCCTCGAGTCAAGTCACAGCGCTGCGTGGAGTTACAAACAAGTATGAAAGTGTTCTTTGAGTAATAATGTCGCTTTTGTGAACATCAAAACTATCTGCATTGTTCAGGATTAGCGCGAAACCAGGAGAGCCACAGAGGAGCACAATTTTCTGTGTAATTTGCTGTGCACATTACATCTGGCTTTTCCAGCTCTTGTGTTCACCTGGAAACCTCCTTAAATGGCTTGTGAAATCCACTAATAGACTAAAAAGCAAGCAGCAACCACAGGCTGCTCAGTCCAGCACGTAGCCAGAAGGACTTACCACGATTAACAGTGACTGAGTGCATTGCGGTATTCTATAGATTAACCTAAGGTTCATTTAATATTTTTCAGTCAAAACAAATTGACTGGCAGCTTACACGCTGTGAATAATAGAACTTGGAGGTTAAAAAAATAAATAAATTCCTGTCTCTTGCCTGTGCTCCTGTGTGTCCCTCCCCCGAGCCGTAATCTAATTCCACTTGAGCCACTTATTATTTTTGTTTGTTTCATGATAGATTACAAATTCAAATGTTTAATAAATGATTTAGCCACACTTTAATTGGATGCTAAATTTAGAGGCTTTAATAAACACTTAAAGTCCACAGTGTATTAAAAATGCAAGGTGTAAGCTTGCTGGGAGTATATCATTCCCCGTAGTGTTAGTGCTGACTTCACAGATGTCTGACCATGATTTAATCAATCACACTCTTGGCATGTTGCTCATTCTGAACGGGGCTCTCGAGCTTGCCTCAAGCTGGAGACAAAGCTGCACTTTCATTCGTCTCTCACTCTCCACACCCCTTGTATAGCCACAGTCCCTGCATTAAATCCAAACATGCCTTTCATGTGCCCATTATTCATCTCCATACCTGCATTACTCACGTCCTACCCCATGAATTTATTAAACTAAATTGATTAAAAATTATTTCAGGCAAACATAAAGCCTCTGAAGTTTCCATGAATGGTTTATGTGACTCTCAAAGTTGACATAATCAATGCTGAGGTAAAAATGAAATCGCTCTACTCATGATTAACATATAAGAGCTGCTCTGCACCACAGGTATGTGCTGCCATAGTGAAAAAGCCAGTGGCAAGAAGTAATTATATTTAAAGCACTGGACCCACTACTTTTTACTCTACTACATTTATTGGACAGCTATAGTTAATAGTTATTGTACAGATTCAGTTTTTATATAGTAAAACATGGATTAACTTGGATTAATGCATTAAAGATAAAAGTAAGCTTTTTGGCTTCTGATCTAAAAAAAACTGTTGTGTTTATTTGGGCCGTTGTTACCATATTAAATGTCAGTGGGTCGCTTGTAGTTCCACCAAAGAGACATTTACCCTCCAAACTTCTCAGATGGTTTTGTTTAAGCAAGTGTTTCAGGCAGAAAGAGGTTATCCAATCCTAAAAAGACAAACACATATTATATATTCCAAAAATGAAAATATGGCTCTGTAGCAGAACTTTTTGAATTTTTTAGTCTTTAGTTATCTAATGTGAGCCTTTGGACAGACTTGACCCCTTTGTTGGGAACCAGTCAACTCAACTTTCCATCAAAACTACAACATTAGTTAAAACTTCATCTCAAACAGCTACATCAGTGAAATGCTGCTGACGAACTGATGCATCAGGATTAACAACTTAATTCTATCATAATATAAAACATAATTACTCAGACACTTTAATTACATTTTGCTTGAAATACTGAGGCATAACAACTTAAGTAGGAGTATGACAGCAGGACTTACATATGAAAGAAATCTCTTACTTTATTTAAAGATCTGAATGCTGCTTCCATCACTGGGATCAACAATTCTCCTGACCTTCCACTGCAATTAACTAAATGATTTTGTTAATGTAAGCATGTATGCTAAGTACTTGACATATAACTGTAAAGAGGCTTTTACATTTACCCTTCAGCAGTGTGTCACTGTTGCTTGGCCATTGTCTAAGGCACGCCAAACAAACACACATTGTTATCCCCACTGGCCATGAGAAGGTGTTATAGTGCGTGACATTCATTATGCTCCTTTGCCGACCTTGTGTGTATGATGGCTGCATGAAAGTGTTACATGGCCATTTGTCTATGAAGTGAGGAACTGACTGACAGTTTGAACTGCACCAGAGTTGTTGGTAGTTAAAAAAACTTTCAAACCAAGGTTAGCACATATCCAGGGGAAAGAGAGAAAGAGGGAGAAAGAGAGGGAGGGAGGTTTGCACTATTAAGTAGCAGAGGAGCTTGGTTGGATTACAAAATTGTGTGTTGCTTTGGCTCTGGGGCCACACATGCTGAGATGTTTATATCCCAGACATCCATAGGTTGGGGATTGTAGAAAGCTTAATTAGGATGTTAGAGTGGCTCGTTAATGCCTCATTGGTCTTCACTCATACAATTCTGCTGCGATTCAGTGAACCTATGCTGTAGGTTCTCCTCCAGTGTTTCTATAAAGAGAAGCCACAATCCCCGAGAGCTTTGAATCTAGATCTCTCTCTGAGCAGCAAGCGAAAGACCCAATGAGGATGGAGGTTCAGGGCCGAGGAGGCGGGATGTAGCTTTGTGCCGCATTAACATTCAATCCACTTGCCTGTGGTCTTTCAATTATTCATCCATGTATGTTACATCACTTTGTGTAAGCCAGTGGAATTATTTCTCGTTTTAAAAATATGACTTGTAGATAATAATAAATATAGATGTATGAGTTGCCTAGAAGACGTGATAAGCTTTCTGAGTCTCTGAGTGTCTGTTAATTGCCAAGTGGGCTATATAATATTGCTTCATAATTTATGAGCTTATTACATTGCTTAACTTGACATGAAAGGCAAAGACAAATACAACAAATATGCCCCTTCACCTAAATCAATATAAATGGTTGTTTCTTTAATGTAATGACTGTGTGTTTGTGCCCTAACCGCATTAGTCTGAGGATGAAGAGTTTCATCTTTAAGTGGTGGAGGATGTGTACTTGGGCTAATGCAAGGTTAGGTCATTCTAAGGTCGTGCACATGCGAGGAGAGCATTTTTAGGGGGGTCATTTGGGTCTTGTTTTCCAGTTAATAGATGGAACTGCTGTTATAATGCCTCCAGATGATATAATCTGTATGCGTGTTTGTACATAAATATGTAAATTGATTATGCTATGCTCTGCTAGTCTGACACAGTGCTCCTCCTGTGACAGGGGCTTTACGGGCCCGGCTAATCAGAAAAGCCTTCAGGGGCTCTGGTTAAGACTGTCCCCCAGGCTTTAGCTCCCTGTGGCCACCATGCTCATCTGCACATCATAGGGGAAATGTTGAGATGCATTCAGTTACTAGCCAAGAGAGGGGAAGAGTAGATAGCACTAAAGCGGAAAAAAGGAGTCACAAAGAGAGTAGGAGGAGGGGAACGCATTTATACATTCATCCATCCATATGTCAGGGGAACATGAGAGAAAAAACCATGGTACAAATCCATCTTCCTTCTGTGAGAGTGGTGGGAGAGGGTACTTATTGTACTCAGCACATCCATGCGTTATGCAGGGCTGAAGGCAGCACTCTAGCCAGCAGGTACACACTGGTACACATGCTCATCTCATACATACAGATAGACGGATGGCGGTTTGGGAGACAAGCTATTTGGAGCATTAACCTGGGACCCCTGTGTCCTGCCTCAGAACAGGTGGCACATCTGCAGCAGCTTCTGCCTCAGAGGCAATCTTTGAATCTAATCGAGATTCAAAACATTTAGTGCACTCGTGTTTGGAGTTTTAATGGACTCTTAAAATGTTTTGATGATTTCGTGTTGCTGAAATTCCCAGGAATGATAGTTTAGTAATTTTAATTGAGCGCAAAGACATGAATGCTAAATTGCAGAGAGTATTGGGAGGCTATAAAGGGAGGGGGTACTGTTAGATAGATACACTGAGTTCATCTTTGGATATGAAAGTTATCATGTTTCAGCGCATTACTGTATTGTAGTACAAAAGGCAATAGCTGGCCACCAAAGTTAAAAGAGTATTAGTTAAAAAAAAAATATGTGAAATACAGCTTTTAATAAAATTTAAAATAGACAGGATAGAGACCAAAATTTGGCACACACTGAATTGTCCTGTTGTTTTCTATTTCCATTTGGAGTTCAGTGAAAGAAGCAGCAACACAGAAGCCAGCATTTAGCACCTCCCTTGTTGCTTCTTCCCGAAATGGGATTTCAGTAAATGATGCTATTTTAGACTCATTTCCAGTTCCAACGTGCAGGAAGTAATTAGTTAACAGCTAAAGCATCCATATTTATATGTCGCAACAGAATGTTTGGACATAGTGAAGTGAAGCAGCAGGGATGACTGGCTGATTCTAGTGTGAATGTACATGTGTTTCATGTGGATGATGAGTTATGTAAGCAGCGCCATGCCTCGCTGCCGTGGTCCTGACTGTGTATGATCCTGGGAAGTACGCTGTGGCCCCTGAAAAATGATAGATCTAGAGGGCGGCTATGAAATTGAGCATAGACATTGAAATACAACACCTCATGGTCCCAGGCGAGCGTGTTTGTTTGAGTGTGACATGTTTGCAGAGGGGTGGGGAAAAAAAAAAAAAAGAAGAAGAAGAGGGCTGGGTTGGGCTTTCTTTTTTCGCGTCTCTCTCCAGCCTAGAAGTGGAGTGTCTATCCCCCCCTCCCCCTCTCTTCGAGCTGCTGGCCCTCGGTCAGGTAACAAAACAGGATAGTATCACAGGACGGTGAAACCCAAAGTGGCCCCGCCTGCCTCCATATGTCTGTTCATGTGAATGTGTGTGTCTGCGAGGCTCTCACCCGTACCTGTCATATATCCTATACCTAATCTTCTTTGTTCTCACTGTGTTTGCCTGTTTGCTGCACCCCTATTAAACACACCCTTCCCCTACTCCCAACAACCTCTTGTCACACACACCCCAAACCCCCATATGTATGGTCTGTGTTTCTAGAGCCGTTGCTATGCCAACAGCCCACTTATTGTGCCTTAGCTGTGGGAGAATCTGATCTGAAATCGAGACCACTCTGCCTCCCACTGGATACTGTAGACAACTGCAGGCTTGAAAGCATCAATTTCCATATCAAACCCCGCAAGGGGTCAGGCAGAAAAAAGCATTGGCACCTAAGTGTAGAAGTTGTAGTATTATTATCTGCCACAATTAATATTGCTTTTTGCAAAAATTAAATAAACTGAAACCAATATTTATTTTCAATTCACAATTTAATACAATGCCTGGAGGAAGTATCTTATTTTCTGCAACAAATCAGCAGCCCCAGCCGCTTAGTTTTAACAGCCTGGAGGCAGCGCTGGAGCAGACGACCACCTCAGGTGCTGTAGAGCAGGGCTGGTAGAAAGGCCATTCCCCTGGTTGCACTAGCTCTTACCTGAGAATGCACTGAACCCCTGAATGAAGCATGAAGGAGAATGAATTATTGAAGAGGTTCACTCCCCCATTGGTAGTTGGGAGGTGGAGGAGGAGGGAGGTGCCTTGCTTTACTTCTAAACGCCAAGTCTCTCTCCTTGCTGTGGAGTTCTTTGAGCAAATCTTCAGATCTTGAGTTAGTGTTTTACCCCGCCTTTTCCTCTCCTCTCTAACTCATTGCCTGCAGTTTAGAAAAAAATAGATAAACAAACAGGTCCCTGAAAATGCAATTACCTCCCTTGGCAACTAAATACAACTAACACCAATTGATGAATATTCCCTTCCCTTCTCGAAATGGTTAACATCCCTCCTTCCCCCCGTCTCGCTCTGGTTCCTTTGCTGGTTGAAGTGATTGTCTGTTTGCTTGTCTTGTTTGCTTGCTTTTTCTGTCTGTCTATTTGTCAGTATATTTTCCCCTGGTTCTGTCCTTGTCTTCAGCAAAAATGTACACATTATTACATTCAACATCAATTCTCATCCAAATTTGCAGTTTAGAGCGCCCACCAAAAAAAAAAAAAAAAAAACATTACCCAAGAAACATACATTCTCTGCGTGAAAAGCTCGACAGAGAATGCTGGCCAGACAGACAGACTTTCTATGGGCTCCTTGTTTTCTGCCTGTCCAAGGCATTGCCTTCACTCTCTGAGTGACATCTACTTGCATATATTATATATGCACATGTAGCCAATGCCAGTTTGTGCTTTGGCCCTTGTGTCCCCAGTCCACACTTTTAGAGTGTTGCTTAATGGTCAGAAAATCAGGTTAGATTTAAAGAAACTTGTATAATTTATAGTTATTACTTCATTTCTACCAGCGCCCTCTTTTGTAACACTCTAAATGTGCATTTCCTATGTTCTTATTTTTTCCCTTTTTGTGTTTTCTCTACTATTATGTTTTGGTATGGTGTACTTACACCTTATTTTTTTTTCATACTCTATCTTATCTATCGTTTATTTTGATCTCTCCATGTAAAGAACGATGGTTCTTGCTCTCTCGTTTTCCTGGTGATCAATTGTATTTATTGTCTTTTTCTTTCTTCTTCGTGCTCTTTTTCTCCCTTTAGCATGTTCGCCCTTTTGTCTCCTGTTAGAGATATTCTGTGTGCATAGTTCTTTAGTTTTTGTCTCTTATTTTTTGATACTTATCAGACTGACCAAACTAAGCCTCTCTTGTGTTTCCAGGCTTTCCTTCCTTCATTCCCTATCTTTTTCTTGCAGCTCTGTTTTTTCTCTCTAATGTGCTGGTGTTTGTAACAATCTCACTCTCTGTTTGGTTTTGGTTTTTGTAACCTCACTGTTCATGCTATTAATCCTTGCTATCTCTTCTTATACAGATAAATAATATTTAGCTTGCTTTTCTATTTCTTACATTTCTTGTTGAACCTTTTATCTTATCTACTGTCTTTATGATTTCTGTAAGTTGTGTGTGTTTGTGTGTCTGCAACTTCAGCATCCTCTCTGCGTCTGCTCGTTTCCTCTCTCTTTCTCTTCGTGTTTCTGTTCTTGTTTTTCTTCTCTACTTACTGTTTATTGTTTACTGCCTAACGGTGTTTCAGTGTTCAGCCTCTCCATGTGCCTTGACCAGTCATCTATGGAGTGCTGTGTGTCCAATGTGTCACATTACATTGGCCAGGACTTTTGCATTTGACTCTTTCTTGTTCTATCTTTTTCTCATTCTTTCTTTGGTCTCATAATATTTATTCTCTTTTAATTTTAGTATTCTTTTGCTGTTTTTTTTAAATTATTCTTTACACTTTGTGATTCTTCTTGTTTTCATGATGTATGAACATAGAGGTTTTTCTCCCGGAATGTTTATCCCACTTTAACGTTATGTGTTATAACAATCCTCTTGTGAAGGAACTAAACTTAACATCTATTAACATTTGTACCTAAGTACCAGCTCTGCCATGGGAGATCTCTGTTCTCTCTTTTTTATGTTTTTTATTAATACTTTGTGTTGTTGATGGCGATTTTAATAATAAAGGAAATTTAAACACACTAACACTTTGCCAAACAGTTCAACATCTGTCCTGTCAAACGTCTGGTCGTCTACATGTTGCTATATATGTCTGTCTCTTGTGTTGACAGTGACGTCATGTTGCTATACATGTCATTATACATGTGTGTCCCGTCAGTCTTTAGAGAGAATATGGGTTGTTAAAAAAAATCTACGGAGATGGAGATAATTAATTGGTTTCAATCAATTTTAAATTTAGAGGTTTCTGTTTTTTGTGTTTTGTCTGAAAATGTGTTTGTTTACTTTAGCGAAGGTAACTTTCTTGTTGTGGATGTTTGCCACACTGAACATATGTATAGTCATCTCAAATTCCAAGTTTCATCAAACCAGACTCACCACATCAAATGTCCTCAGTTCTAGTGCCCGCCGTTAATCTCTGGAATCTCTGGCAGATTTTATTTGGCTTCGCTCATGATAGCTAGAGAAAGCACAATCCACTTTGAAGTGACATCTATCCAAAGCAAACTTGGACTCAATTGGTCGTTTCAGATAGTCGGTTTTCAAGCGCCAAACAGTTGGAGGTTGGACTCCCTGTGTGCTCAGACATTCTTTCTTTCTTTCTGGAGACGAGTTAGTTTCTCAGAGAAAAAAGTCCTTGTCATTTTCCCTCTGGGTCACCCTTTGTATTTTGCTTTCAGAGGCAACAAGCCAGCTAACAGCCCCAAGGGCCAGCCCCCTGATGCTGACGGACACTCCTCCGTTACTGACCTGGCCAACTCCCTCACTGGGGACATGGTGATGGTAAGACCCTCTATCCCACCACACCGCCATCCCTTTGTTACGTATGTAAATGAATCTCTATCTCAATTATTTTGCTATAAGTATGTGGATACCTCAGTCTATCTTTACCTTCAATAACAGAATGAGGTAGGTGTTGTCATTACTATATTTTGTGAACATATGGCTCATTAAGATACAAAAGCTGAACAGTTTCATTACTTGTTTCTTAATACTTTTTCAGACATTGCTCTCCTGTCTCTGCTAACAAGTCCATTGATTCTTAATGAATACATAATTCTTATAAAAAAAGTTATTTAAGTAACAGCTGGGCATTGTAGATCTTAGCAAATTTATTCAAATGAGAGAAAAAAAGCGAGTTTATTTGGGACTATTGTCGGCTGCAGAGGAAAATGTACTAGTTGGTCATAGTGGCATCAGAACAATGTATGTGAAATTGACCTTAAAAAGCTGAAGGACCATGGAAACAATATGGGTCATGTATGTTAATTTAATAGCTCTGTGAGGAAAAACACACATCAAGCTCAGCAGACAGTTGCTTGTTTGAGACTTTAATGAAGTGTTAGCATCTGGATTTTTAATGGAGTTTGTTGACATTATAAAAAAGTGTGAGAGTTCCTCAGACTTATTTATGAGGGAAATTACTGAGGAGGGCATCTATTGCATTTCTGCAAGTGTGGAACAGTTGAAAGGAGACTCACAAGAGACATTAGAAAAAATTAGAATCAAAATTGGAGCGAAAGAGCCTAAGGTATTCTGATTTTTCGTTTCTTAAATGTGTCAAGTTTAAAATAAACACTGGATCCTACATACCTGTAACCACCTTAGTCTTTCAAATTCTACAGCTCCAGTTTATAAAGCCGGATTTCTGTTTTAAAGTTATTATCTCAAAGTGGTTGTTTCCTCAGGCTGAAACTGACCTTGACATGACGGTAACAGCTTTGTGTAGAAGAACTTGACTGGTCTGCACAGAGTCCTGACCTAAACTCCATTTAACACCATTGGTGATGAATCACAGCACCAACTGTGAGCCTGGTGTCAGCAGCCAAAATCAGTGCCTGACATCACTGATGCTCTCATGGCTGAATGAAAGCAAAGCCCTCCAACCAGGTTCCAAAAACCAGAAACCAGAAAAGTGGAGAACTCATGTTAATGGCCGTGGTTTTGGAATAAAATCTTCTGTAAGCACATGTTTGTGTCCACATACTTTTGACCGTGTACTACATGCAGTAGCCTAATTTTTATTCACCAGGTAGAACTAGTGTTGCCGAGTCATCCTTCATGCACAGGCTGATTTAAAGCTGCAGATGGTAATAAGGGAGCAATAATAGGAAAAAAAAACACACACTGGCAGTTCCCACAGTGGCAATCAAGCGAGACAAGCCATCCAAGGTGACTCACACTGTTTGATAAATTAGACTTGGAATATTTCACACTTGCTCTGCCTGTCAGTTTTAAACCCATATTGACAGAATCTGAGTGAGGGAGTCTTTGTCGCTTTGAAATGTAAGCTCTGGCCTAAAGCGCCAAGATAGTGTTTGCATTCGAACCAGACAACCAGGCCAGTCTATTTCAAAGGCTCTTGCGCAAAGTGGTCTTATGAACTGCTGGTTGTCTTATCTCCCTCAAAGTCTTCAAATGCCTCATTCTAGTTTCCTCTATTGCTAGAAAGAAAAAAACAATAAAGGCCAGAGACAGAAGGTGGAGCCACAGGGAGAAAAGAAGGGAGCATTAAAACAAGTGCAGAATGCCAACCTTGAGCCACACTTCTGTTTTTCCCCTCTCCTGCTCTTTCTGTTTGTCTCTCGCTGTCTCTTTCCGTCTCTCTGTCCGTTGCTGTCTATCAGATAGTGGCCTTTTAGTGCACAACAGTGATAAAGCAGTCAGAGTGGCTGTGAGAGAGAATGTGTGGTCTAAAATTCCTCTATCTTCAATCAGAGCACCTCCTGCCTCTTAAGAACATTAGAAAGGAAATAACACTCTCTCAGACTTCTTAATGTCAGACCAATCTCTGCCTTTGAGCAGCTGCTTGAGTACGCCGTGATGGAAATGCAGCTCTAAAATCTCCTCCCCTCACAGCTTCTCTCTGTCACGGTCTGTGTGCACGTGCTTGTGTCAGGGAAAGTGTGTGCCCTTGAACTTAACTTTTCATGTGAGTGGCTGCTGCATGTGTTTATGTGACTGCGTTTGTGGCCCTGCAGCTGTCTCCAGGTTCAGAGGACGATGATGGGGAAGGGCCTATCAGCGAAAAGCTGGGCCGGATCCAGTTCAGCATAGGCTACAGCTTCCAGAACACAACCCTCACCGTCAAAGTGCTAAGGGGCCAGGAACTCCCAGCCAAGGACTTCTCTGGCACCTCCGACCCCTTCGTCAAAATCTACCTGCTGCCTGACAAGAAGCACAAGCTTGAGACCAAGGTCAAGAGGAAGAACCTCAACCCTCACTGGAACGAAACCTTCCTATTCGAGGGTCTGTGTTATTTACACTCAGCTTCTTATCAAAGATTTGTTGGGATGCTTATTACTACATATTTTTATTTTTACCATTTTTATGTTGTCCAAAATAGCTAAATACCCTTTTTTTTAAATTGTGAGACCAATCCATTTTTGTACTAGGCTGTAAAACTTAACTTAACTTAACCTAAATTTTTGGTGTATAGTTGGGCTTTTAAATATGGGGGCTCAATGAAGACAGTTCTGGAGCCAGAGTTTTCTAGTGGTTTTTTTTGAAGAACTGCAGTTTTTGGCACCTTGTTATTAGCTTCATGTTGTAGCCCCAGGGTTTTCTTTTGGTTTATCCCAAAAACACTTAACGCAATTGTTGTGAATGAATAAGAAAAAAAACCCAACTATCAGATTCTGATTCAAATATTTTTTTTAGAAATACATGACATCCCTATCTCCCATCATATATGCCCTGACTACTTAAATCCAGTGAGAATAATGCGAACAAAAACAGATATACAGAAATATCTACTTTTAAATAACCACTCTGTTTGATATGTCACATCATGCGGCATTGCTGAGAACCCTGTTAAAAGTAATGGCTGGACATTTTGCTACTGAGAGTTCGATAAAAAACACTACACTAATATGTGTGCACTAAATATGAAGCTACAGCCAGAAGCTGCTTCGCTTAGCAGCAGTGGGGAACTAAATCTTGGGATCTAACCAAAGCTTTCTAATTAACATGTCGTGTCCTGTGGTTTAGTTTGTAAAAAACAATTTCTACTATTTGTTTATTTAAGGTACAGATTTGAAAGTCGTGTCAAACTTCTCATTAAAACTCTGTCGTCTCTCCCAAATTTGTACCACTTGTATTGTACCAAGCATTCATGGCGATGACAAAGAGTTGTTTTAAACACAATAAGTGCATTGTGGGAGTTGTGTGAAAATTCAAAAACAAGGTGTGAAATTTGAGCAAATTTTTTGCATTGAAAGAACCTCCAGCTCAAAACCTAAGAGACAGATTTTGTTTTAAACAAAAAAAAAAATCTTAAGAACTGCATATTTCAAATGTGCAAGGAGTATTGAAGTGCCTCAGAGCTATAAGAACTGAATTAGTTTCCTTATGAACATTGTTCTTGGATGACATTACAATGGTAAAATAGCCAAAATAATGTTCAAAAGGCCCTTTCCAAAATTGGAATAGCTGGTGCTCTTGAAAAATAAATGAAGTAGGTCTTTGTGACTAGAGTATAATGATCTCTTTTAGTCATTTGATAGAGTGCTGGCTTGTCCTGCAGTTTTTTAAATGCACTTTGGCCTTTGCCAAATTCATCCCTGTTAGCAGAGTGCAAACTACTCTGCCCTCTCAGTTCAGTTAAGAATATGTTTTCCTCTCTCTGTAAATAAGCTCTCCCCGCAGTGTATTTCTGTGTGTTTCTGTCTCCGTTCTAGGCTTCCCTTATGAGAAAGTGAGAGAGCGCACGCTATATCTTCAGGTGTTGGACTACGACCGCTTCAGCAGGAATGACCCCATTGGAGAGGTGTCAATCCCCCTTAACAAGGTGGAACTGGGCCAGATAAAGACCTTCTGGAAGGAGCTCAAGCCCTGCAGTGATGGCAGTGTAAGAGAGGGAGGGATGGCCATCTGGCCAAAGGATGACAAATCCAGCGCTTTCATTCAGATGTTTTAATTCCTGTTTCATTTAAACATAAAAAAAAATGTGATACCTTTTGTTGACTGCATTTAGCATGAGAGCGTGATTGACGTAATTTTAGGGTGAGCGACGGGCTCAGCTAAACCAGTCCGGTCACAGGACCATCTGTGTTTGGCACAAGGGGTAAGAGCAGAAAGGGCAGTGAGTGATGTGATATTACACAACAAGCTAGTGAGTAATCTAGAGTTTGATATTCTCTGATGAAGCATGATATTAGACTGGGTGATTCAGACTCCATTGTGCGTTGTGTGTGTGTGTGTGTGTGTGTGTGTTTTTCTCTCAGGGGAGACGGGGAGACCTGCTGGTATCTCTCTGCTATAATCCTACCGCTAACACCATCACTGTGAACATCATCAAAGCACGCAATCTCAAAGCCATGGATATCGGGGGCACCTCAGGTAGAGACTCCTCTGTGTTTGTTTAGTCTTTTCTCTTTCCAGCTCCTGCTCACCAGTCTTAAGCCCTTTTCATGACATTGGGAGCTCTGTGGCTTCACATGCAGCACCGTTACCCTGTTTAAACATTTCTGACCTGTCCATGCAGAGGACAGTGGCCGTCTGGCTCCTAAACTGGGACGAACAGTAGATAGCTGTGGCAGCAAGGTGACATTACATCAGGCAACTCTCCCCTGCCCTCTCTCCATCCTGTTCTCTCTCTTTCTGTATATCTATGAGGATCTTTAGCCTTCCAGCCAGATCTGTGTCTGCTCAGTCTGGTGCTGGTTTTTAAAGTATCAGGTCTCTTTTGTAAAAAATTCCAGCTTCCTGCAGTAGTAGAAGCTGTGGCTGTTAGTATTACAGAATATGATAATGCTCCAGAACTGGTAGTACAAATCCCAGACCCTATTTCCATAAATACTTCCTCATTTGTATGTTTCCCAGCTCAGGGGATAAGTTGACCTTGAGCTCAAACTAGGTATCTGCTTCCCTGCTGCCTTCCTTGACTTTAACAATAAGGAGGGTAATTGCAAACCTGACCCTAAAAATCACCTTGCATGGGCATCTTTGTCCTGGCTCTCATGTAAACTGCTGTGCCCTGCATCCACGTTGCAGATCCATATGTGAAGGTGTGGCTGATGCACAAGGACAAGCGTGTAGAGAAGAAGAAGACAGTGACGATGAAGCGCTGTCTGAACCCCGTCTTCAACGAGTCCTTCCCCTTCGATGTGCCCGCCCATGTGCTGAGGGAGACCACCATCATCATCACCGTCATGGACAAGGACAGGCTCAGCCGCAACGATGTTATCGGCAAGGTAAAGCTTCAACGTTCTGTTTGTGTTGTTGCTTTTGTTTCACAACATAAAAGCCCCCCTCAGCTCCTTGTTACATGAATGTGCAGCCAATTTAGCACGCTGACCTCATGTCACAAAGTAAAGGCACTTTGAGATAGCAAGCGGCCACCGCTGAGGTCGGTCAGCGGCTCATGTTAACCACAGATACCACACTGAGGAAACACTATGGGAATTAACTACTGAAAAAAACACAGAGATTATTAATAAATTATTTATTATTTATACACCAGCAGTGCACAAAAATCATTGAGTAGAAACAGTCTAGGAATAACATTAGCTTCCAAGTTTAAATCTGTTTAGGGGCCAATAAATATTTCATTGAGACAGCTCACATCAGAATTTGTTTATTATTACAGAGGTGGAAATTTTAGCAGTTTAAATTGGCCGCCAAATTGGGAGGGTGTGTTTGGCAGATGATTATCTGCTGAGGCATGCCATGGGAGTATGACAGTGCAGCTCGAGTTGTCTGCCTGAACTACCTCCAGAGGCGTTGCCCATTTATTATAATAATTAGCACAATTTAAGACTTTCTGGCATAGTTGCAAGAGAAAATTGTTATCACTGTCACTTATGGTAATTGAATTTAAGGCCAAATCCAGCAGCTAGCTCAGTTTAGCTTAGCATAAAGACGGAAAGAGAAGGAAACAGTCTGGCTTTCTAATTTTCAACCACACAAAAACCAAAGTATGTAAATCAAAATTTGTTTCTTTACAAGAGGTTATGAACTGAACTGTTACTGGGAGAAGGAATTGGTTTCATTGATTAGGATTTTGACAGCCAGCAATGCCACATATTCCAAATCTGACAAGGGTTTAAGATTATTTTACATGTCTGCATTACCATCCCTGCTCTTCTCCCCCTCACTCAGATCTACCTATCGTGGAAGAGTGGACCAGCAGAGGTGAAGCACTGGAAAGACATGCTCGCTCGACCGCGTACTAACGTCGCCCAGTGGCACGCTCTCAAGGCCTGATCGCACCGCCCAGCTCCCTCCATGGCCCCTTCCCGTCTCCCATCCCCTCTCCTCCCTCCCTTTTTCCCACTCCTGTCCTTATGCACAAGACTGACTTGCTGCCAGGCTGCGAAACACGGGTACAATTAGCCATCTGCTCTCTTAAACCTTTAAACTCTCTTCTCTTTTCTTTCAATTTCTCTACTCCTCTCTGACTCCTCTCTCTTCTCTCTGTACCCTCCTCCTCATACAGCCGTGTCTTAATTTCTGTGTCTCCCCAATTTGCCAATGGTCCCCCTGTTTCTGACTGTCTGTATGTCTGTCTGTCCTTATGCACTTGCCTGTGGAGGTCTGATGTTCAGTTTCTTTGTCGACCCCTTGGTTCTGAACTGCACTGCAGCCCCTGACACATTTAAGGTGCCAGTCCCGTGGGATCACAGAGAATCTTAAAATAACGATCTAATCTCATATAATCCTATTGTATGACTATTCCAGGTACACAATACTATACAGTATGTACTGTAAGTACATGTACATATTAATATATTAGGCATTTAGATTGGCAGAACTCCCCCTATACACATGACTAGTATACAGTATGTTATCCATAGGCTGTCTGCTGTTTCTCATCTCTCCTGTCTCTTCATTTGGCGTCTCTTCCTTGCCATCTGTCTCGAGTGTGTTCTATCCTCTGCCCATTTCGGTCCTCCATCTTTTAACTCAAAAGTGGTTAAATGTTCAGCTGACGTTGTTGAAATCAATCAATACCCGCTTTGTGATGAAACTAGCTGAACTCAGGATGGAGTTGTTGATACTACTGTCTCTTCTCTCCCTCCTCTTCTTCTTCTCAATGCTCTTCTTTATCCCTTTTTTTTTCTTTATTGTTCCTCTGGCACAATATTAGTGAACCAACCCCACTTTCTGGACCTTCTCCTGCCCTTCTTGTCGTCTGTGTGCTGTGGGTGCTGTGCTGTAGCTCCAACAAAAATAGAGATTAAAAAAAATAAATAAAAATAAAAAGACTGAACTTTCCGAAGCTGGGAAAGCAGGAAAACAATGAACTTGTGAAATGGATCGCTCCTGATTTTTTCCAGACAACAAGCCCTGACATGGAGAGAGAAAAAAGAAGATGAAAAAAAAAAAATCACACCAAACGATTCCCCCCCATGATATGATGATGTCATTTTTCACAGCATCACCAACCTGAAGAAACCAATTTAGAATCTTCTTCCAATGTTAATATGAAAACAGAAGCAAAAGGCAGAGTTTGCGCTGTTCGTGCACATGCAGTTAGTTGTGTGTGCACACTTCTGTCTGTTCTATTGATGCTATGAATTCTTTGTGCCGCCCTGTGCTCTTGTTTTGACCTGATGGGGGTCAGCCTCCACCAGGTTTGCCTGTATGGTGTGCTGTATTAATGTGTGCTTGCTGCTGTTGTATGCATGTGTGTGTGTGTGTTAGTGTGTGTGTGTGTGTGTGTGTGTGCATGTGTGTGTATGTGTGTGTGTGTGTGTTCACAGGAGCAACACAATTCAGACTCGGCAGAAATCTTCTTCTCTTTTCTCTTTCTCATCTTGCGCTCCTCTTGCTCTTCTTACTGCCATTGTTTCCCCATCCTCCTTTACTGCCCTGCCTTCTAAACGAGGGCATGGGGAAGTTCTATCTGCACTTTTTGAAAATGTAATAACAATAATAATGATGATCATAGTTTTGATGATGATTATAGTACTGGTGAAAATTAAGGGAGGAGTATCTGAAAGGGTGAGCAGCAGTTGGGGAGAGGAGACGTTTGCTCTGTGATTCCAGGGTTTGCAGACGGAGTGGAGGGCACAGAGGATGGATGTAGGGCTCTCATCCTCCTCTTTTTGCCTCTCTTTTTCCCTCAATTACCCACATACATGTTTGTGGGTGTGAGATGTGTGTATGTGTTTGCTTGTCAGCTACCAGACTCCTGGTGGCAGGCTGCTAGTGTCTAAAATGTCAGGCGTGGATGGAGAGATCAGGCTCATCTGCTTGTCACATGGAGGCCAGCCAACACAACAGTGCTATTACACAGTGTGATGATCAACGGCTAGCACGGTCGGAGCTCTTAAAGGTGCACCTAAAATCAAAGGTGCATGTCTGGAAACAGCAAGACAGATGTGCAATTTGGCTTAAATGCCTAAATTAAAATAAGGCTGAGTTTTTTGCTGTTGAACATCTGTGTATCGTAGACAGTGGATGTGATATTAGATGATGGTCTGATTCTGCTATTGTGAGATACTGTAGAAAAAGATTAGACGTTATCTATTCCCTGAGTGCTTGAGAGCACCACAGAGCGTACTGGTAGCTGCTTGTCAGGCACTTTCGGCTCAGTTCAATATTTCTGTAGCGTAAATAAAACAGTCATAAAGCCGCAACGTGAATAACATCAGCCATTAAGAGCTGCTTACACAGACTCTCTCAGTGTACTCTTCTACTGACGCTGTCTGTGTTTTTACATTCATAAAGTCCTTTGAAGCATAATCCTGTCAGCTTCTGAGGGTTTGTTTTACAGGAGCAGCTTCTAAATTAGGACTTACCTTTCAAACATCTCTCCGGTTAGACTGACTTAGCAGGAAAAATATAATCGCTTGTTTGTTTCATGGTTGATGCATCACTGATTCTGCTAATGCAACTCTTTTTTTAGTTCCCTCTAACTAACTGGACCCATTAAAATCCCTGCCCAACATGCTGTGGGCACTGCAGTGGACTTTATTCTCTCTTATCATGCAATAATTTGATAGTATCTCGTACTTTTTGTCCAGATTTGATTAATGATGATTACCTGATCACCAGGAAAGAGATTGAAAGATTGTGTTATCGTGGTCTAATCTGCTCTGGGTTAGTCCAGTCCGGTGTCTTTATAAGCCGGTCTGGGCAGAACACTTTGTGCTATGTCTGTGTTCTGGCCGGCGTGTTTCGTGTGAGACTCGGTGCTGGATGCTGTGATGCACTGATCCAGTCCAGCACCCTTCAGAACAATTGGCCAGCCGTGGAACGGAGCCCACTGTTTTGACAGCCACTGCCTGCGGTGTCACAGCACATTACACTCCCATTAGGTGGTCAGAAAGGAGCAATATCTGCTTCTCAGGACCTGGAGGAGTCACTGCAGAATTAATACTTGCTAAGAATTATACAAAACATGGAGTGCTCTCATTAGTGACCATGAAGATGATGGACGGGGATAAAGGCTCGTTGGTCAAAATGAGGAAAAAATAATCAGTGGGCGATCGCCACTGAAGCTGTGAAAACCATACGTGCTTTGAATGTGCAGGTGATGAGTCAACACAATACCTCTGCCAGTTGCTTTCACAAAGATTACATGTTGCTGAAGGAGTGATAAATTGCTGTGCTACAGGGGTTTACAAGGCTTAATCATCAGTGACCCTGTAAACTGGGGGATTTAGCTGTATTTTTAGTAACATGAGACACAGTGTGACGCGGCCGATCCTCGAAGGTAGTCTGGAGGCTGGAGGGCTACAGGGTTAGGCTTTTAAAACTCAACACTGAGTGCTTTTGAATGCAGGCTGCATAAAGGGAATTTCATGCATGACATTTTCTCCTTTTAAAAGTTAGTTCATCAAATAATTAGCTAGTGACACAACCTTTGGGCAAAGGCAGGAGGTTGCTCAGCTAATTTTGCAGTGAAATGCCAGAAAAACATGTAATTTTATTACACATCGTGTTTATTTGACATTGGCTTTACGTCCTCTTTGTTTGGGGTCAAATAGACCTGCTTCTGTGTATGTAAAAATAGTACTGCTTGTATAATCACAATTTTTTTCCCTTTTAAGTGGCTGGTAATATATTTTTATAGTAACAATGTATAAAAAGGCAATGTGGGAATAATGTGACAATGAGAAAGGGTTCACTTGAAGTAAGTTTTGAGAATTAAATCCATCTCCTGTGGATGTTATGGGGCTTTATAATGAGTTTCAGCTTCCTGTCTAGCAGTCCGACCCACACATTGACGGTAAAACTAACGGATGACGCATCTCTAGTTCCTCTCACTGTACAAAAATAAAGCCAAAATATCCCTGTTACAGGTGCTGCTATCTTGCTCTGATGGCGTCATTTGTGGTGTCTGCACAGTCGTGATCGGCGGGTGGAGTTGCAGTAACGAGGTCCAGAGGCCCAACTGAATTGCAAGTTTGGGTTAGCCCTCCATCAGGATGCTACAACTTTGTTTTCTAGCATTAAAAAACTAATAAGCTGAACCTATCAGAAAAGAAATAACTCTTAAACATACACCAGCATGATAAAAACTACCCAATATATAAGAGCAAAAAACAAGGAAAATATATTTGACATCTAGTTTGAGTGAACAGTGTGACCCATGTGAGGGTGGGATTTATGAGCTGTACTGCAGCCAGACACCAGGGGGCGATCGAGATGTTTAGGCTCCACGTCACATCTTGTTCAACTTTTATCAGGACCAAAACTTTATGTTTTTGTTTCGCTCTACCTTCCCGTTTTTGTTTTTTTTTTAGCGAAAAACTTTAATAAGCTGTTAGGAGTTGTTAAAAACCAAACCAGACCTGAAAGAAAGTTAACTGGACAAACATTCACCAGCTGACCAAAAACATGACTCTAAATAAATTATAATGTTGCTCTGTTTCACAGTTTTAAATCTTTTACATTTACATGTTAGCTTTACATATATAAACATGTTTTGTTTGCCTGAAAGTCATTCACAACCAATAAAGGAATGACATGTACAGTATGTTACCCTACATATAGTTAAAATGTTACTTATTGTTTAGGAAACAACAGGCCCAAACACAAGTGATGCCTCATGTACTCTGATTTCATCTGAAACATGTCCGTTTAAAATTCATAACCATGTTTTAGCAATTGGCAGTTCTTATGATTTTATGCAAAATTATGAAGAATCACACAGATTAAACAATGTTAATTAAGATTTTGAGCTGTTTAAAAGGGCCTGGGCCACTAAAGAGATTTTCAGGGTAAGAGGAGGAACTCACTACTTGCAAGTAAATGCAAAGATTAATTCAGTCGCTATCTAGTATTGATCTTAATTCACCTTAATTTAAGGAGACTAAATTACTCTTAATGCTCAAGGTCGCAAAGTTAACTGTTGCCTTGAAAAAAGTAAGAGAAAAAAAAGTTGCGTGATTGCAATATTGTACTTTCACAAGATTAAGTAAAAATAACCCAGCAGGGGTGTATTATTCATCACATACTATTTAGACAGTTGAACACTTCATAAATTAACCAGGAGACCCAAACATTATGTTTTCTTATCACCAGCAGTCAAACAGCAGCATCAATGGATGGTAAGCTCAGAGCCAGACAATATAAAGGAGAAAGCAATTTCCAAATCCCAGTTTTATTATTCTGCAACCTGTCTCACACCCCTAAATTTATTGCGTTTTGTTTGGCACTGGCACTGTCGGCATTGACCTTCAACTGTCCTGTGCCAGTGAATATAGCATGGCAGTGTTGCAGATGCTTCCAGTCAAGACTTTAGTCAGACTAATGCCACTCAGTGTACCTGCTCTCCTTTTGTTCAGCCTTGGCTCCGTCTTTTATCAGGGCTTAATGCCCTGGCGAAGCCAACTGGTAGATGCAGCTGTGGGTAATTAGATTAATTAGATTCGATTGATTAAAAAGGCTTAATTGAAGATGATAGTCACAGCTGACACTGCCCACAACTTTGCCGCCGTAGAAACGCTCTTAAAACTGACTTCTGAGTCATTGTAATGAAAATTTTACCCAGTTTATTTAATGTTTTTTTGGTAAGTGTTCAGTCTGGAGCACATTGGATCACTTTATCATTCCTATCTTCTCTTAGTTTTCTGCATTTTCTATGCAGCTCTGGAGCGACTGTAGAGAAAAATATACCGAGGTCCCGTTTTACTAGATTGAGTGCTTAAACAATTTATGCAGTATAGATTAATATAATACATTGAACACATAGGTATCAACATGCAGTTTGTGTTAAATGCTTATTTTCAAAAGTGAGAATACTTATCACTACAACAAGGTGTTAAACATGGTTGTCTCCAAAGTTGCTCTCCCTTTTCTCTTACTCGCTACTCCCTATACAAGAGACACTCAGCGTTTCATTCAGTTTTAATCAGTAGATTGAGATTTTGTACATTTAGGCCTAACAACATCATCCTTATCATTTTTATGCATCACTAACAGGTGTTGGTGTAATTACTGCATTTACAAAATGTAGACTATGTTATTTTGGGATTGGTAAAAGAAAATAGTGTCCACTTAGGAATGGAGAACAAGCTACTTCTTTGGTTCTTTTTCTCACGATGGATAATTTGCTGAATAGATACAAACACTCAGAATTCAACACTCAAATAAAATGGATATTGTGCACTAAATAAGTCGAATTAATACAGAGATATTTTTGACACAGACATGATGAAAGTTATACTTGTTAAGTATCAGCACATTGGCACTGTCATTGTGATCATGTTTGCGTGCAACATTTGCGCATTTGCTGTGCCTACGTGCAGCTCCACAGCGATGTTAACATGGCTGCAGACTCGTGTCTGTCCAGCTGAAGGAGGAGATCCATCTCCTGGACTTTCATTCTCAGACATTTTTCATGGGTGTGTCCCCCCAAATTCATCATTGTCACCAGCAGCCTTCCCTTGTGTTTACTTTCTAAACAACTGAGAGCTTTATTGGCTGAAAGGGTCACACCTGTTTGCCAAGGGATTAGCAAGATATTCTTCTGAGCCTGATGATATTGTTTGTCCTTGTCATACTCTCAGCCTCTTCCTTGTTCTGCGACGCAACTTTTCCTTGATGGATATGGCTTTCTTAGGATGAGCGTCAATGACTCATGGTGTTGGAAAGGTGCCTGCTCTGCTGTAGTTAGTGCAATATTCAATTAAAGGTACACTGTGCTTTACGTCTTGGAGAACTTCAGGTGTGTGTGTGTGTGTGAGAGTGTGTGGATTTGAATTAGGCTGTAGTAAGCTGGAGAGACTGCAGCTGATGTTTTATTCTGCTGAATCATATTATGATGGCTGAGTCATCCAGAAGTCTTTATGGTCACCTTTGTCTTCTGTCCGGTCAGTGGGAGTCCAGCCCTGCACAGACAGACCTCACCTCCCCTAACTCACCCTTTCAATTGTTTTAAGCATCTGGTGAAAACCAATGTGACTTCTCCCAATCAGGGTTCAAGCAAGCATTATTTGAATGGTAACAAAATGAATATGAAAAACAATAATGAGTAATAATATCTTTTTTTTCCTTTCTGTTCGCATTTGACTGTCGGTCAGTGTGTATGTATGTGTGTGCTTGGTGTTCTTGTGTTGGGTTTATTTCTTTACAAAACCGTGATAAGAAAAATCCTTCTGTTTTTGAAAAACTTTATGTAAATATTGTTGTGAAAAATTAACATTTGTTGTACGCCAAGTTTTCATTTGTCACTTGAAATGATGAAGAAAACAATGATGTTCATGAATAACAGTGGTGATGTTGATGATGCTGAAGCTGATTATACCTGCCCTTCTTGAATAAGGGCTTTTGATGTCCGCTGTATTTTTGTTGGAGGTGTTGTGAGGTCGAGGCAAGAGAAACAAAGGGAAGGAGTGATACCCGACACATCCCAGACCCACTGTAGCAACACTGCCGCATATCCAACCTCCCCTACTCCTCTTAGAAAATACACTGGCCGATGTGTGTCACAAATTGTAGCCTGTGTGATTTATGCCATGAAACATCTTTGTATTTTTATTCCAAACATGAAAAACCGAGTGCTCCTTGGCTGTGTAAGAGGACTGTTCACCTCCCTGTGGAGTCAGTCTGCCCCGGTCGCTTGGCATCACATCTCACCCTGTCTGCTTATAGGCTTGGGGATTTACTGTAATGCTATTGTGTTAGACAGGATTGGCCCTGTACTGACAATGATGATGCCTTTCTCAATGAATTTGGAGTCATTATTGCACTGCTGGGGGCCAGACATGGGGATGGGCATGTATGGAGAGAGTGGATTCCAAGTGAAAGGACGTATTTCATCTCTCTGACCCTGTAAAGATAATTAGCATGCTTGTGACTCAGCCTCTTATTTGGCATTAGACTCATGATTGAGCACAACTCACTGCTGTGAACTTGCGTCTTACTCCTGTAAGAAAACCCCCAGATTAACTAAAGAGCCAAACTACAAACAGCCGTATGGCAGACATAGTGGGAAAAAGGGTCTTAATCACACAAAGAAAAAAACAAGGGAGAATCAAATTGATCTTTCCAAATGTCCAAAATGTGCCCTGTGCCTTCTCAGCAGACAGATTTGACCCAATGCTGCATTCAAAGAATAAAAAATGTGCACAGGGCTGACGACCAGTTATTTTCTCTGCGGGTGTCTGTGCACCCACTTCCCTGTTTTCAATATGCCATAGCCCTCTGTATCTGGCTATGTCTGTGTGTAAAGTGCAGGGATGGAAGCTTATCAGTTTCATATTACTTTTAGGACAGTCTCGGCCACAGACATGATATGGTACAGAAGATACTCCCAGCAGCCGTCTGCAGGAAGGACAGTGGATACGGTCATGCCTTCATTTGTAATACCATCCTTTAGGGGGAGTTCCACTGGGAGACGGACAATACACACACAAACACACACACACACAATCTGTCGTTTATCGATACACTGAAAATAAATTCAGATTTTCTTCCCAAAACCCAGAGCCTTTAGAATATGAACGTTTTTCTTTCTCGGCTGGTTGTAAATAGCCTTTGGTTAGAGCGACCTCTAACTTCTGCCATAAAGTGAACGTTTTTGATCAGGTAGGTAATAAGCAATACACTCAATTTGTCCAACGACACAGACTGAAATCTAACTAACGAGTCTGTTGGTGACTCTTTAGCTTTGCGGGATGTTGAGGGTCTCACTCCTGTTTCTTCACCTCCTTTCTCAACTTGCCACGGCCCACCTCTTCAACAAAGAGTGCTCTAACTTAAAACACACAATTGTGATGTGTACAATCTGATTTAATGTATTTATGTATTTTTGCCAACTTTGTATAGTGTATAAATATCTATAAATATATGAAAAATGACGGTACTGTATAGATTTTAGCTGCCTGGTAAGGTTAATAGTATATACTTGGTAGACTAAAAGAAAAAGCGTAGAGCTGTTCAAAAGCCAGTCATTGAGAACATGCTTTCTGTAAAACCTGGTGCCACTGGCTCTTTTTATAATCTAGGTTTCGTTTCCGGTTTATTTTTTTATTATTGCCAGTGGGATCCAAAGTGTGTGTTCTTCTTTCCGTCCGTTCGTTTGTTAATCGGTTCGTTTGTTGTTTTTACTTTTCTTGACAAGACACAGCGAGGTTCTGGCAGCCAGGAGAGTGCAGTGGAACGCAGACTAGGACCCTGAGCGTGTGTGTACGTGTGTGTGTGTGTGTTAGGTGTGTCTCTTTCCATAGTAGTGCTAGTGCTCTCTGTGCAGTGCCTCCCCCCCTCCCCCCCCTCTGATGTAGTTTGTCATGTGACGCAGTTTGTGTTAAGGTGCAGGATGACTGTGTTTGCTGAAGCTGGCAGATGCCTTCTTCTCTCCATCGGCGTGTCCACTCTGCTTCTTCATTACAACGCTTGATTTTAATCCTCCACCGAGTATAGATTTCCACTTCCTCCTCCCGATTGTTCATCTACTCTCCCATTCTGCTGGTAATGCATTCACCACCAGAGTCCAATTTCCCAGTAATCCACGCTTCCTCATTTATCTGCCATTCTTTGTCCATTAGCGGCTCTCATCCGTCACCGTCCACGTTACTGTAGGGCACCTTGTTTTTCCTGCAGAGCTCTGTGGACCAGATGAGGATTTAGCACAAAAAGAGCAGATCCACACACCTGAATCCCGGTCATACCTTCATGTTTTACTTTTAGCTTCCTGCAGTCTCTGGGGAGAAGGGCAGCTCTCAGCTCAGCACACAGAAACACAAAGCAGCCATATTCAGACGTCAAGCACAGATCTGTGACTCAAATCTATGTTGTGGTGGCTTCACTGCCTGCCACCTCGTTTGTAGCAAGAGCAAGAGAATAGCCTTAACGATTGGACCAACTACATTAAAAGTAGTGGGATATGTACATTTCTAGTGGACTATTACTACCTTCCCTTTCCCACACTAGATTTATTACTAAGTATTCTGATGTGTTGCTTGGTTGCTCTGTACATATCTGTGTAGTACTTCTGTTGATGTCCCTGTATTAGGATAGTAATGGGTTCTTACTGGGTGACCGCCGCAGACGTCCTCTCCCTCCTGTCTCGTCTCATTTCCTCAAAAACTTCAAACATTCCATCTGAATCTTAAGTGAGTAACATTTTAAAGATGATTAGATTTCACCGAGGCTGAGAGTTAAAAAAAGAAAAACAGCAGGACTGAACTACAGACATTATCACTGGAGCCATGATAATAACCAAGACGTCTTGTCTGTGTTCACGTCCCTCTGAGAACTGCTAGCTGACAGTAAATCAGCATAAAGACCATCGCACACGCCCGCCCCTGCTCCTCCAAACCCACCGAAATTCTGACCTCACCTGGCACTGACAGGTCAGCAGGTCACCGACTGGTTTGAGGAGCCGCTGACCTCAAGGGGGGGGGTCGAAGGGGTGAGGTGGGCGAGGAGGTGGGAGAGCCCTAGGAGGCGGCAGGGAGGCGCAGTCGCTGTGGTCACATGCTGGGTCAGGAGGGAAGGGAGCGAGGGCGTCTCGAGGTTAAACCCAGTAGCACTTTGGTTTTGCGTTCCATGTTTTTTGAGCCTCTCCTGTTTTTTGGCCGAGCGGACTGTGATCTTACTGGTTGATTTTCTCGTTCTCCTCCACCCATCAGTGTTACAGAGTGTGTTGGGTGGACGGAGCCATGGAGCTGAGCTCTGATTTTGTTCCATATTAAAGAATCATTTTTACTACGCCTGTGTCCAGAGATTCAATTGTCTTTCTTTCTTTCTGTGTGGTCATTTCTAAGGTCATTTGAAGAGAAGCCATTTACACTGGAGATATATCACATGGCCAAAAGTACGTGGACACCCAAACTACAAAAATCCACATTATTTTTTAACCTGAAACTTTCAGACACAGAAGGGTTAGTGAAGTCACTGGCTGATAAGATCTGGTTCACAGTCCAAGTTCCTGTTTATCTCAAATATGATGGATGTGGTTAAGATCATAAGTCTGTGCAGGCAGGTAGAGATTCTTTCACACCGAACTGGGCAAATCATTTCCTCTGATCACAGAAGCATCATCATGTCAACACAGGAAAAAGCCTTCCCCACGCAGTAACTTTAAAATTTCCTATCAATAAAAAATGGCCATAACAACCCCACAATGAATGTGATCGGGGGTGTTCATACACTCGCAGCTGCATGGTGTATCTTGGACACACATACACATACAGTGTAATTAAACTGCAATATAGATAATTAGAAACTGTAATGACCCTGTTCTAATTTAACATGTTTCAGTGTCTGCTGATAGAAGCAGCAATTTACAAAGATTGTTTTTGCCTTTGAGAGCAATTTAAAACTTACAGTCTCTGAGTCAGACATTTAGTCCGCATGAAGGTAAATTAATCACACAGCTACATGCTACACTCTGGAGGAATCTGTCAACCCATTTTCCAGGATGATAGCAGATTGTCTTATTAATTAGCTCCTGCATTGTTCATATGTAAACAGTTCAGTTCATTTTTGACATCTCTTCTTTCAACAGCTGTCTTTGTTTCAAGTGTAATCCATTAGACATGCAGTAATCTATCAAACATTCAAAGACATTTCTTGCAGCATCAACATGATAGTGAAATAGATTGTTTTTCTTTAATCAGTTTCTCATCAAGTTACAGAATAGTCTGTCTTGCACACGTCAAAGAAACGTAGGCGTTTTGATTTTAAATGCCTTCTTTTATGCCTCAATCCCCCCCGTACTCATCACCGTCTGCCTCCTTAGCATTACACCCACCAAAGCTGACTTGAAATGGAAAAAAAAGATGACAATGCAATTTACTCCAAACCATCCGTGCCAGATTTGCCTATTAAGTACAGAAGTCAAAAAGCAAAGCAGGAAGGAGATAAAACTCAGAACAGTTAGGCTGTGAAGCAGAGAGAGCACCTCTGAGGCCTGACACACAAAGAAGGGTCTTAGCACCTGAGCTGCCTCTTTATGTCTCGAAATATTAATTCCATGCTATTCTGTGGCAGACATAGAATCATATTATTGAGCTGACAGAGAAACCCAGAGCAGCAGAGTATCAGGAAGCAGAGCTGGGCAGGAAACACAGACGAGCACTGAGCCAGCCGAGCTCCTGCAGACAGGGACCGAGGCTCCGTCCCTCCCTGAACCACAACAGACGGCTGCGGGCAAGCCAAGCGCATCAGCTCGACGGGAGACCCTAGCTTGCATCACCTCCATCTATTTTTAGAACCACTGCACCCACCTTTTTTTGTCTTTTAAGCTCCCTCTGTATTCTGGGTGTTATATCAGGTGTAAACTGTAGCAGAAGGTGCGAGAGGTTGTGATGGACGGACGGGTCAAACATAGGACTTTCACCCAGGAGACTCAGGTTGGAGTTCTGTGAGAAACTAAAAGTCAGCGTTGGCTATTTTATTTAGACTTAGATGACTTATTTTCAGATTTCACTTTAAGTTTGGTCAGATTTGCACCAAAACTACCTGTCAGGTTTGCACCAACGCTTGGTTAGGTCATAGTTTGGATGCAAATAGCACTGCTGTCTACAGACACCTGAGTGCTAGCATCTGTATTATACTCAGTAATATTGTGAATTTGACCAACAATACTGGCTATGTTTATTTGAATTAATCAAATTGCTGTATTGCAGAGATGAACAATCACATGGAGCTCTGAAAGGCTGCAGGTTTTCATTTAAAACCGGGTACAGCAGGTGCTTCTACTGATCGGTTCCTCCTCCCTGACCCTCCTTGGCTGAAGTTGTTCTAATAAGTGAAATCATCTGGTGTAATCTTTGGCTGGAATGAAAATCAGAGCGCTGTCTATTCCTGCTGTAAGGATCCCTGTGAATTTATAATTAGAAATGCCAATAATGTGCACATTGTGTTTAAGAGAAAAGAAGCAGGAAATGAGACTGTCAGTTTCAATGATGCAGGCGTTTCCCTGTAGTTATTTTTCGGAGAAGATAATGAACAGTTCCAGGCACGACAGCATGTCAAGCAAGAAAGACTGTGGAACGGCAGCACAGGCAACAGCTTGGTAAAGATAGGCTCTGCCGACCGCCAACGTTGGACAGATGGAGGGAAGAAAGGGAGCAAGAAGTGATGTGACAGAGGTGAAGATGCAGTGTGAGTCCAAGGAAATGAGATGCAAAGCGAAGGACCGGAAAGTGAGAATTAAAGGAATTGTGTGGAAATGATGTGACTGTTGTTGCTGATCCACAGGGTGAGCAGGTTGTCATGGAAAAACCCCAGTCAGATTTTTTATTCTGCAATTCAGATGCCACATAATGCTGAAACAGTGAAGAGAATCACACTGTTTTTGAAGGTTTAATACACCTTATTTTGTGTGTGTGTACAATCTACTACATAGAACTTATACAGTATAACTCCTTTAATGTAGTAGAGCAACAGGGTTAATTACCATGAATCCATATGTGCATCCAGCTCAGACACTTTCTCCTGATGTCCTTAATCCACCAGCAGGTGAATATCCTCCAGATTAAATTGAGATGTTCATGTAGATGTGTGTGTACAGGTGTAAGGACATTTTCTGCAGCTAACAGCGTCGGATGATAACTCACTGTCGGAGATGGACATTTTTATCAAGATGTCATGCAAATTTCAAGCCATCCATCATTTTTTTTTACATAAGCATGTATCTTTTCTGGGCTGGACTTAAGTCACAGTCACTGTGGCATCACACTGCCATCCAGTGGACACAAGGAGTAATTGTTCAGTCTGGTATGAAAGCTGTACAGCTGGAGTTCATGACTTATATTTATATAATTTGTATAACATATGTCATATACATCCAGTAGACCACAGTGGTTACATTTTACTCTAAATCCACTAATTTAGCATTAGAAGAAATGCATAAACACAAAGTAAATGTATAAAACACTATGTTGTATTTGAAAGTTGATATAAGATCTCTTTAAGCTGATATTAACTCCTCCTTTAAAGAATCTAAACTGGATGTAGGTATTTATACTGATTGAGAGTGACAATATAATGGTTAAGAACATATAAAATGATAATCAACTGCATTAATTCTTATTAAAAGATTCCATGATATAACTACAATAAAAGATTTATACATATTTTTGCTTATATGTTGCTTATAAATCATAAATGTGTATGTCATCACAACAACAACAATAATAATATATAAAATGTGGCCTATATGCAACAAAAAATGAAGAGAATATTGTGGTGTTACATAATATGAAGGTAAAAATAAAAAACTGTTATATAATGTGTTATGTTACAATTTTAAAGTCAGCAACTGCAATTTTCTTTCTTTCTAGTTATAATATTATAGCATATTACTAAGTTACAAGGTGCAAGTGGTCTATTGATGGACAGTCTTATGGTTTTCAACCAGGAGTTTTCTGCAGAGTTATGGGAGGAACATATAAAATCTGTGGAGGAACTTAGCTTATATGAAAAATTTTACATTGTGTTTTGATAAAAACATATTCACGTATTGGTGTTTCTGACTGAAATAAACACAAATAGAAAAGAGCCTGATCTTTAGTTTATTTATTGACACAATAACAAACTTACTACCAGCTGCTAGCAGAACATAACCCAACACCAACCTGAGTCAGCTGTAACACCTAAACGCCTCCTGCTGCCTTCGAGAGTGTGGGAAAACAAGTCATTATGCAAGCAGAGAAGCTTAAATATAAATATAAAAGTGGTGATAAGTGGTTGAAACATCCAGCTTCTGCTGCTCCACATGGTCACTGTATGAGTACAGACAACACAAAGCTGCTACTGAACAAAAGAAAATAAAGAACGCAAGCTGAGACATTCACAGATTGCGCTGTCTTGCATGAAATATGAACAATAATGCCCTTACAATATCAGATTTTGTGTTAAATGGTAGTGTGAAATTACACTCCACTTTTAAAATACAAAAGAACAGCAGCTTTATGTTGTGGAAACTGACGCTGACGAAATGTCTACAGCACTTCCTGCTGCAACACTGAATAATACAGAGAAATTCAATTTTATTTTGAAATTGTTAAATAACTCAAATTGAACAGGTAAGAAATAACAAATAAGCACGATATATGAAGTAGAGACATTATTTAGGTGTTAACTCCAGGCAGTCAGCCATTCATTCTGGAGTCACTCTTCAGCTGTAATGTTGTTGACCTTGTGCTGAATCTCCTAGCAACAGAAACCTGTTTACCTGTAAAATCATCACAAGACACAGAGAGGTGAGCTGCAGGTATGTCTGGGGAGGGAGTGAAGCTTTCCACCGCTGTGGTAGATTCGTCTGTTTGTGGGGTAATTGATATCCTGGGTAAATAAAAATATCTTTCATTTTAGCGGCAGTGGTTAAAACTTTGAGAAAAGGAGCATAATTTAGCGTTAAACTTTGTAATCACTTTTTCAACAAAACTCTGAGTTCTGCTGGATTCTGTCAAACCTAAAAAACAAAGAGTCACACCTTGTTCGCCGCTTTTATTTGTGGTTACAGCACTGTGCACATGCCCAGAGGATTTCTGTAATCCATCACTGTTGTCAGTGAAGGTTTCCATTGCAGCAGACACAGATGGCTGAGCAGTGGAGGATGACTGTTGGAGCAAGAGGCAGGGGACGACTGATCAGCAGCAATGCAGTCAAACTCTACAATACTTCCTACATGGCATCTTATGGTGAGAGAGTTTACATCAGAGAGGAAACTTTAATGTCATATTATAGGATACTGTCAAAAAGTAGTATAAGGAGAAATATTTTTTATCAAAATGATTGAGACTCTGACTCTGATGGCCAGTATTTGCACTCCTGTTGTAGACCCAGACAGTATGAACTTCCCTGCTCAGCTCAGACATTCTCATGTGACAAACTTCAAAGTAAACCGAAGAGCAGCCATAATTAACAGGCCCAGTTTGCAGAACCTTAATAACCTGCAGTTTGGGTAAGTGTCAGGACATGTGAGGACTCCTGTGATCCACAGGCTTCCTGCTTGATCTCTTGTCTGCTCTAAAGGAATAATTAGGGGGGGGGGGGCTGAGTGAAGCTACAGATTACGCATGAGTTACCAAACACATGAATAAACAAGCAAAAAAAGAAGTTTAAAATGTCCCAGTTGTCATTCAGTTACAGTGTTTTCCAACCCACACTGACTTGAGAGGAGGTCTAACACAAGTGGAAAAACATCTTACACACATTATGTGTGTATGGGCATTAAAGGGTCACTTCAGCTAAATCACAACTAAGCACATCTTTTAATTATGTCTTGTAGCATCTGGCCATGTTGATAGTTTGGATATTTTCGCTTAGATTTCTAAACAACCTTCACATACACACACTCACACACAGGTTATTCTGGATGATAAGGCCAATGCAGGTGACTTTTTTATTGCAGATATTTGTATATGCCATGATATAAAACTATGCTATGCACAGCTTCAGATATGTACATCTTGTAAAAGGAGGCACATTTGTGATGCTCATTTTATGGGATTTTCTGAAACAATGTTCCTGTTAATCCACATAATGTAGGAACTTTGGTGTAAATACTCAAAGTAAATAGTCCCCAAAACTGCTGTTCATTTTTATCTATTATTTTTAGTGCCAAGAGCACCACAAACAAAACTGTTTTCTTGGTCCAGACCTTTGAATCTGCTTACTTCATGAGTTTAGCTGACAGATTTTTTAGATAATCTGAAGATGGAAACAGAATGTAATAACAAGTTCACACTCCTGTCTGCTATCAGGCAAACAAAACTGTATTTATCTGCACTGTGTTTAGTCAATCTGGGACGGGTTTACTCAGTGTTCCTGCAATCAAAACCAAGCAAAGACGGGAAGCGGCTTTAAGTTTTTATGCCCCCCACCTAAGCTTCCTGAATACCTGAGGTCTGTTAAAGTGTCACCTTAAACAGTTTACTTTTTACTGAGGCTTTCCAGTATGTAAGACTTGTAAATTCTTTTCAATCATCAGCCATTTTGGCTGTTTAATTGCTTTTGTTTTTAATTGCCCCTAAATGCAGTTTTAATGTTCATAACCCCTCATTTTAAATTCATTTCCATGCTCCTGTAAAGCACTTTGTGTTGTTGTGTGTCTGAATGGTGCAATAAATAAATAAACTTGCAGACATCTCAGACAGCAATCATCTATAAGTGACATGATGCATCCTCACAGGTGATCTTTATTAATTGGCTGATTGGACAGCTGCTCATTAACCTGCCAAATGAAACAAAAGGTTTCTGCATCGCTAGATAACAACTGGACTCAAGAAAATGAATGTATTTTTGTCATTTGAATGAACGTTTTGTTGCATAGGTTCTTCTTTGTTTGCAATGTCATAAACCAGCTTCCTGAACTTATTCATTTTATTGTGAAAAACCTGACTGTGATAAATTAATTGAGTGTTCCCCTCTAGCCTCAAAAAGCCTGTTATCTCAAACACAGGTGTGTTGTTTTTGTTTAGTGGGAGGGGCGTCAATCCGCTGAGGTGTCTCCCAGAACCAGTGACTGCAAAGACGGAGGTAGGACTTAACAACACACAAACAAAACAACAACTGAGGAGATATTGAGAGGAAAAACAAGGTAGTAAAACCCTCATTATTTGTCTTCACTAAAGTCTCTTCAGTCAGAATACCAAAGATTGTTTGTGCAACATCCTCTCACACTAACAGGTAAAATAAAGCCTGCATGTTCTGATCAAGTTTCTGTGAATTTAAAGTTTAAAGACATGACAAACAGGAAGAGAGTACAAGATCGCCATTTTGTTGAGCATTTACACTGTTGCACTTCCTTCAGTTTCCCAGTATGATGTGACTGTGGGTCCAAAACAGGAAAGTGTTTTTACAAGGGTAGATGACCCTCAATTAATCTCACCTGCAGGGAAAAACAGATGCATGGTAAACATTTTCTCTATTTAATCAATGATCTATAATATGCAGTCTGTCTTCTCCCACAGTTATCGTCTGCTTTCACTTGTTTTTTTTCTGTTCAGGCTCAACCTGCCCTGACTTACTGCTCAGTGACAAAAAGTGACTACATGCCGCCGTCGTTACTTCTGCAGGTGGACTCGCAGGACTTTTCACACTCTCATCTCCCTTTTGAAAAGATGTAATATTATTTTTCACAGCCTGTAAGGTTTAACAGTGTGTTTCTGTGTTTGTGTTTGAGGGCACTGAGGCGAGACTGAGCGTGTGCAATCGTTCTTCACGAGAAACAGGATTTACTCGAGGTACCGTCGCTCCCTTGGCCTGCCTGGTGAGTACAGACTTCATCCCAGTCAGCTGAAGTAGATTTTAATAATATCACAGACTTAAACATCCTTCCCTCTGCTCCTTCAGACCTCCCCTCTGCCATCGCTCCACACTAGAAATAATGCAAAGACTGCGAGGACCACTGGAGGACAGGTTAGATATATTTTGAGCTATGATTTTTTTTGCTTTTTACTTTATCTGTTGATACCTTTTAAGAGTTGTTTTTAAATTGTTGTTGTGTTTTTCCAGGAGCCCACAGACACACTTGGTGATGCCTCTAACCCTAACCAGGCTCTCTCTGACACTTTTAATTGTTCACGCTTCACTTCACATTATCAGCGCATGTAAGTGTGTTGTATAATATTGAGATTAACCATCTGGGATGAAACTTACAGGATTTTATCAAAACATTTCTTAAGTTGAGAAAAATACAACCCAAACAAATATTACTTTTACAGGTTTTGTCATCCTGCTCATCATGAAAAGTTGAACTCGAGCCAAAGTTGTTCAGGAACCATCAATGCAAAAATGGACAAAATGGACAACAGCGACACTTGTAAACATAGACAGGTACACAAACGAACCCCACATATGAAGTCCCATCATGCACCTGTTTCCTTTCACTTACCTGACCCTGTTTTTTATTTCACAGGTTCATTTTTAGGGGCTTGATCTGCACACACAACTGTGCTGGTGCCTGCATGACAATCCCATAAAAAAATTAAAAAGATTCATTTGTGCAGGAAAACCAACCTGTGGTTATGTGAAGAAGAACTGTTGCTGTATTACGTGTCTTTATAAGCGAATCCTGACAACCTTAATCACTCCCTCGCCTGTGTTGTTTTACAATAGTGCTGTCAAAAAAAGGCTAATTTTCATCTCTTTGTAAAGTCCTTTTGTGCGACTTGAAAGGCTGCCAGACAGACAGTTTCGTGAAGTGAGTCTTTTCAAAGCCAAAGAGGGAGTGAAGGATATGATGTATTGTCTTTGACCGCCTCACTGTTACTGACCTACAGAGAATGAGAGGAGTGTAAACTAATGAGCAAAATAATTATACTCAGACTGAGTATGGCACCGATTTCCACTGACGTCTGCAGTGTGTCAAACTGTTTTGCCACCCACAGCTATGGAAAGAGCAGCAGAGGCCGAGCAGAGGAGGAGGATTGAGTTTCCAAAAGCATCAAGCTTCACATTATACTCCTACTCTGGGTCAACTGTCAGAAGCTGCTGTGGTTTTTACATTATCAACACAGGATCACTGTGTCAAAAAAAAAAAAAAAAAAAATATTCTACATTAAACCAAACAGAGTATCTGCGTAAAACTATTGGTGTAATGGTGTATTATGTTTAAGTAGCTGCCTGTATGTCTTTTTCAGGTTAAATGTGTAATAATACGCTTTATGGAAATTCTAGACAGACGGCCCACAGTGACATGCCCAGACTGTAGCAGAGGCCAAACAGTTCATTAGGAAAGTAACCAGCAGATTAATAGATCATAAAAAAATCATTAGTTGCAACCCTAGACGTTAGCAAATATCCTAACATATTGAAAAAAAAAAAATCTATGATTTAGTGTCTACAAAGAGCGTTGTTACATTAAACATTTAAAAATTTAGGAAAAGCATTTATCAGTTTGAGTCTGTTCTGTCAGTTTCTGGCGGTTCAGACACGAGAGCGGAGACAGACTGCCGCACGAGTATGAGCATAAATATTTCAGCATTGGGGATAAATATTTCACTCTTTCAATGAGATGTGAGAAAAAGATACGTGGAGAGAAAGAGTATTGGATTACATGCGAGCCCCACATGAATAATGAGTGGAGAGATGAGAGGAGAACAAGGGCCCGGCCTGCTTTAAGTTAGCGGCTGATATAGAGCAGGGGTTGTCACAGACAAAAACGAGTACACAAAGGTCATGACGGACGTGAGTCTCCGACCTGCAGGTGGCTTTGGTTTTTATTTTTTTCATATAAATAAAAAATGTCCTGCATCTATATCTGGAGCTTCCCTATGGACTTACCTTGTATGGTGAAGCACCCCAGCTATTCATCCCTTTAATAATCCTGCTTGTCTGCTGTCTCTTGCTTGGCACTGACACTTACAGGACTGCTTACACAACACTGACAAGGGCTGGGGTGGGGGGGGGGTTGTGTTTAGCATGTCATAAATATTTTGTAAATCTAAATCCAATACACACATTTAAACCGGGTCTCGCTTTATAAAAATAGCATTGAGGCGAGCCAAGGTGCACTGGCAGACACATAAGACAGACATTTCCATGATGTGTGGAAATACTACAGTGTGTCAGTCATGTAAACAGCAGCTGCTGGTTTCACTGGTTCCCAGTTAAGACATTTTTTCCATAAATGAACGACACTGATTTCATCAGCAGAGTTAAAATTTAATAATGGAAGACTCGGTCTTCTGTCTACACTCAGAAAACAACTCTAATGTAAAAACATCCATACACACTGCACACACACACACACACACACACCCATACACGCCAACACAGACACGCACACGCCATCTGAGTCCTGCTCTGATTTGGTCATTTGCAGCTGATTGAGATGTCACGGTTGCTGTCACTTTACAGTTTCATAATGCCTCAGTGGTCATTTATTTTCACAGTTAATGAGAGATCAGGAATTAGCAGCACAGCTAAGAAAGGTCATCCACCTCCATCTGCTTGCAGATCATCTGAGTCTGGATGGATGAGGGGTTTTTTCATGCCCCTCCATCTCGTCTGTCCATGTCCTCCAGCTCTTCATACTCATAATCCATCTGAGCCCTCTCGTATTCCAGCTCCTCTCCCTCATACTCAAACCCTTCTCCCTCACATATCAGCTCCTCTGTCTCATATTCGACCCCGCCCTCGTCATATTCAAGCTCAGCTCCGTCATACTCAGTGACTGGCAGCTCTGCATCCTCCTCCCCCTCTCTCGCCTCTTCCTCTTTAATGTCTGTGTCCCCTAAAGTCACTGCTGTCTCGTTGGCTTGTTTGGGGTTGGTGCTGCTGTTCTTCAGGATGCCGTGAATCACCGGCTCCTCTCCCGCCAGAGCCAGAGCCAGCTCCTCTGCCTCTTTCTCTGCTGCCTTTCGTCGCCTCTCGTTCCTGGCCTCCCGCGCCTCCAAGAACTCAGCAGCTCCTTCCCCAACCACCAGCACCTCCTCGTTCACTTTTGGAGGTGCATCCACTGGGTTGTGGTCATAGGAGAATAGACGCAGGGCATGGAGACGCTTCAGGCTGGGAAACTCTGATATCTTGTTGCGGTCCAGGTCTAGTATCTCCAAGTTCTCCATGCGCAGCAGGACTCTGGGAAAGGTGTCAAAGCGGTTCCCGTAGAGCCATAATCCCCTCAAAGCCTCCATACGCCAGAGGTCAGGGGGCAGCGTCTTCAGTCGGTTGTCCCCAATCTGAAGAGACTTGAGGTGGGGTAGATCGTATAGCTCCCTTGGAAATCTCTGGAAGTAGTTGCTCTCCATCCACAAGCAGCGCAGACTTTGCAGGTTCTTCAGTTCAGGCGGGAGGCTCATGAGTCGGTTGCTCCCAAGGTAAAGGCGAGTGAGGTTAGTGAGCTGGCAGACCGCCAAGGGGACGTCTTCCATCTTGTTGAAATCAAGGGCAAGTATCCGCAGACCCTGCAGCTGGGAGATGCTGTCGGGCAGAGTGCGCAGACTGTTTCCACAAACGTAAAGCTTCTCCAGATGCATCAGTCCACAAACACGTGAAGGTAAGCGCTTAAATTTACGGTAGCTCAAGTCCAGCACGGGATCCCCACTCTCCAACATCTCCTCCACCCCCAGTGGAAGCTCTTCCTCCATCTCTTCCTCCTTTTCTTTCTTCTTTTCTGTGATTTCTGCCTCCTCGCCATCCAACCCCCCCTCCTCTCCTTCTTCTCCCTCCCCCTTCCTGGAGGAGTTGCCCATGCTTTGGCCTGCAGCCCCTGACTACTGTGTGAGTCAGGACAGAGTCATCTGATGAGGTAGCGTCTTTAACAAGTTAACCCTCTGTCTGGGAGCTGCAGCTGTTTGGTGGTTAACCCCACTGGCTGCAAAGAGCATCATGGTCCAGGCCAATAAACACGTCCCCCATGACACGGCAGTTTGTCAGGTGTCTGATCGTCCCTTCATCTACCGCTTGATCCGAAAACACCAGCAGAAAAATATCTAACAAACTGTGGAGTAATAGTAATGGTAGTAGTAGTAATAGTAATAATAATAATAGTAGTAGTAATAATAATAATTGTAGTAGTGCTGCTGGTAGTTGAGCTCAACAAAGTACAGCTGAATTTTGAGCTGAAATTGAATTCTTGCAGTCCTTACCCTTTCGTCTCCTCTTTAACTTCCTCAAGGCTTTTAAATGAAAGATAGGAGGCCAGCTTCGAGGTCACCTGCTCACGTGATCCAGCCTCTCTATCTGAACAGGAAAAAGTGTCACTTTAGGACTTTAAATAGTCATTTTTTTGTGTTCGCCTTCCTGCTGGGTGTTGGTGGATAAGCCCACAGTGTGCCAGCAGCTCAGTGACCTGGCCGGCGGCAAAGAAAAAACAGTTAATGGAAGTCTGTCCACTAGTTAATGCAGCTGCTCCCCATTAGAGGCTGAGGTCTCCTGGAGTTATAATCCACATGGGAGAAAGAAATTGCACATTTTGAGAAATGCCAGTGCAGGCTGACTGTATGACTCTGCTCCTGATGTTAGCCGCTTCTCCCCATCAGTGAGAAGGTTTACATTGAACTGCTGCCTCCCACCCTCCTCCTCCCTCTGTAACCCGAATAGAGGGCATTCACATCACATGGTCTGTGTGTGTGTGTGTGTGTGTGTGTGTATGCACCCGTGTGTGTGTGTGCATTTGTCTGTTCCATTGTGGCGACAGAGAAGTTTTTAACCCATAGAGTGAGGACATTTTTGGATATTGAAGACTTTTTGTCCCATTTTGTGTTTTAGGGTGAAGTTAAATTTAAGTTAGGGTGAATGTAAGTAAGTATAACAACAGGGGTCAGTAGGGATAGTAAAAGTAAAGGTATAAGGCCATGAAATGCCTTTATTTTTATTGAAAATCAAGTATGTTTGTGCACAATAAGTACAAGTATGTATGTGTGTGAGAGTGTGTGTTAAAAGTTGATTTTTTTTTTGGTCCCAGTTGCTTACATTTTTAAACAAATTGTAAGGAAATTGCAGTATTTTCAGGGTAAACAAAATATTGAATCCTTTCTTTTCTTTGGTAAATTCAAATTATTTTTGTATATTACAGACACACACATACACACACATTGAGATAAGCATACAAGCCTTTTTTGCAGTTACACACATGTACATACAATAATGATGAGATGATGATGATTATAATATTTATAATAAAAAAATAACAAGACATCATATTGAAATAGTATATCTTTGAATATCTAAATGCGATCTGTGAATGTATGTTGCTCATATATTTGATCCTTGAGTGTACATGTTAATGTGTATATCATATACATTGTATTGTATTTTTCTTTTCCTATCGTCATTCTTCAATATTCTCTAAGTGCTCCTTCCCTTTTTCTGTTTTTTATCACTCAAATTACTGTCTTGTTCACATTTGTTATGTCTGCTCTAATAAAAATAGAAAGAAGGTTTGAGCCCTCATGAGTCATATCAGGCAGACCACCAAACACACACACTGCAAAAATGTATTTATAGAAATTTCAAATTTAAGTATAATAATTTGTGGGGTGACATTTATGTGTTAATTTGCTGGTTATATTTTTGTGTTTTTGTTTTTTTTTAAAAACTAAACAACTGATTAGTTCTTAAAATATGAGCACTGATTTAAAAAGCTTTAAAGTGCTCAGAACTCCCATTCCAGAATAACAAAAGTTACTGGATGAAAAAAGGAGAACAAGCAGATTAAACCTTAAATGCAAGTGTGGCAAATAGTGGAAAGTACTAACCAAGCATCCTACGATTTAAACTGTACTTAATTTAATACAGACAAATGACCCTGGGGCCTTTTCCGGGAATGTTTTACCCCAAATCTTTATATTTTGCTCTTGCTCTTCCTGAATGTTCAACAGAATATGTTTCTGTTGTTGAGTTTCTACTTACGTAAGTAAAGGACCTGAATACTTCTTCCTCTACTGTAAACACATAATCATATATTATACATTGTAAAAGACAAGTAGTCATCACACAGTCTCCTGGATATGCTAAAGATGGTAACTCCAGTTCTGCTTTGTATCAAACACCACTGACATTAGTTCAGTAGGATTTTATAGACCAATTAAAAAAACTGTGACGACAGACTTAATGTAAATTTCTGCCTAACACAAAGCAGACGAAAATAAAAATATTAAAATAACCAGCAAACTGTTGCCAATGAACACAGTATCCAACTTGGGACCAATCAAAGAGACACTGATGCATTTACTGGTAGAAAAGGCATTAATTGGATGTATTTTTAAAGTTTAATTGTGACAGTTTATTGACTGTTGAGTTCTTGATCTGCAAAGAGTTGTTAGATAAAAGTGGTGGAATTAAATTCTCAACAAATACTTTTGGGTCTACAAAACTGAATTATTTTTTTGCCTCAGATGGATAGACAGATCAATTGATTGATAGTTCGATCCATAGATATTTAGAGAAATAGATAGAGCACAAGCTTTGAAAATATTTGATTATACATAGTATGGCACAATACTCAGTGGTATCACATATCATCAGTGTAAATATATTTATTCAAGTACTGCACTAATGTTAATTTTTAAGGTACTTTACATGGAAATTTCCATTTAATAATTCAGTATTTTGTAGTTAACTTCAACTCCACTAAAATTTCAGAGAGACTGTACGTTTTACTTCGTTATACGATATCTGTTTTAACATTGCAGTAAGTAAACCTTTAACTTATGTTTCTACAATACCAAATAAGAAAGTTGGCAGCTTTTATTTTTTTGCAGATACAGACTTTTGAAGCAAAACATATGATCATCTTCCAAATGAGATGCATTATTAATGTACCTGACCACCTCAAACAACTACAACATAAAGTTCATAAATAATAATAAATTATAATAATTAATACTCTAATCATTCATAGGTACAAATGTATTAAAAGTGATGTATAAAACATATAATATGTACTTGTACAGTTTTACTGAAGTTCTAGCTCTGAATAAAGAGGTCCTACTTTGTTGCATAATTGTGATTATTACTATTTTTCAAGCAAAAGATCTGAATACTTCTGACATTGCCACAGCAGCTGGAGTAATAATGTGTATTTAAATATTCAAGGTCAAAGTACTTATTCCAAATACTTCTCTTCTAAAATGATTAATGTATCATTGTGTTAATAGTCTAATAGTTTCAGGTGAAAGTTGTGCTTTGACTGAAACTACTTTATGTTCTGTTGGCATTGCATCATTTAAGATGAAGCTCCAATATATTTTAAATATAAACATTCTAATCTTAAAATAATGCCTTATGAGTCTCAGCTGTTGGATAAATGTAAAAAAGGAGGCCCAAAGTTATAAAGAGAGTAAAAGAAAGCAATAGGGTTGAAAGTTTCCCAATAATTAATAACACAGTTCAGCAAATTTTGAAAAAGAAATACTACAGAAAGTACCTTACATTATGTGCTTTAACTGTACTTAGTTACTCTCCACCCCTGACTTTATTAAATATTTGACAATAGCAGACAGGTTTTCTGACAGCCTGCTTTGTTAAATGTGATATTGAAGACAAGCCTGGAAAAGCTGCTGGGGTCAGATGTACAGCACTCTCTGTCAGCCTGATGAGCTGTGGCAGAAGAAGTGGACAAACAGGGAGACAGGCTGCACGCTGCTTGAGGATAATCCTGTCTGATATGCTGGGGACCAAAAGAGCTGATTTGCACATTTCTGCGTCGCATTGAAACGACCCTGAAATGACACAATGGACTGTAAGCAGGCAGGCAGACAGACAGACAGACAGACAGACAGAAACCTCAGGCGATGGATGGATGTGACTGCTGAGGTGAATGTGTTGAATGCAGATGAAGCTCTGCATGAGCCAACCAGCATGGGAAATATTTGGTAATACAAACCAACTAACAGTAGAAGAAAAACGGAAATGAATTCAGACATCTGTGTTCATTTCTTTAATGTTTCATGAGCAACTTCTTGATAATGAAATATCACACTGGGGTCATGTAACATTTTGCATATATTTCTTAATGAAACAAGACAATTCTATAATCTGCTGCTGCTCCCTCTGGGTTAAATGAGGACAAAGGAGTTGTCTGATGAAATCAATGCATCTGCACCATCTGCAGGTGAATGAGAGAACTGCAACAGGCCAATTTTATAATTCTATTTTTGTTATGATACTAACATGTTAAACTAAGCGTTCATTTCCATTCAGCTGTAAAAACGGAAATATTGTTGATTTAATTAATAGGCACTGTAGATGGATTTAGGAGTTTGGTGGCATTACTCAACCAGTTATTATACTACTTTTAAGACACCTTATTATTTTTTTTTACAAGCATCAACCCTGTATACAAAGGGAGAAGTTTGATTAAGACCACCTGATTCAAGTTAATCACAAAAACTTTCACAATGCATCGACTTTCTGGATGAAACTGAATCCTGCACATCCACTCAGGATGTGGCAAGATGTTATCTTCATGCCTGCAAAGAGGAGAGATGGATATGTTGGACTGATGTGAGAGTGAACTTGTGTGAGAAGGCCCAAAGACACAGAGAAGCTCCTGTGAGTCTGACAGCAGAGTCAGTGCTGCGCCTCCATCCCCTCCTGAGAAAACTTATCTTACACCAGCTGAATCTCCAGATGAAACTTAGCTTTTCCTGTTGCCACTGGGGTTTAATGCCCTAAATAATAACAGGAAGTGTTAGATCAGACCTGGATTCACTTACAAACACAGTTAAAAAAGTAAAGTCTAATTACTTTGGATATCCTCCTGCTTTGCTTTCCAAACTCTCAGCTGCTGAATGGGGCTTCAAACAGGTTAATGAACTGTTTCTGCTCAGCTCGGTCTCCTGTGTTTTTCAAATTAGCTTTACAACTTCCACTGCTTTTTCTGGTGCACACTGGCTCAATTCCAAGTCCAATTCTTTTTTGTTGTGTCCCACCTTAGAGTTTATTCTTGTCCCAGAAGTGAATTTCTGCATTTACGCCCTGGTCTAATCAACAAGAATAGGGACATTAAATCATACAATTTTAATATAGATTGGGTCTATGCAGTAGACCATATTAAGTTGTTTTGAAATTATCTGCACCTTGACCAGCTAACATCAAAGGGATGCATAGTGCACATGAATGCATCAGTAATTATAATCCATAAATATAATGTGTTTTACTCTGACATGGCTCATTCTGCATAATGAATGATCTACTTTAACACTTTTGGTGTTTGAAGTTTATTTTGAGGTCATGAATTCAAGGCTATACATGTAATTATTAAATTATGTATCCATTTTTAGCTTGTGGTAGGCTTTTTCTGCTATGACTATCCCTAAGTAAAAGCTCGTAATGGGCTGCTCCTTCCATCACTGTGTTCAAGGAAACTACGTGCTCCCGGAGACTCTCTGAGCGCACAGACCCGTCTTTAATATTCAGATGAGCTGTTTATTGAGCCTACTGCACATCTGACAGTGGTCCAGGATATACTGTACGCCGATTGGCCCAGAAACCCTCGAATGATCGGGTCGGAATTTGTACTGAATGAGAGGGTGAACGAGTCCGTGAACATATTTGGGAAGACAGAGAATGGATTTTTGGGATGTTTACGATTTCAGATGGATGTGGACGGCACATGAGCGCACAGAGTGAGCCGGTGTGTTAACGTGACTTCAACCCGAGGAGAGTTGCCGAAATCTGGATACCCATCTGTAAGTCTGAAATATTTTTTCATCTTCACGCAGCGGGCCTGCAGGCTGCGCAGCCTGCCTGCCTCCCGCTATGTGCGATTAATGGAAAATTTATCGAAACGTAGATACTCTGTAAACGTTATTTAATAACTACTTTATTCCAACTGTGCGCTTTATTTACACTATAACCGCATATTATGATTGGCTGCGACTTAATGATTGTATGCCCTTATAAAAAAAAAATCTAATAGCCACCATTAGCTAAACATATTTAATTTTTAGAGTTAAATCATCTAAATAGGTTTACTGGCTTTCACACGCGGGGTTAATGGCGACAGAGATAAATGATGCCTTCATACGTGACAAAAAACCCGCCCTGCTTCACTAAACAGCCTCCTGGTTGTCGGATTTCATCATGAATTATTAGTAAAGATGTGGCACTGCTCTTTGTCTCATTTCACTTTGAATGTTGCGTTTAGCTGGGTGGTTAAAATAAGGAGAGCAACAGGTTCATAACCTTTAGATCTGAAGGCTGCTCCCTCTGCACAGTCTGTGGCTGCAGACTGGCACAGGGGTGATAAACAGACCATATTCACATCCAGGTGTCAAACTTGGGGCTGACTGGGTCTTTAGTGTGCAGGTGGATCAAGGCCAGAGGCGGCAGTGAGGATGGGAGGCGGAGGCCAGCTGACGGAGCCAGGGGAGCCTGGCAGCGGGCGAGCTGGTGGTGTTTACACCTGGGAGGAGGTCCAGAAGCATTGCAACAGGAATGACCAGTGGCTGGTCATCGATCGAAAGGTTTATAACATCACACAGTGGGCCAAGAGGCACCCAGGGGGGTTTCGGGTCATCGGTCATTATGCTGGAGAGGATGCCACGGTAATATGAGTTTAATTTAGTATATAATTAATGAAAAGTGGCTTTTGTTGTCATGGTGACCATAAATGTCAGAGGTGGAAATTTCAATTTTTAAAAAATTCTGTTCAATTTTGAAGTATATTACTTGTGTGTTTCCATTTCTTGCCTGGTTGGGCCTTAATGTAGATGACTCCTTTACTTTCCAACCAAAGAGATTTTTTTTCATCTAAACTTCTCAAAAAGTCTCAGTATAAAACATTTTCACATTAAAATATTCAAAAATAAATGTTTTTTTTTCCTGTTGTACGTGTTGCACATGTTGTTGAGTTGTGTACTTACATTAACCCCAAGGTTTCCCACAATAATCAAACAGAAAAAAAAACAGTTTACTTTGGATGCCCTGCATGACTCAAAAGGCTGATCTGACATGTGCTCTTTTCAGGGGCAGGTTAAAGTACAATAAACTTAAAATACAGGAATTCTTGTTCGATTTAAGGTGGAATTATATGGCTTTTTCGGCCCAATACACAGGGTTTGGTATATAACCCAAAGACAGCGCTGAGCTAATATCATAAGCCAGATAAATGTATTCATGCCAAAGAAACAACAAGTAATATAGCCCACATAAAGTGAAAACATATCAAATATCAAAAACAAACCAGCTATCTACCAAACAAAGAAAAGTCTTCAAACAAAAATAAGAAAGTGTTGAATCCAAAATATATGAAGCTAACCTGGCCTGTTATCAGCTACTCACTTAATTTCAATCAAGAAAAACACGGACAAACAAATCAAAAAGGTTTTGAACACTAACAGGGTGAAAGGAGGCAGAAATTACAGAGAGTGCATTTACTAATTATCAGGTATTGTAAATTAAATCCCTTTTGGGCAACTAGTAATCTAATCTCCCATTTTTTTTAAAGCAAGAACTAGAGTTCATAAAAAATCAAAACTGGCCTGTATTAGAGAAATAGTAAGTGGATCGAAATGGATCAATTTTTGCCAATTCTGTGAATTTGGCTATATTATATCAAAGTGAGTGACAGTGAAATATGGAAAAATAAAGCATCATAATTGTTAACCAATCATGTCAATTAATGGTTTATAAGAGGAGAGCGAAGTACTGGCATTTAAATAAGAGTAAAAAAGACCCAATAAGTTAAATGATTTAATATTTCACAAAAATATGAAAAAATTTAAGTCTTTAGAAAAAAAAATCATTATTAGATAAATATTTTCTGCAGTGCCTGTACTCTTGATATTTTAGGAAATTTTGCAATCTAGTTAAATACAGGACTCTGTATATCGTTCGGGTACTTTCACTCAAATAAATGATCTAATTGCTTTTTTCACCACGTTTATAGAGTCTTAATTATTTGTGTGCCCCATAACTGAAAACATTTCTTCTGTCTGTGTTCCAGGAGGCGTTCACTGCTTTTCACCCTGATCTAAAGTTTGTGCAGAAGTTTCTGAAGCCTCTGCTGATCGGAGAGCTGGCAGCTACAGAGTCGAGTCAGGATCGAGACAAAAATGTGAGATCTGTCTTAGATTCTTCTCAGAAAACCTCTCATTAATGACGCAGCAGTTTTGACTCTCTGTAACATCAGTGTGACAACATGGCAGGATGGACAGCATGTACAGACACCTGAGGACAGGGGACAGGTCAAAGCCATTCACAGACTTGTTTTCTTATTCATGAGTCTTACAGTGTTCCGGTAAATCTACGAATCTGGACGCTCACATTTCATTACCTGTTAAATAACTTAAGCTGCCTTATTGCCTGCCTGATGTTTTCTGTATAAAAAAACCCTGCAGCACATCCCATAAAAACCTATTAAATCACACACTTTTCTGACCGCCATCATCAAACCAGCAAATGTCATATCAGTGCACATGTTTTTGCTTTAAAAAATGTGTCTACATCTTCATCTTTGCTTCCAGGCAGCAATTATACAGGATTTCCACGCTCTACGTGAGAAGGCTGAGAGGGAGGGTCTGTTTCGAGCTCGGCCTTTGTTCTTCTGCCTCCACCTGGGTCACATCCTGCTGCTGGAGGCTCTCGCCTGGCTGATCATCTATCTCTGGGGAACCAGCTGGACACTGACGCTCCTCTGTGCCATCATTCTGGCAACATCTCAGGTGACTCAAACATAATTATCTCTGTATAAATTATCAGCCGTACTCTGCTCCAAATGATTTCTAAAATGCTGGTTTCTCTCCTTCTTCTTCTAAAGTCGCAGGCCGGATGGCTGCAGCACGACTTCGGCCATCTGTCTGTCTTCAAGAAGTCCCGCTGGAATCACATGGTGCACAAGTTTATCATTGGCCATTTAAAGGTAACTAGTATTCCTGACCAAATATTTTTTTCTGAAAATTCGACACGGATAATAAAAATGGCGCTTTTCTTTAGGGAGCCTCTGCAAACTGGTGGAATCATCGTCATTTCCAGCATCACGCTAAGCCCAACATCTTCAGAAAGGACCCTGATGTCAACATGTTGCATGCCTTTGTGCTGGGATCCACTCAGCCAGTGGAGGCAAGTTGCACAAAGATCATCCAGCCCTTTAAACATCCTGTATTAACTGATATTTAATCTTTCACCAACTGCTCAGTCTAACTTTGTATCCTCTCTGTTACAGTACGGCATAAAAAAGATCAAGCACATGCCCTATCATCACCAACACCAGTACTTCTTTCTTAGTAAGTCTTCTAGGAGTCATTTAAAAAGAGAGACACTATAAAAAAGTTAACATAAATAACTGTTCATTTCTTCTCCCTTAGTTGGACCACCACTTCTCATCCCCATTTACTTCCACATTCAGATTATGCACACCATGATTACCCGCCGTGACTGGGTGGTAAGAAGCTGTCTTCAGATTTTCTGTTTTAAAGTCAGGTTTAATCCTCATAATAGTAAAATAAATATTTTGAAGAACACATCATAATATAAATATGGTATATGACAATATAAGAGAGATGAATTTTGGGGATCATAACATCTTCATATTAGATATTACCTGAGTCATGCTGAAGTTTTTGTCTTGTGTAGGATCTGGCTTGGTCTTCATCTTACTACCTTCGCTACCTGTTCTGTTTTGTCCCCCTGTATGGCCTGTTTGGCTCACTGGCACTCATCAGCTTTGTCAGGTGAATTAACTCAAACCAGGTTTTGGTAACATTTTCCAATGAGACATGTTTTATAGCGTTTACATGTTGTATGAAAGTTCTGAGAATCAAAAAAAAAAGAGAAAAAATTCTGGTGCTTCATTTCTAAACTCAATCTAAATGGTTTTCCCTCCCAGATTTTCTGAATTCTTAATTTTTTCCCAAGTTTTTTCCATCTATGAAAAACATGAAAAAATGTTTTATTGGGCTCATTTTTTTTCAAGTTTTGTTTTGTAAAACACATTTTGGCCACAAGAGGGCTCAGTGCATCTCTACTCCATAAGAGAGAAGTTATTTTACCTTATTCATTAAATATTGAAACTTAAACAGATTTAACTAATTAGAAAAGGCTTGGAAAGTGGATCACCTCAAAAGCAATTTTGTGATAAATAACAGTTTTTAGTCCTCATGTGCACAAATTTCCTAAAATATATTTTGAAAAAACCAAATCTTACACTTGCCCACCAAAATGAAACTTTGCACACTCAAACTTCAACAAAATTATTCCATCTTTATTGACGTGATAATCTAACACACTTATAGTAATCATATGCTGCCACCAAACTGCACACACACCTCCAGTTTGAAATGCATCTTAAAACAAATTCTGAACACAATAGAACATTCAAAACCATCATCATGATGCACATATGTTTTCACTGAAATTTACAGTAAAAATACAAAACAGTCAGATCTTTTTGGAGGAGGATAAACACAGAGAAGTTTCTGTTTTAAAAGTTTTTAATACAATAAATAATTAATACATGACTTATTCATATAAATGAAGGCATTAGTTTCAATGTACAAACCCCTTAAAAAGAGTTCCTTAACATGATGTGATTTGTATACAGCACTTTCATTACATGATATAATTCATTATTCAGTGTTTTGGTGTTGTATTGTTATAATGACAGGTTTTTGGAGAGTCACTGGTTTGTGTGGGTGACTCAGATGAATCATCTGCCAATGGACATCGACTATGAGAAGCACCAAGACTGGCTGACCATGCAGGTACCTGGTTTTACATGAAACAGTCTCACTGTTGTCACCTGTGGGTGCTGCTGAAGTGTTGACTCATCTGCACTCTTTTGTCTCATTGTCTGCTTTAGTTACAAGCCACCTGTAACATTGAGCAGTCCTTCTTCAATGACTGGTTCAGCGGACACCTCAACTTTCAAATCGAACACCAGTAAGTTGGTGGACATGAGAGAACAAATGTTCAACAGGTCAAAGTCAAACAAGGTCAAAGCAAGTCAAAGGAAGAAAAGCTTGCTCTAGCAATATTGAAACATAAACAGTTTAAAATCCGATTGTTGGCATGTTGTATGTTTTTATGCCTTTTCTCTCTTTTTTTTCTTAAGTTTGTTTCCCACAATGCCACGCCACAACTACCACCTGGTGGCCCCGGAGGTCCATGCACTGTGTAAGAAATATGGGATTCCCTACCAGGTGAAAACGCTGTGGAGAGGCCTTGCTGATGTTGTTGGGTAGGTTCGATGATAGTTGCAGGTTTACCGTCAAGGTGGGATACTTTATGATTGTCAAAAGCCAAAAAAAAAAACACATGACTTTTAGTCTGACAAGGCTAAAGACGTCCTAAACTGAAATATGAATTTTATGTGCAATGGAGAATTATGAATGGGAAGAAACAATTTGCTTAAATGCTGTAAAACTCTTTTTCCTGGAAAAAAAGAGACAAGAGAGATGAGAAATTGGCTGCACATGTGACAGATTATTATTATTAAAGATTAATTTATGTTTTGGATATTTTTCTCATTTTCTTTCTCAGGTCACTGAAAACCTCTGGCGACCTCTGGCTTGACGCTTATCTTCACAAATGACCAGTTTTGTTCTGTCCACTGTATCTTAAAGGAATGATGTCTTTCTGCTCTTTTGCATAGTACATTGATTGTATCCGTATGGTTTAATAATTTGGTTAATGGTGTGGGAATAATCTTTGCTTATCTGGTCTTATAGTTCAGCCTTTTTACATTCTGTGCAGGATTTTTAGCACTTACAGGATTTTTATCTGCAATGCCTTACAAGTTTTTAAACATCAGTGGTATGGTGTAATTGATACAATTGTTAAAACTGATTGTGAGTAATAATACAGTTACTTTTATTTATCTTGTAATACAGTTTGAATAACAGAACATGATTGTCACACAAAGGAAGGACGAATCCTGTGTGACAGAGAATGAAAATGTTTTGCACTTATTCAATTTTCTTCTGTCAAGTTTCTTCTTTACTATAAACTCTTGTTCTGATCTTACAGTATACAATAAAGAAACTGGTTTGAGTGTTTCTCTGTATTTTCTTTTTTGTTATCCACAGATAAATAAAAAAACTATATCCAAAAAAAAGGATGTGAGATCAAACATTTACCATGCTTATTTTTTTATTACAGGCTTTTTAAACAGTGTGTCCCATAATATTTACATCCCAATGGAACATTTTTTCAGAATCTTCATTTAATTATTTGTGCCAGAGCAACATAATCTCATACATTCCATAATATCCCTGTGTGTCTGTGATCACACCACAAAATATCATGCTACATAAAAACACATTGACAAAAGCTTATTACTGTTACTGACAATAACTTCATGCAGGTTTATTGATAGTTTCTTGGCTGGTGCAAGCTTACCAGAATTTTATAAACAGCAGCATTATTTTTTATTAATACTGCTGATCTGCTCTAACCAACCAGTTAGGAGGATTTACAGAGAGCGTGTTTTATTATTTATCGTAGCTGTAAACAGTAATGTGAGAATAATTGGCTATAAATCAGAAAAAAATCTCATTCATTCTGGCACAGACATAGAAATGCATCAGCAAAGATTTACTAATTTATGAAGTCAATCAGTAAACAGCTTCAAAAGAGACAATGAGCATAAACATCGACCACAATGCTCATACAGATATGGATGTTACATGCTTTTTGTGCATGCACACACATGCACTCACACACGCAGAACTGTACATTGATTCATGTGTTCCTTTATTCATACAACAAAAATCAACTGAGACAAAGAAAAGAAAAGCAAAATAATTAGATGAGAAAACACTTGAAAACATACACATTGGGTGATACAAAATAAATATACAACTTAAATGTGCACAACATTGCCGTACGTTCTGCCGTAGATGGACTTAAGATGCTCCTGCAGTCACAGAGCAATGAGAGGACGGAGGCTTCCCAAACGGCCATGCTGGATCAGTCTTTGTTGCTGGAGTCGATCCTCCCCTGCATCTCCCTCAAAATCTTGTCCAGCTCTGTTGACTCTCTGGCTTTCTGCAATGGAAATGCAAGGATATTTATCTTATTTTTTTTTTAGCTGCTCTGTTTTGATATGAAGTTACAAAATTACTGGCAACAAAGGGATTTAAATGCTCCTTCTCTTTTCTACATACTTAAAACAGTTGTTTGATTAAATAGATTATTTTTAAAAAAAAGTTGCATTCATAATTTTCCTCTGTTCAATAAATGCAAAATAAAGCACACAGTAAATGATCTCTCTATCAGCTGATGGGGAACATAGAGCACCACACTGTGTTATCAGTATAAGTGTAATCTTAAGCTATAGTCAGCTTGTACTGTGGCTATGTAGGTTAACAAGCCCGGATTGACATATATAGACAGAAAAATAAGGAAACAACAAGTAAGTAAAAGTTCACTCCACTTGTCACACGTAAATGATCTTTGACTGAAAGATCTTAAACATTACTTTGCTCTGACTGAGTCTGGATTTATCATCGTCCTACATCTTTGTGTCCTGTGTAGATGCTGTATTTAAGCTCTGTGATGATCTCATTCTGTTTCTTCCTTTTTATATTTCTGACATAAAACAGCTGCACAGACCAAGCTAATTATACATTTGGTGAATACACAACAGGTGTTGATTTACCTTTAATTAAGTTTTCATTCTCATTAGTAGTAAGTGTTTCCGAAGGATACATTTTCCATACTGGCTCTATAGGGAGATTCATCTACTGTAACTATATTGTAATTAGGTACTTTGTCATTATTGAATTCTGCATAACTGCTCATTATAATGCCATTACTAATGTGGAGGGTTGTTCAACACTCCTGTCTACATAGTTTTGAACTGATTACACTACGCACACACCCACTTTTTGAACTGCACCTGCATTAATTATATGAGTGTGACTCTTGATTAGCAGCTGGCACCTACTTTTGTATACCTGAGTCACTTGTCCCAACATGACAGGTACAGAATTAGAAGCTGACAGATCTGCAGCAGTCATATTTGTTGAAGTTTATTTTTTACGTTGACATGCGTTCATTTGTCACTTCAAATATTTTTTCTTGTGTCAAACCATGAACAACTGTAACCAGTTGACTGTAACCAGTGTGTGAGTAGTTTTTATTCAAACTCAGACGAGTGTGTGTGTGTGTTACCTCTGCCTGTGTTTTCTCCAATGTGAGCAGACTGTTGACACGATTGCCTTCGTCTCCACACACAGCCTTCAGTTCATCTTTGTTGAGGGAAAACAGCTGGGCTCCAGTCAGGATCCCCAAACAGTCAACTGTTCTGTAGATGAGATGTCAGGCAACTTGTTTACTAATTATCATATATAAATCTTTTTGCATTTTATTTTTCAGTAGTGAGTACACTCATGTTGTATTTTGACATGTGATAGTGTGAGAATTACTGGTTTTCTCAGGAGAGTGTCTTTTTTAGTATCAGGGTATTGTGCATGACTCGTTTAATTAAATAAAGCATCATTAATTTTATCAATAGCACCTTTCATGTGATATTTACAAAAAAGTTTGTAATAGACTACACAGACACATAAAAAATCCCAGAAAATTAGCTGGGTCATTTCCGACCTTGTATATATTGGATTTGGTGTACAAACTTGAAAAATATCTCTAAAAAAACGCTAAAGCTAGGGGCTCTGTGAATGAACACAGTAGCACCCTGAGCTTAACACCGACTGGAGGGTCTCTGAGGGTCTAAGAATGGAGGTTGTCTTTACTGTACAGACTGTAAAACAGAATAAAGGCAAATTGCTGACCTGTGATTATGTTCTAGTCAAATAAAAGTGACCTGACTTATTAGCAGACTAATATGCTGATAGTGACAATGCTTACAGGTGTTACTTTTACCATGTTTCCTTCTTGCTATTTTGTACTAAACTTTGCGTGCACAAAGCAGCTGAGAATGATGGGAGTGTCATCAATTTTGCAGGTACTTGGTCATAAACCAAAGTACTGGACACATAAAAGCTTATGACAAGCCAGGGATCAAAGTTTGTATAATATAACCTTGAAGGGGCATAAAAGTCAAATGTCAAAGGTAAAACATCCAATATTTGTTGAGACATTTTCCTAAAAGCCCAAACTGTCAACCTCATGGTGGAGGGAGAGTCAGTAAAATCATTCTTATGGGTCTGAAAACCCAAAAGTACATTAAAGCAAACACAGTGAAAGCAAAATAGTAGCTTTTAATGCTTCAGTGAGAACTTAAAGGCATACAATGGTGTTTTGATTTGGTGGGTTGATGAGAGCCGTTGGTGACTTACGGTTTTGTGAAGCCTTTTGCACTGAGCCACGAGGTCACCTGTTCGGGGTCTGAGTTGAAGGTGAGCGGCGGCACTTTGCTGCTGGCGGTTGATTGGGGCACATGAAAGGTCCTGACGGGTTGCTGGCTTTTGTTAGCAGTTATTCTCTTCAATAACTCACTGTTAACCTCATCCATCCCTGCAGCACAGAAACATGACAGCAGCTGATGACAGAGCAACCTGTAGAAAACAAATCTGTAATTCCTAAATCTGTCTTTTTATTAGTGTTTATATTTACTCACCTTTGTTTTGGGGTTTGCTCTTGTAGCCTTCCACAGGGCTCAGAGGGGGTGATGGCTTGTAGCCCTGCTGCACACACACACACACACACACAAACAAAGTTCATCAGAAAGCAACAGCAGCCACTGTTGTTCCAAAAACAGGTTTGTCTTTCATCTCACTTTAGTTGATACATTTTTGCCTGGCAGCCAAAAGCAAAACTATGTGTGTGAAAGTATTTCACTCCAGGAAGAGTAGCTGCATTCAGTAGCTGCTGCAGGGCGTTGGTGAACCTGCATGCAGCCTGAATGCATGTTGTGCCTGCCTTTGGGAATGTAAGCTTTCAGAGAGGGTGGGAGCACAAGGCTGCTGAATGTGTAGGGTCACAAGTGCAGAGAGTCGGTAGACAAGGCTGTCTCAGATCAGTGTTCAGATGACATGGCTGCAAGTTTTCTAGGTTTTTCAAATGTCTGATTACTTACTTATCTGTAAAAAAAAAAAAAACCTCTGTATCATGATTCTTACTGTCTACAACAAATGTGTTATCCAGTTGTGTCCTATTTATCTTTGTACTTTTAACCTGGAAGCTACATTTATACCTACAAAATAAAATTGTCTACAAGCAGTGATAACGAAACCTCAATCTGTCTTAAGTTAGGGATTGCTCAAATTTTCCAGAATTGATTCTTAGCCTCCAGCAGATTCACCTAAGCCTGGTTCCTCAATGCTGCTGCAGAGTTTGAAATCTATTCTTTGATTTATCCTCAGTTTAACTGCTTAAAACTTTCTGCAATGACATCACATGGCACGTAGGAATGCTGGAAAATCAGAACTACAATATAGGCCCAGAAATGCCAAGTGTGACATGAATAGATTAGTTTTTTTTAGCAATGCAATTTGAAGAATCGTATGGGTGTCAATCAAATGATTTAATGTTAATGTCTTGCATGTACTGTGCAGCAGGTCACCTGGTTGAAGGTGCCATTTGGCTCGTCTATCTGCACCACTTCAAGCATGTTAAATGGGACGTAGCCGGCCTGACCGCTGCGATTACGTAGTTTCCACCACTGTTTGTCATCCTCTAACACCTGCGAGACACATTTCACATCTCACACCACAGCACTAAAAACTGTCATTAGACTTAATCTTGTGAAACACACACTGCACACAGTCACATTTAGCTCTAGTTGAGATGTTTAACTTTACAGTGGGTATGAGAGAGTTTGCTTCAACCAAATGCTGCACTACAAATCAGAATTTGGCTAAATTTGCTTTTACCTCAAGTACTTCATTCTGCAGCACTGACAGTTCGTCGTTGTTTCGTGCGACAAAAGAGTAGACAACTTTGGCATATTTGCGAGGGTGGGGCATCCCATTGTGAGACCTGTTAAGATACAGAGTATCAGTTTATAACAGCTTGTTTTTATGTATATAAAACGCACTAAAGTGGGTTAAGGACTTAATTACTTACCCATTTGGTAAGCCTGGGGAATGAGGTCCAAAACCCTGAAAAACAGCCATGATATCATAAATTAAGATTTGGACCTGTAATTGTTGAGTCATTCACAGACAGTGGCAGACCAAAAAAAAGCCTTACATGGTCAGGCGATTGTTTTCTGTAGTCTGGGCTGATGGGAGACCCCAATGGTCCCGAGGGCCCTGAGGGCCGCGAGGGCCCTGAAGGACCTGAGGGCCCCGAGGGCCCCGAGGGCCCCGAGGGCCCCGAGGGCCCCGAAGGCCCTGAAGGCCCCAGGGGTCCCTCTGTCTCCCATGGAGCCGTCCTGAAGAGCTCAGCTGGTGGCTCCCAGCCATTACGAAACTTTGGGTAATATGGGGGAGCACACTTGTCTCTGGGCCACTCTGCCCTGTGGAAAGTTGAGGTGTGAATGGCTGACTGAGAGGCAAACTGTAAAGCACTCTTGATACAAACAGTTTGTAAATGCAGCTGTTTATGTACCTGGGTCTGGTCCATCCCTCCCCCAGCAGCTCAAAGGTGGCCGTCTCTTTGGGGGTGAGGTGTCCCCGCAGGAAGTCAACAGCGTCTCTGGAAAGGTGAGGGGAAATTATCCGACGCACCAGGTCAGGACCTCCAAAGCTTTGTATCACCTGTGGACACACAGAAGTTCACTGGTGAATACTCAGAAGTTGTTTATGACTGTGGGAAAAACAGACATGTTATCATATTAACATATTACCAATTGATATGTTTTTTTAAATATTGGTGCCAATATGATAAATTAATTTTGTTATGAACTTAAGCATTACTGCTTACACATCACATTATCAATATGTTTTTCAACAAAATTCTTGTGTTCATTTCTAAAATATGTCAAAAGTTATGCTGCACTTGTATTAATGTGGTCGTCACACCAGTAGCATCTCAAGAACTTTTTAATAAAACTCTGTTTAAATCATGAACATTTCCTTATTTCTGCATTTCAAGCAGTAAAAACTGATCTGAGAAATAAGTAAACATGTATAGTTCTGGCCATAATGAAGTAAAACTCGATACTTGAAAGTTTTCAAAACTCAATGCACTGGACACATTTTGGCCAATCCTCACAAAATTATTAGATTTGATATCTAGCCCTTGTCTTATCAGAGGAAATTAATCTGAACAATACATTTTTACTGTCTGATCTTTGGACACAAACAAAAAAGTATGAATGCAATAACTGAGTAGCAATAAATAACAATAAGATCATCTTTGATAAAAACCCTGACCCTTTGAAAAAATACTAAAATATGGAATGAACTGTAAATCTTATTCACATTGTAAAAACAACTGCAACCTTAAGCTACATGAATCTGAAGCTGCTTCGTGTTGGGACTGGTTGCTGAGAGCAGCTGATGACCTTGTGATCCAAACTTTAAATATTACTGCTCTGGCTTTATCTCAACCTTATCAAGTAATTCCAGCATGTTCAGAGGTCAGAGTACCATATCAACCCAGAGCCCATTCCCAGCTCTGTGCTTATATCCAGCAGTTTCTAAGGTGTGGCTCAACACTGCTGCTTGCGAGGCCAAGGTTACGCAACTGTGGCTGTGCGTGAGTCACAAATGAAAGCCAAAGTCGCTCAGGTTGGGTGAGAATTTAGAAGTCAGTGGGTGTGGTGGCATTAAAAGTAAATGATCTAATGGTGACGATGCAAATTCTATACTGTTTTCATTCATGCGCATTTGAAAAAAAAAGTCAACATCGGGGCTATCCAGTGACATAGAGAACTTATTTAGTGTCTTATGGATTTATGCTGTTGACAGTCTAAAAAACACACACACAGAGTGTTCAGGGTGATGGAGTCTTCTGTGAGTCAGCCGTCGTCCATTTCAACCTGTCTGACATCAGATTAATAGGTCTTACCAGCTCCAGCGGGCCAAAGAGGAAATGAAGCAGCTCAGATGCACTTGGATTCTGTATGTGTTTCTTCAGTTTGGCCTGCAGGGGGCGCAGCAACAGATACACAGTGAGAAGATGATAAACGGCAGTTAATGAACGTGATGAATGGGGAAGGTTTGCAGCTGTGGTATCTCACCAAGAGGTTGAAGGCCAGCTTCATCTTCTGCAGGCTATCAACAAACTCTGCTTCAGAGGGGGGCTTGGCTCGCAGGGTCAGCACACCCTCTGTAAACAACCAGAGCAAAAATGACCACACAAACACACACACACTCCTGAGTTATCGGCCAAACTACCAGACAGGACACAGGTTTCACTCTCTAGCCACGGCTTACAAACCTGCAAGTTGTTTTATCTTCTCTAGCTTACAGTTTATGTCTCCAGTTAATAATAATTTAATAATAAATGGTAGCAATATGATACTAACTAGTTAATAACAGCTTTACAGATTAGAAGTTCACCTTGACCAGAGAGTCAAAGCCAAAGATAAAGAGTGCTAAACCAGTTTCTCAACTCAAAATTCTCACAACCCAAGAAATCAAAGTTGATTAATGCAAATTTCAGTATCATAATCTTTTCATTTGGAGTTTGGAAACTTCAAATGATTATTACTACTATCAGATTTAGTACATTTTTTTAAATCAGAAATATATTTAACAAACAAAATCATCAGTACTATTAGTCTCAGTGTACTCTCTTTTGATCATAAGTAACCCCACATGGGACACATGGGAGGTTGAGAAACTGCTTCTCTAAATAGAGAGCACATCATTTTCAGCTCATCTGTCTCTGTAGTCTGAGCCAACACACACCTATGTGACTTTTACATTGTTAAGACAAAATCATATGTGGAAAGTAAGACATACTGAATCGTTTTGTGTTTGCCCCTGACACAGTCACATGTATGTTACATGTGCAGTATGTCTCACTGCACAGGAAACCAGTCATATCAAAATAAGAACACAGCATTGCTGGTAAAACATTACTCAGCAACATATTGCATTGATATTATTACTTTGCACAGTAATAATTCAAAAAAAGAATTGTTAACACTCTTTCAGTCCATCAATAAACACCAAAATCTTGACTTTGTTAGGCAAAAACATAAGACTGCAATTCAGACAAAAAGCCTACTAATATGTAACATAACAGCAATACAGCAGATCAGCACTCTCTGAACTCCACCAGTACCGCTCATGCATCACTGGATGAGAGTCGTCAGCCACAGGACACAAAAAGACACAAACATTGAAAGGTGAGCAATATGAACATATTGCCACTGCATTCGTGCCACCGCATAAGAAGAAAGGGAGACAGACCTGCTGGTCCTTTCTTCTTGTTCTTCTTACTCTTGTTACGCTGCTTGAGCTGAGAAAAGGCCTCTGCTGCCTTCTGCAGCCGTGCCACAAAGATCTCTATGTCATCCAAGGCACAGTTGAGCATTTGCTGAGGGAGACAAATCTTGGAGTTTAGCATGAAGAACATAACATTAAGAGACAGTGAAAGGAGCTGTGTAATGTAATGAGAGGCGTCACTGTGGATGAAAATGACTCACCACATCCTTCTCAATGCGCTGAGCCAGCTTTTCATGGGACTCTGTGTCACTTTGACTGGAGGGTCGTCTTTCTGCACACAGACACAAGAAAGCTCATGTGATTAAACAATAAAAAGTGTCTATTGCAAGAACATGTTTAAAAATAAAAAGTGAGCTGTGTGGGAGGTGTGTTTATTCTCACCCTGTGGGCTTGGGGCCTCAACTCGTCCCTTTGCACTTGGTGAGGGGCCCCTAGGGGCCTGAGGGGGGAGGATTGTTTCTCTTTGACGCTTCATTTTCTCCTGGTTCACCCTGGAGAACGAGGAGGAGGCATTGAGACCTTCAGCACCCAAACAACAAGTTACAGTGGCTAACCACAAATTACAGGTCAGTGTCATGTCCTTCGGTGTGTTTGACTACAAGTGTGTGTGATTGTGTATGTGTGATTTTGTTTGTGTACGTATGTGTGCGTGCCCGTGTGTGTGTGTGCTGCAACACTGTTCTTACTTCAGAGTCTGAAGCCTCATTTTCTTCCCATGCTTATTGTCTCCAATGGCACTGTCAATATCTGCATGAACCAACTCAGCCTGAACAGAGACACACACACACACACACACACACACACACACACACACACACACACACACATGCACACACATAGGGAGTCAAACTTAACATTCCTTAGTACGGTTTCACAACTGGCATCACCTCAGGTAGTCTGGGAAAATGTTTCTGTCTCAACCATTTTTCCATCAATCCAATTTCAATACTGCCATGTAAAATTAAATGCTAATAGTTTGCAGTTTCATATCTTAATGCAAACTGACATTAATATCTACTTTATAATGGGCTCTACCTATTACAAATTTGACAGCTCTTTTTGTACTGTATCTCAAATGACAGGGGAATTGCAGTTTTGGCACACAAGAAAGTCGACCTTGATATGTATTATTTTAACAAAGACAGAAGCTAACCATGTGAGACGATCAAAAGGCTTAACAATAATATCATCTGTTTCTGATAAGCTCTCTCTTTCAACTTGGTAGTAATAATTTTAAACTATAAAGAGCTAAAATGTTTAAAGCAAAGTCAGGCATTACACCCCACAGATAAAAACCAAAAATGTAAAAGGATACACACAAGCACACTGCCACCACACAGCAGTGAAATCTGAACTTGTGCTCCGAAAACACAATGTCGACCAATCGTGCACAAACAATAGAGGATGCAAACTGAGCCAAGCATGTCGTATTCAAACCGAGACTCACCTCCACCTCGTCGCAGTGGAAGAAGTGGATGTCAGGTCTGTGCTGCTCCTTGTCCTGGCACACCAGCAGCAGCACGGAGGGGTAACGTGTCTTATTCAGGACTGCCTGAGACATCTGGATGGTGGGAAGAGGGAAGTTCTCCAACTCCTCCTGCAGGAGCCCAGCAAGGGAAATAGTTTAAGTTAAATTCTGAGTTAAATGTGCATGACATGTTAACAGATCAGGAGCCGTGGGCCTACCTGTGTGTCACAGTCCAGCAGCCTGACTGCCTTGTCGGTGACCTGCAGGAGCATCTCCTGGGTCCAGATTTTGTCTTTTGAGTCCAAAAGGGCCAGTTTCTTGATGGCATCATCCACTGTGACGATGGACTCCGTCTTGTCCATAATGAATGTGGAGAGATGCTTAGGAAAAAAAAACAGTGGATTGGTTCATGAAGGTTCAATTGTGTCCTGGTGTAGAAGTATGTTTGTTTACCTGCCCGAAGTTAGCAGATGCAAGTTAGCCATCTAATAACTCAGGTGCAATTAGCATAAGTGTTTGCTAATTTGTAGAAATTCACAATAAAATTAAAATAAATACATACATACATAAATAACAGTCTGGCATTGTGTCCAAAGTATTAATACATTTTCTGTTGTTTTTTTTAACCCTTGGAAAAACAGAGAAACAGTTGCCAAACACATGTTGTTTAAAGAACAGGGAGAAATAAAAAGAAGGTAATACAAAGGTTATAGTAGGCATTTTGTTAAATTTAGTCTGAGCCTTGTCAGTTGCTTCCTCCTGTTTACAGTGTGAATGCCAAGCTAGGCTAACTGGCTGCTGGCACTGACACTGGTGTCGGTCTTCTCATTTAACTCTGGGCCAGAGTTATCTGCCAGAATATTTATTTGTCACAATGCCTTCAAGCAAAACCCTTATATAGATGCACAAATTCTGTTGTTCTACCTGATAATTCAACTGTGATATTGTCACCTGTACACAACTGCTGCTGGCATTGTAGCTATTTGTGATTACCTGCCTCACATGCGATAATGGGGAGACATTTTAAGAAATCCTATTTGCACCTGCAAGGGACAGAGTTCAACGAATCTAACTCCCATCATCAGCTCACCACCACTGCAATCAAAGGCCTTATTGCTTTATTGTGATTGAGTTACCGTAGATGAGATGCAATCAGCAGAAAAAAAAAAAATCTGTAAGCTTTTATCTCTCACCCAATAAACCTTGGCAAACATTTTACTGCTACACTTACAGAAAGTGCTTGATGTAATTTTGTTTTTACGTATTGTAAGTATAACTTTGTCTATTTTTAGACCTTTGACGACTGATGTAAGATAACAGTAACAGTTTTGGGGTCTAAAACTACGGGGTTACCAGGATGCCAACAAAGGTTAAGGTTTAAAAATCCATTTTATTTTAATTCAGTTAATTCAGTTAATTCTGTGTTATCTCTGGTGCCTTAATTTAATTTCTCAATCACAAGACGGGTGAGAATTAGAATTAGCAAAAAAATAACAATAAGACAATAAGACAGTACATCATTAAGAAAGTATATAAATCATTAAACAATGATTTAGAATGATGGCCCTGTACATAGTGTGTACGTTGGAAACTGCACGTCTGAGAGCTTTCACAGTAATGTTTTCCACGAAAGGAAACTATTAAACATTAACTCTTTATATAACTTCAGTGGGCGGTAAACGATTCTTTACCTAAAGTTAAGTTTGTCCTTTTATTTAATCTTTAAAAATCTTCTTAAAAACAAGAACGGTCAAAAGTATCAGACACAATCTTAATTTCTCTGAGTTAACATAAACAGAATGGATGTTACCTCCACATGATACTGCGACGTCTCCTGCATGATGAAATTGGAGTTGGAGTACTTCTTCCTCTGTTCTGTCGATAAGAAAAAAAATGATAGTAAAAGTGAGAACAGACCAAGTCCTTCAGCAATTTTACTAAATTTTCCACAACATAAATAGTAAAAAGTGACTCAGACCATAAGCCCACATCTTGTACACTTCAGCAGAGTTAAGACACGAAATGAAATGTGCGAGCTAAAGGGACCAGCGAGGCAATAAGGAAGTCACAAGGATAAGTGATGTGTGCATGGTTCATTTCATGGGGCAATAGACATGATATTGTGTTTGACATTTTAGTTCATGATGATAGTGCAGTAAAAGTAGAACCTCTTTACTATGTAAGAACTGTAATATTGCTTAAAATATACTTGTTATGTTACAAATTTTAGCATAATTTTGTGTCCAAGCAATTCCTTCCAAGGGAAGTAAACAGAAACTGAACTATCTAAGAAGTTAATTATTATTATTATTATTCATATCAAGTAGTTTGTGTGACTAGATGGTGCACATTAAAGCTCGCTCCTTCTGGCACACAGATTTAATTCACTGTGCTATTTTTATACAGCAGCACGCTCATTTCCTCCTCATGTGTTTCAATGTAGCAGGTAAACATGCTGTAAAGGTAATTCATAAACAGTCCATTTTAAGAGTAGGTGCTCTGTTTGGCCTTCAAACTTTTCCTCCAACGAGAAAATGTAAAAACAGGTTCTTCATATAAATCATCCTGCACAGTGAGAAAACATATTTTTTAGTTGAGGGGGACTTTAAACCTGCAGTAACACTTTTGCCCACATTTGAGTACAGTTTTTGAACACAACATTGATATATCATCATCTATTTAGATAAAATGGGAACAATAAACAGTTGTTTGTTTACAAGTCGATCACTTAGGAACACACTGGTAACATTCCTCTGTAGTCATGTGGACCTGAATTAGTAAGTCCAAACTTACTTTCTTTTAGTTCTGGCTTTGATTCAGAGGTACACATCTGGCTCTTTAGCTGTAAAAAACGCTTCTCTGACAGTGGACAGAAACAGTAAAATTGTGGCCACACAACTAACAAAGAGCTAAACGGCTGCAGGATCTCTGTAGCTTCATAACTGCGGACAACCCCTCTCACACTGTCACTGGATTCATAGATATTATTAAAACATTGTTTTTTAAAAAGCATTAAACATAAATGTATTTTCTTTAAAACCAATACAAGCTATAAAAGAAACTGATTTAGATCAATGAGGTTCAAACATGTCAAACTGTTGAAAGTTTGAATGTCTCTTGTAAACACTGGAGCTCACTTGGTGAAATTCCACTTTCAAAAGAGTATAAATCCATAGCATTATATGTGCTGGCCCCTTTACTTTTGAACTGGACAATGCTAAATGAGTGTGCCAGTGTGCTTATTGACCCATTTGCCGGGTGAATAGTCCACAGGTAACAATTACAGGTAAATGAGAGCATGTTCCTATCAACTCTAGAGCCAGATCTCATATCAGGTCTCTTTCTGTTTCCCACCCAATAAAGTCAACATGCTGATGCCACTCAGGTTTTCTCTTCATACAGACATTTCATTTTCACTAACATGTGACACAAAAGCCCTGCTGTTTGTATTACACTTAAAAAAATGTGTGTCGAGGCTCTAAAGTAAATTCTAATATTTGATATCCCCTTTTTTGATGATTCATCGTGATGTAAACACGTTTGACAGAGAGCTGACTCCATTCTCAGTGCTAATGACTTTATATCCATTGTATCACTCTCCAAGCATGTGTATTTCCTGTTACTGCCATTTCCTCCAAACCGATTCTTTCCTGCTTAGCTCCCCACAGGTGAAACGCGAGCGTCAAGTGTCCATCTGAAAGCCGAGCTTGCCTCATGTCTTATTAATGGCTGACGTTTATGCCAATCAATTCACAATGCTGCGACAGCTTGCAATAAGAGCCATTTAGCAGGCAGCTAGGCAGATCCTCGAGGCTCTCCAGAGTCAATTACCAGTGATAAACATGGCTGCTTGGCAGATTATCAAGCCAATACCTGACCAAGATCAATCACACCATCTGACCTCTCAATAGCTTCCCTTAAACAACCTGACTTCTGATATCTGACCTGACTCCACCCAAAATCCAAGACGGTTCTAGTAAAAAAAGTCATGAAACTGTTTATATTCAACCAGCTTTTGCAATGTTAAAAGGTCGAGTGAGTCCAACCCCTATGGCAACTCTAACAATGCAACAACTGTGTCAGCACTAAATCTTGACTTTGTTTTTTCTTAGTGTTCCTGTGTCCACCAAGATTTGTCCATACGTTACCAAAAGTCATCACATCACTTCACCTCACAGCCTATTTTCAGTACAGAGATGCCTTTAAAAGGGCCTCTTAAGACTCAAAACAAATCGATGCAGGTTTACATTGAACATTTGTTGATTGAGAACTTAAGAGGCCAAACACATAACATTGATTTTTGAATTAAAAACACTGATAACGCTGCTTTCAGACAAATAGACACAACACGAACCGCATAAACAAAGTTGACAGAGAAAATAATTGGATCTAACATGGACATTGACGTTTTAGAAAAAGAGTAAAGGAAAAGAGCAAAGTCTTTTAATGAGAACTTCCACCTGTTGATGCAAACCCAAACACATTTTACCTGACGGAGACATTCTCCTCAACCACAAACAGGGAAACTCAAGAAAAGCTGCTGGATGGTCTGAAGTCCTGATGAGTCTGAAGTGGCACTGCTCTGCCCTGGCTCAAAGCTGCTGATAACAGATCAGGTGGGAGGCCCTGAGCATCATTTGCATCATTTATCGGCCGCCCCACTTTGTGTGAAAGACTGACTGGGGGTTTTGCATACGGGAGATGGAACTAGGGCTTTTGCTGTTGTTCCTCCACATGTTTATTCAGCAAGAAGTGAGCAAGTTTTCTATATCTATCCAAATGTCTCTAACCGCTATAGATGGTGCACAGTGCTGTGCACGCTCCTGAATCTCTGGTTCAGGAGAACAGGCATGCTGCTGTCATCCTGCAGTGAGAAGGTGGTGGTGACCATCTGCCACACAAGATGAGGTGAGCCAATGAAAAATAGCACAGCCTCGTCACACATACAGTGGGATATTTCACAGAGATCACAGGAGTGGGTACATCCTGTGGATATTTGGAAGACTTGGGGCACAGACAACGAGCTGCACAGTGAGAAGGTTTGGGAACATCTTGCTGCCCTACAATACTATCATCTGTCACATGAGGCTGTTCTAAATTTGGAACAATGCAGCGATGCATGACAGCAGGTTGTCCTGTCATACCTGGGTGTAAGCCTCGATCTGGGCTTATGATACACCGCATAATGATCCTCTTTGCTGGCAGTGTAGAAGGAGGTGCCAGCAGGAACCAGTGAGCTAATGTTTGAGGCAGCGTGGTGAGGACCAGAGGTGAATGTGAGTCCGCCTCTTCCTTTCCACTTTTCAATGCGCCTTTTATTCACCTGCAAAACATGGGCATCCCCACCCTGTTCCAACCACAGGCTAAAAACAGGCACGCCCTGCACTCTTTGCTAATATAACACAGCATATTCCAGTTGCAAACACACACCCTGACACAAGTATGTCACAGCTAAACTAAAATGTCACCTCATGCCATAACTGTATTACTGAGCTTCACCACAGTCACACTAGATAATTAATGTAGCCTAAAAATGGAGCCTTAAAATAACAAAAACATATCCTTTAATTCAAAGTTTGCTTAACGAACTGCAAGCCAAAAAAAATAAACATCCGACGAGTGGCTGAACAGTGGAAACAAAAAAACAAAAGCATGACACAAACAAAAACAAATCCCAGCATGCTGTGCAGGCCCTGCACAGAGCTACAAACTAATGTTCCCATCAGGAGCCCAGCCTCCCTCTCATGTCCCCTCAGTGTCTGACAGAGGTGTAAACAGCCTGAGAACCACAGGGCCCCTCAGCAGGACCTTAGCCCCCTCTTATCACTGTGTATGTAATGCAACATAGAAGACTGTGTCAAGTCAGTGAGGCTGCAGCAACATGCAACAGAGTGAAAGTGCTGGATTTCCTGACATTTGCATTGCAAATTGAAAACTGTTGTGATTGGAGTCATTGACAGAGGTGAGTCATATATTGCGATTTACAGTTAGAAAGGTATCAAAACATACAGCTTACGTTGTACACCGTTTTCCTGTTTTCATTTGTTCCTGATAAGAATTTACAAGCCAAAAATGGATTTAAAGTTCATTTTAAAATAGAAAGTACTTTGTTTAAAAACCTGGGCTCCTTTTTTTCTTTTTTTTTTTGGTAAAAGTTACTTAAACAGGAGTAAAAAGTCTTTCTGTTGGGGACTATTTTCAGCTGCCTATTAACGCACATTCGGTGCAACAGAGTATTTACCGTAGCAGGAGGGTATGGTACTGACTCAAAACAAACTTCAGTGCCCTTGTTTTTCAAATGGATGAAAGTACACACACAGCAGAACTGTTTGTTTCATCTATGTGTTTTTAATAATTATGGACAACAGTGGAGGTCATCAGTCAGGCTTTGGCTACACAGACGATTCTTGTCAGCAGGATAAAATAAATGTTTATTTTGTTTTTTGATGATAGGATCTGTCTTACAGAAAAGGATTAAAGAAAAAGAAATAATGAATACTATTGAGCAACTGTGAGCTTTTATAAAAGCTCTTCCTTAACAAGCAAGAGTGCACGGCCTCATAAACGACAAGCGGTAAACAGTCTGCAGAGGTTTGTGCCAAGGAAATACAGGCAGGTGTAATTACATATGAAGGGCATGTAAGGGCAAAGTCTTAAAAACCGGTAGAAAATAAAACACTCCCTTCATGGAGTCACTTACCATAGAGGGCCTTTGCGCTGAGCTTGCTGTCCGATCTGGCCACCGCACTGCAATGACAAAAAGAGCAGACAGGGTTACGCTGCATGCTCTTCATCTTCTCCCCTGTAACCCTGGATGTCAGTGTCACAACCCTCTGAAACCCCGACACTGTCACTTCTCATGAACCCAAGCCCATAAAGTACGAGCGGTATACAGGGAACAGACTGGCCAGCACTGGATGAGATTAGACTGAGATTCTGAGCATATGGACCAGCCTCGGTGAGAGAGGGAGAGTGGAAAGGGGGGTAGAGGAGGAGGGAGTAAAGTGGGGGGTGTGGGGCATAGAGGGAGGCTAGAGCCAGGAACCCAGGAAAAGCAAACAACTCTGAACAGAGCCGCTCTGTGCTTGAGGTCCCTGACCCACACCGCCCGCTACATACTAGGTTAGTGATTCTCTGGCGCCTGTGTTACCCAGCATAGCACGATTAGCTAACAGGAAAATGTGTGAGGAGAAGCAGGAATGTGTGCAACACTTACTTGGCTGGCCTCGACTGAGATTCCTTGATGCTCATGATTTAACGCATCAACCTGAAGACAGAGAGAAGATGAATATTAGAGAAAGAAATAATAAGGTTTTTACTAAATGACTGAATAAGGGACAGACACTGGGTGTGGAATGAAAAAAAAACAAAGCAAACATACATTTCTTATCTAAAATGACATTTTAAATGCCTGTTTCATCAGTTTTTATTGTTGCTTTTCCTCTCATATCACTTTGGTGAGCTCTAATATGCAGAGCATGGTGTTAAAGCTTCAGAAGCTCTAGGTACCTCATTAAGTTTGAAGATATGGTATGCAAAGTTCACTTCCACAGTGGAGAGACAGGTGTTGGGCCTGTGCTGCTGGCAGTCGGGGGACTGATCTGGGACAATGACAGACAGCAGGCTGATATGCTCTCTTTGTAATTAGATCCACTCTGTCGACGACTTTATCTGCAATTTATTAGTCTGGCTTGGTTTTACACCCAGCCACGCTAACTATTTGATAATTAGCATGGCTTCAAAAGAGACGAGGTAATGTTTAACATAGTGCTGCCCCTAAATCCGAGGGGTTAACAGGTGCTACGATATGGAAGATATGAAAGTGCATAACTTTCCCGCAACTTTCCCTCTGGGCATGTAGACTCAAACTTGTCTTGTTAAAGGCATCTACTGATGGGGTTATATAACATATATCAGGCCTACAGTTTTCACTGTAGCTGAACACTAAATGACCCTAACGAGCTGTTACACAACAGAGTGGGTTTGTTTCCTTCATGACAACTGATGGGTTTCATCATCACGTTATATAAACTACTAATAAGTATTCCCAGGTTAAGTTGATTAAGACTAAGTGAATTAATAATCACCTTTCACATTTTGTGAATTCTAGCCTCTGGGGCATCATGCATCACTTCAGGCAACCCATACAGTTTGTATTATTAAGTGGTGATGAGATGTTAGGATTAAGTGTCACCAGCAAGCATTTGAAGTGTTCTGCAAGAGCGATCCAACCTGAGATACTAACCTCATGTTACTTTGTGGTATTGGGCATGCTTCCCACTATAGTAAGTGATGGCTCTAGAGAGCATCTTTTTTACTAAATGAGAAAGCTGGATGGCATTCATTGGCAGTGAAAACAGTTCTGTACTGCTTTCTATTTATTTTCTAAACTTCTCTAAGCAAACTACCTGAATATCTGACATCTTTTGAGGTATATATCGAATTCACACTGGAATAGCCACCAAAACTGTCTGGTCTCTAGAAATCCACATATTCATGCTAAGATTGGGCGTTAAGCTTTTTAATAAAATACTCTGCATTAATGGAACAATTTGCAGAAACGTGCAAAATTACCTGGGCGTTCCTTTGGAAAAATGTAGGGCCACGTTGATTAGCTTAGAGCAGTTCAAACACAAACCACTGCAAACAGCAGTTTGTATTTTTTTTTAGATGTTGTATGTTTATTGTATGAAGAATGTATGTATGTTTTTCCTATATGTGTCCCACATTACCTTATACATTGCATATCTTTTTAATTTCAGGTGGTCTTCAAAAAGATATCTTTCTTGTTTAAATGAAGGTTTGTATAAATGAATGGATGCAGTTCAGTGTTATTTTCTAAACATGCTGTTTTCATCATTCCATGACAGCATTATGAGACAAGCATTTCCTCATCAATGTCCTATTTCCTTCCTGAACTATGAAATCTTACTTTGATAACAAGCAGCACTAAACTACACATATTGATGGTAAATGCTGTTTATGACAGTTACAGTTTTCAGGATACTTAGGCTTATCTCACAGCAGATCACACACGTTATCATCCTCAACAGATAATCTCTTTACATCTTCTGAAACAAGAGCTAAATCACAACAACTTGAACAGCCTGAAACAAAGCTAATGTTACTGTGTTCCTGCAGACAAAGTATGAATTCATTCAGATACCACACATCTCCAAAAGGGATTTTAAAAAAAAAACAACCTAAAATGCAAATCAATAAAGGAAATTAGTCTTATTTGCTTTAGTAGGTTAAGTGTGCATAAATGGTGGACTTCCTCTTTCTGTTCTTATCTCTCTGGCCATCTTCTCTTCACGCTATTGTTCTCAGCTTTGGCCCTCCGCCAGGTTTCAGGTGGGAGGTGAAGCTGGAGTGGGACAGGCCGGGTGTCATGTGTTGTCACCCTCGTGGCAAGAGGCCCTCTGCACACCTCCCTTCCACTCAGCCTAAGGTGCTTATTGTTCTATAATGACAACCTCTTATTCAGAGGTAATTACACAGCAAAATAAACCAAAAAAAAAAAAAAAAAAAACCATGACAAAGCAAAACAAAACAAAAAAACCCACCAAAATAATAAAATAAGTAACTCTAAAATAGAGGCAGGAGTGTGCAGGACGCTTATCTTAGGCTAACCTATGAAAGCAGATTTATATCTCATTTTATTCTGCCCTTTTCAAAATGACTGATTGTATCTGCCTCTTTTGATTTTCATATTTAATGGAATGAGGTTAGACGAGCGTCATATTCATGCTGCTTTCTGTGACAATACGACATTTGAGAGCATTGAGATGATTACTTTAGAGTCTTATACGATCACGTTTTAACCATGTGGTATTGGTCATGTGGTCTGTATTTTTTTTAATCCATACATTAAATATTAATTTGAAATGAAACTCATCATACTGTAATCTAACACGCTATTAACTATAAAAACACACAAGACAAAATATTAATTTAGGACAGGTGAAAAAGAATCCATTAAGATACCATACTGAATGCTAACAGCTAAAGCCTGAAACATATGTAATGCTACAACATGACAAGTCAGCACAACTAGACATTTAACTTCACTCACGAGCAGCACAAACTATCTACAGTAAACTGACACCCACACGCCCACAACACACTTAAAACTTAAAACTTAAACAAACAACAAGCTTGATAACCAAAGTGTGACATGATCTCAGCAAGTTTAACCACTCACT
>JAQMCX010000050.1:15805476-15924552 GCA_029814765.1 Acanthurus leucopareius | reverse complement strand
GCGTTAAAATCTTTATCGCGTTAAAATCTTTATAATTAATTGATCGAAATTAACGCGTTAAAGTCCCGGCCCTAATAAAAACATGAAATGTGAATACATAAGCATATATTCTTTGGCTTTGAACGGGTCAGTCGGTTATAAAACAAATATCTGGCAGCAGCTCTTGCAGTTATTGTTTTGCCATTTACACTTTGTTTTCTGAAATGAATGACTTTGCCTGAATGTGACTGTAAAACAAGTTCCATCAAAAAATAAATGTGGCATTTTCTCCACATGATGTGGGAGACTGAGAACGGCACAATGTTTTCTATGCAAGAGAAAACTCAAGGACATTTTAGTCTCCCAAGTTTTTTAGAGAAACATTTTTAGGAAGTTTACTTTATTGCCATCTCACCTTGAGTCAGATGAGAGAAAGTGAACTAGTGTCAACTGTAACCAGTGAAGAGAGATGACATGTTTAGCTTAGCTTTAGAGTCACAGCAGAGGAAACTGCTACAACCTGAATAAAAGAAAAAAGTAGAAAAAAATACCTCTCCTTGGAAAATCTCTGACTTTTCACTATAAGAAAGAAAAATATTAAAACTGCCAACAGTAGTTAATATATATAACAATATATTACTGCTATTACTACTACTAATAAGAATCATAATGATCATAATAATAATAGGTACAACCATTAGCCGCGATCCCTAGTGTGCTAGTATATCAGGGCATAAGCACTAATACATGGCTCAAGTAAATAGATTAAATACTACAACTTCAGTTTTTTCTGAGTTTACAAGTGTGAAATTGCAGGTCATCAATGTCTTTACACCTTAAAACAGGCCTGAAGTTTAGTGAACTGACTGCTTTCATCTGTCTTCAATGACAAATATAATGGGGTATCGTCTGCATAATAGTGACAATTTATGGACCTCATAATGTTACCTCAATGAAGCTTTTATGAGACAAATGCTTTTATTAAAATCGGTGACTGTGGTGTTCAAAGAAGATCAATCATTTAAATGTAGAAATTTTAAAAAATGTTCTAATAAATAGGAATGAAACCAGATTAGTGAGGATCATTTAATACCAATTAAATTAGTCTCTGTAATACTATGTGATGGTCAAAGGTGTTAAATGCAGCACTGAGATCTGTTAGGAGAAGCAGACTCGTTTCCTTTCAACAGGTCATTTTTAACTGGAAACCATTGTTGACTTTCTGCTCTAAAACCAGACTGAAACTCCTCAAGTAACAGAAACAGAAACAAGAATTTACCCTGAACCTGTAACACTGGTCATTAGGAGAGAAAACAACAAAAACAAGCAGAGAAAAACACACATCTGTAGATATGTTGCTTTATAATGATCATGTTTTCTTTTTTCAAGTACTTTTGTGTGTAAAATCTCCATTTCTTAGGAAATTGGTCAAACTGGACACAAAAACAAAACCAAACAGGAACACCAAGAAAACTGCTGCTGCAATAATCACAAACTCTGAGTGGTACACAGAATGTTGCAGAAAAAGAGATAAAAATTTAGGGGGTTTGTGGCAGAAGGAAAATGTTCTGTCTTTCCAGACTGTGTTTAAGGAGATGTGTGCTTAGCTCTTCTTGTAAAATTCTTACAAATTTAAAAAGCTGTTTTTGAATAAGTGAAGGAAATTGCACTTTTATCTCTAAATTAAGTTTAAAACTTTACAGAACCAACATGTCTTCAACATAATTCACAGTCCTTGTGTGTTCATGGTGCTGTGGTGTGTTTTTATGGTCTTTGACTGTTTAATTAAAGATTGGTTGTTTATTAATTTATTACTATTTACGAGAACACATGGCTAAATATGAAATCATCGTTCGCACAACACTGAATGATCGACAGAGGCCAGAATCAATACTGAACCACTTCATTTAATGATGTACTTTAATGATGCACTTTAATGTTGCATGTGTTTTTCTGTGTGTGTGTGTTTGCTTGTTTGTGTGTGAGTGTTTGGAGCAGAAACTACATGAATAACATAAAGCTCAGGTCAGTTTGCAATCGGTTTGAAATTATTTACAGTTTTATTTAGTAAAACTTGCTTTATCTCTATAGAATCAATAGCTGTGGATCGTCTACTATGCAAACCTGACAAAACAATTCATTTCTCAGACTTTAAAAATCAATAATCAAAATAAATGGCCATTACATTTGATTATTGTACAGTTCAATTATAACCTGAGTGTTTTTGGTTCAGAAATGTTGAACATATCATTAAAAAACTGTGACACAGGATCTGACGGTGAGCAGAAATCCTTGTGGGTTCTCCAGGGACTGATGCTCTCAGCGTCCTGCAGTCTGATTAATAAAGCTGTGAATTGATGGCTGAATATACTGCAAATGGGTTTACATTGGAGTCAGTTGAAAGCCTGATGCATGCAGGCTGGGGGGGCCTCGTTCGTCCGGGTGGGGCGGCGGTATTTGACGATGTGGAAGTGAGACTGCGTTGATAATTCATCACAGTAAACATAGTGTGTGTTTTTATCTTTTGTCAAACACGGCTGATTGCCTGCTGTTGCAGTGCAGACGGCACATGGATGAAACAGACTGAGCACCAGGACTCGTACATCATGAGTCTCCTGGTGCTTTGAAACTGAATGGCAAATCAATTGACCTGGAGGAGCCGAGGATCGTTTCAAAGGTATGCAAATCTCATTAATTTACATCACATGTAAAATGAATCTCACATTTGCAGCCACATTTCTCCCAAAACTTTAAAAAGCCACACTTGATGTTCTGCTAAACAAGGAGATATCCTTCTAATTGGAAAGCGGTCGGGACCTGCCTTCCATACATCTTGGAAATAGAAGCCTGCCAAAGCACAAAGTAATTAAAACAAAAAATAAAACATGATGGTCTTCTAAAAGCCATGCCTTTAATGAACAAAAAGACTAATTAATTGCACTGTGTCAAGGAGCACACTGGCTCTGAATTATAGATGAGCTGAGAGGGGAGCGGGGCTCTCACAGTAATGGGAGATGTATGGGCTATGGCACAATTAAAACCGGCACAAACAGGGAGTCGGGCCACAGCGCCGGCTTCTCTGTGCCTGTGTGGCATGACGAGGGTCCGGTGTTTGTGCCGGGAAAGACTGAATCACCTGAATCCACCGACACATCAGGCTGATGGTTTATGCAGATGTTTGCTTCAGTTTCATTCTCATCTGTGGAAACTGAAACAAATTAAAAAACATGCTTTGAGAATTATCATGTTATTATTCATCTGATTTCAGTTTTTCTGAATATCTCTGTCCTCTGCGCACTTGTTTGTCTGATGAGATCAGTCAGGATGAGTCGAGATGTTTCCATGGTGAGATGCTTCACTCCTCCTTCAGCTGTTTGTCACTGATGAGCAACTTCAACCACACAACTGCAGGATGTCAGGTTCATCTTATCACACTCCAGATTACAGTCAAAGCAATGCCAGAAACTAACAGCATCACTCTTTGTGCTAAAGACGCCTAAACACACATTTTCAATATCACAGTCAAGTTAAACGATTATAACTGATGCTGTAAAAAAAGTATAATCAATAGCACATCTCTGACGCAGTGAGTCCGTGTTCGGATAATGAAATGATCTTTCTGAGCAATAATCAGATCTTCAGGGTTAATTTGAACTCACGTTGTTAAATATCACACCTTGTCATATCAAATAAAAGTCGACACACTTCCATCATCAGCAGGCGCCGGATGTCCCGTACACACACACTAAACCACCACATCACACACTGCTAACACAATTAGCAGCTCGTTATAGAACCGACTGGATAATTACAGGCTCGACGCCATCAGCCATGCAGGTTCATGGTGCCACACACACACACACACACACACACACACACACACACACCTATACATACAGTGAAACATCCAAGCAACCCACTTCTCAACTGTTTGTAGTATTTCCAGCAAAAAATTATTCATCCATCTCACTGGCTCCTTCACACAACTTCAATCATCCTGCCAGCACAGCGAGCAGCAGCCTTTCATGTCTGATTTGCTGCCGCTGAAGGAGGAGGGGCGGCGGTGGAGGTGGGGGGGTTTCACCGGCCACACCAGGATGACCACTCTGAAGAGAGCAGCTCATCGCCGGCTCCTCCACGTCGCTCCCGGCTACGCCTCGCCACTTCCGACTGATAAGCAGCCATTTATGCGGTGTGACTTCCCCTCTGTGTGCAATCCAGACTGTCATTTCCATTCTTTCATTTACACCGAGAGGGAAAAAACAGGACGCAGAAACAAGAGAGGGGAAATTGCTTCTACTTTCTGAATTTTGATAAGTCAGCAGTGTTTACGCAGTAAACAAAATGCTCCTCTGAGTTGAAACCACATCTCCATATATTAACACCACTGATTGTAGCACATGCTGCACTTCCTGCCACACGTGTCGCGCTGCTGTTTGAAATTCAAACATCAAAACATCAAAAAAGCCCAAGAAAACAGTGCTTATCACATCTGACTGTGTTTAACTGGAGACAGATAAGTTTGGAGCCTCTGAGTCACTCTGATAGGAACCAGTTTTTGAATCTCCCGTCTTTGTGTCGCGCTGACGTGGAGCCGAACCAGATTCAGCCATGTTGGCGTGCGTGACACCTGTGTGATGGTTTTCTCAGCAGGGTTCCTCTGCTCAATCTGCATCAGTGAGGAAGAGTCGGGAAGCTGTTCCTTAAAAGAGAGTGAGGAGGCCACGGTCGGCCTTTGATGGGCTGATTCTCTCTCCGTCTGTCATGAAGGCTTCGCTCCTGCAGGGAGAGGTAATGTGCCCACTGAATGGGATCAAATAACAATTTGGGATTAATAATTGAGCACATTAGCTTAGCGTAGCATTAAAGCAGCACATGCCACCATGAAGCTGTTTGTTTTCTCTTCTACAAACTGTCTGTTCTGATGTCTAACTGCTCCTCTTTGACTGGCCGAGGCCATAAAATAATCATTTTAACCTTCGTCTTCAAAGGAAAAAGGGCTGCGGACAGAAACAAAGCTCTGGATTTCAACAAGAACTCAGTTTGAGTCATTTGGAAAAAATAATGTGAAGAAAATAAAGTGAAGAAAATCAGAGTTTATTGTGCAAAGTTGTGTTTCAAACTAAAATCAGGACAGAATTTTGTTTTTGGTCTTTTTGAGATCTTCAGTATCTTGTTAAACTGCAACACAAGCATGGCTTCAATCATTAATATGTAATAAATAAGTTTGAATAAGCAGACGCTCAGATTAGAAACAATGTCGCGGCTGAAGGAGGGCAGGCGGGTTTGAACCTCTGGACCTCTGTGTTTATCTGCAGGACAAAGAAGGTTTTTGACTTTTTTCATCGCTACATTTCCTTCATCCATCCAGTGCACTCTGGATCCTGTTCAACAATGCAGAGTATTAAAATGAAACATAAGAGAGCATCAAGCAGAACTAATAGAAAAGTCGGTAAGAGCACAGTTATCAGCACAGAAGAGGAAAATAAATACAGAAGCTGAAAAACCATTAAAATCGTATCCGTGCATCAGTCACACTGTCAGGTTTAGATCTCGTCAGATAATCTACATCTAAAACAGGAGATAATTAGTTTCCAGAGAGAGAAAATTTAGCTTAATCCAATTTGAGTTTTTTTAAGTTTTAAGAATGAAGAGTGATCATATTTCCTGAAATTGCATGCAGGTGAATTCCAGGAACATTAGTTTTCATAGAAACTGTTGAAAATGGGCTCTTTCAGGCGACGCGCTGACATGGAGACGAGGAGTCGATTCACAGACATTATCCTCATCTTAATACTGACTCTGAAGGGGAATGCAATCAGTCATACAGATGTGAAATGCGCGCCTGTGGCAGGTCTGAAAAATGCAGGAAATTGTCAGTTTTGAGAGATGTGGACCTGATGGAAAAGTACAGGTAATATTTTGATGTTCTGGAGGGCAGTTTGGTTTGTTCTTGGTGTATTTTAACAGTGTGGATTCTCTCTTCATTAACAGTCTCAGCATCTCCTGGCAGCAGCTGAGGCCCAACAGACTGCTGCATCCAACCATGTGTTTGTTGTCTTTGCTCAAAATCTCAATTTGAATGTTTAAAAAAAAGTGTTTCTGTAAGTGTGAGAGTGGTGATGTCATCCTTGAAAACAAACCCCAGTTTCTTCCACTTAACATGCTGGTATCAAGTTCAGCGTGGAGCCGAATCTCAGGCAGGAGGATCAAAGCAGCTTCACCAATCACACTTCTTTTGAAGCCATGAAAGACACAATTAAAACTGAGGAAAGTTTGGCCTTTTATGCAGTTTTTGTTTACTGATATCTGCGAGGCATGTGTGTTTTCTCTTGTCTCCGTCCTGTGTCGCAGGGTGACTTGCCTCAGATCTGCTATTTATGCTGCAAGGCAATATGTGGCAACAATCCACTAAAGAGAGAGAGAGAGAGATGAAAGCGGCAGACACATCTGGGCAACTGCAAAGTTACGCCTCCCCCAGGACTTCCTGTGAGCATCTCCAGCAGCTCGTGCTACTCCTTTTTAATTAGACAGGTAGCCAGAGAGCCTCATTTGCCGGCCAGATTTTTCCAAAAATTGTTTGATCCTCAATGGCCTGCAATGTCAAGACACAGCGCTGAGGCATCGCCATGCAAAACAGGCAGAAATTGGAAGTCTTGCCCATTAACTTTGCCTTGCTGAGGAGGGGGGGGGGTGTCAGAGGGGATTGTTAAATAGATACCTGAATATGAATCAGACTGACTCCAACACTTACGCAGCTCCAACTCTTTAACTCCCATAAATGATGTCATTCCGCTGATTTTTGTTTGCTAGATAAAGTCAGACAAAGCAAAGTGCGGCTCTGCTGAGCTTGTCTGTGCTCATTAGTATGCCACGAACACATCCGGCCCATCCGCCCTGACACCAGGCTGCAGTCAGGCTGAATAATAATCCCAGTGAGGGGCTTTATGCAAAGAGGGCAAAGAGAAGGTATAATGCTATGCAAACACACATTAGGTTTCATTGCACCACCTTTGATACGTACAGTACACCGAAAGCAACAATTCTCCCACAATTCAACCGTCCATGGGATATTTACACACAGTCAGTGTGCACATTCTCATAAATTCACTTAGTTTGTGCAGCAAAGCTGCAGAAAACACACTCATTAGCCTAATCACAGACCATGGTGCAGGAGAAAAGATCATTCCCAAGAACAGTGTTAAATAATGCTGTCGGGTTTGGACATTAATGAGCATTTCTAACCTGTTTATTCCAAACGTCCTGGACAAGAAGCTGCAGAAAAATAATGTCACGTAATGAGTGAAGCTGAGAGTTTTCTTTCTCCCGAAGAAGCACATTTACTTTATGACTCTAACTTAGCTCTCACCACCAGTTTGGGACCTCTGAGGTGACACATCTGCAGTCTGCATGTCAGCTTTTAGATGATCTGCACTGCTATAAATAGCAGAGTTACTCATACATACACAATCATACTTTATTTCAAATTGAAACATAATCATGAATAATGAATAATGAAGAGGAAGAGGAAGAGGAAGAGGCTGGCCTGCACTGTGTTCTTAAGTTAATATGTGTTCAGGTTGAATCAGCTGTGGATGTGATGCTGTACTGTGGCACTTGTTTAGAAATCATCAGACCATTAATTTGACATTTTTCCTGTTTTCCTTCCCAACAACAGTCCTGCTCTCAGCTCATCAGGTACAGATGCACAACAAACCACTTAACACCTGTGCATTCGGTTTTTAAAAGCTCCAGTGTAAATCCTTTGACTCTCTATTAGATGCACATAGAAAAGGCTCCAACTGAAGTTGTAGACAAATGACAAATTGCTTTGAGGGATGGAAGTCTGGCAGGAGAGGTCAGTGACAAACAGGACATCCAAGATCTGTGAGGAACTGAAAGTGAAAGCAAAAACTCATTTATAAAAGACCATTTTATAGAACGAATGATCCTTGAAGTTTTGGTGCATTAATCCAGGCTGCAACAGTCTCACAACAGCCGCTGTTCTTTAGAAAAGCTCTGTGGCAGGAAGTCTTTACGTGCTGAAGGAAACCTCTCCATCTGTACGAGACGTTGAGGCGTCCGACCAAAGGGTCCATATCTGATGAGCCGGGACGAGACTGTACAGTTGTATAGAACTTTGCAAATATTCCCTGACGAGTTTTGGAGCTTTGAGCTAATGCAGCTGCCTCAGGTGCTGCTTCTGTTTGACATATTGTTGGTTGTTTGGTCGCATGTTAACACCTGGACACATATGGGGGCAAATTTGGAGGTAAAAACACACAGTTAGAAGAAAAAAAATGTGGAGAAAGTCTGAACGAATGCTCATGGTAGCAGACTGCGTTTAAAAAGCACATTTCAAGTTTGCTGACCACTCAAAGGGCTTTACTCTGCATGTCATTAAGCTGTTAGCACATTAATAGCAGGAGCATTCATACAAAGTGCCAACCTGCATTTATCACGACACACACACACACACACACTCACAGTGATTGAACAGCCTTTGGGGTCTGTGTGTGTGGGGTTTCATCTGGATCAGTCAGTGATGCAGGGGGGGGGGGGGGTGTAACATGAAGGGCAACAGACACACAAACATCATCAAAATGAAAACACAACCAAAACAAACCTGCAAAAAGTGAAGAAAACCCCCCAAACCACAGATTTCTCCTCCTGCATCCGAAGTGCTTCCTGTAAACTTTCTTCAATAAAGCCATTAATCAGTGTCAGGGTTGTGCTCTGCTCCCTGTCAACACCGCTTCACCTTCACAAGATAAAAGATGCTCGTTTTCTCTGTCATTGTCACCCTATTGAACACAGCCGGCTTCCTCAATGTGACGACCTTGGCCCGCTGCGGCTCACCAGAGGTCAGTCTATCAACACGCAGCCGGAGCGTTTAGTCCGTCACCGCCTGGAGACGGAGCGGCCTCCTCTCCTTGAATCATTCTGGGCTGCATTATGGTGCAAAGTGCAGAGATAACACAGGAAAGAGGTGGAAAACAGCAAATTAGCTGGATTTCTTCCTGCAGACGTGTACCTGACTAAAGCTCAATCAATCAGTGTTGTCTGGGACTTTAAGCTCCTGCTACTGCAGTTATATCACTAATCCGGAGCTACGAGCGCTGCTGCATTAAGATGAATCCGGTGCAAATTGGATGTTGCAGGGGAACAATGCCATCCCTGCTCTCGGGTTAGATTGCTTCTCAACTGTTCCTCATTAGAGGACAATTTCTTTAGGCTTCACACAGGACAGGCAGGCAATACAATGCTGTTAAGACTGGAGGATCCATGGGGCAGGAATTAGAGTCTTTCACTGACAAATTGTCTGAAAGCACATTAGCAGCAGACAGGAAGAGCCGGCCTGGACGACCTGCAGAGGGGCTGAAAGCAAACACAACATCTTCACTGAGTTTCTTTGTTTACTCGTCTTAAAATCCGGTCTGAGCTCCTATAGATGTCAAAGTGTTTAAAGAAGTGAAAATGACACAAACTAAGACTGAATTTAGCTTCAGTTAGTTTGATCAAAAGTCCTGGAAGTTCATGAGACTAAATAACGACTGTCGTCCAGTTTTTTGACCTTTACTGGCCGTTTTTGATCATTGAAGGGTTTTGGATAAAAACTGAGACTGTGATGAAACACAGAAGCCAAAAAAAGATCAGAAACCTTCATAATTTCGGTTTAAAGTCGCTAACATTTGAGGTCTCATCAGTCAGAGAGTGAAGACGGACGTCACCAAGCCTGAATAACATGAATGACACTGTAATACATCCTCTCCTTTGTTAATGTCTTTGTCTGAGTCAGTCAGATGGATTTTCATCTGCTGAGCAAAGAAACAAACATCTAACATCCAACGCTGCTTCATGACATCATCAAACTGCACCGCCGTTTCTGTAGAGATGCAAATATGATTTTTACCTTTACTAAAGCTTCCTCTGAACACATCACAGTACAGATTAATGTTCACATACATGACCTTCACATCTGAACCTGAAAGTTCAGACGTACAGATAAATCGCTCGAGGTGGAGGCTGGTGGAGGCTGGTGGGGGTTGGTGGAGGCTGGTGGAGGCTGGTGGAGGCTGGTGGAGGCCGGTGGAGGAGGGAGCAGCAGCAGCAGATGTTTTGCATGTGGAAATCAGCAGAATAAGTGAAAAAACCAACAGTGCATAAAGACAATATGGTGCATTGAGTTTGAATGTGTGTTGGTGGTGAACTGGATTCTAAACAGATGTTGCAATGATAATAAATGATAATAAATGATAATAAATGATCATAAATGATCATAAATAAGAATGAAACAGCTTCTGCTGATCAGCTGATACAGCTGAGCTCCATTTAAAAAAGCTGTGATCAAAGATTTTTCATTTTTCATGACGTCTTTTCTTTTTCTCCTTTTGTTTTTTGAGGTCATGAAGGACAAACAGATGGAAATTCCCATAAATGTGATGATTATAAACGTGACAGTCTTTTTCTTTACGGAGCTCAAACTAAAACCTGGCACAGATTTTAACACGCTGAATTAAAGCAGCACATTGAAAGTAAAATGACTTTAATAAACATCCAACAGTGTTTTTTTTTTTTCACCTGTTTGGTTTGATTTAAGAGGAGTCTGATGTTCAGTCCTTCGGTTCGGTTCAAAGCACAGACGTGTGTGATGGCAGATTAAGACCATAAACCCCAAAAGGCTGATTTACAGTGATTTTCAAACGGCTCGGGGACGTTGTTAGAAACTCCTCTCCTGCTCAGAAATCACTGTAAGCTTCAGCCTCTGGAGTTTCTCTTTATTTTCTTCATAAAATGGAAAAGTGACAATAAACGGTCGCGTTGCTTAAAATAGACAAGAAGCAACAACAACTGCAAAATTAATTAAAAACAAGGAATCTGTCTCACCAAGAAAAGTAGTTTTTTATTTCCAAAATGTTTGCTAATTAACACAAAAAGCTGTATTTCTGTCAACACAGAACCCTTTTCTTCATTTCCTCGTGTCTCCAACATTTTGGTGGTTTGCTGAACACAAACAGCTCATCAGTGCTTCTGCTCAGAGGAGTGAAATATCTGAAGTTAAAGATCATCAGAAGGTTCACCAAAGCCACCTTAGCCAATCAAATAAGCTCCTCTAATTCATTTAAATTAGTTCTGGTGCAGAATATTGTCCTTTTTGTGGAGGCGTATGAGGGCTGATAATATTAAAATTGCACAGAGACATAACTAATATCATAAACGTGTCTTTGCTGATGCCCAGTGCAGGAGGAGCTCAGTGATAGAAATGAAACCTGACTGCAGCAGGTGCATGAACGGTGCCGAGCGGTGAGCGTAAGTTAACTCTGCACATTCGCAGCTCCCGATGCAATTCATTAATAACAACCTGGAGCAACGCGCTCAAAACAACACTGATGCCGCGGTGTTAAGAATGAATTGCATCAGCAGCTACGAGTGTGGAAAATTTATGTGCCAATCATTAATTTAATGGCTAAAGCCGTCATGTGTAAATTGCTCTAACCTTTGGTGCTTAAATTATGCAGTGTGGCGCCGGCCTTGGGCAGCTGGGAGGATTACTGAACCAGATTGTTATATTTAGCAAAACGTCCTTCAAGGCAGAACAAAGATCAAGAGGCTGAAGGTGTCTCTGAGACTGATTGAAAAAGGAGGCGAAGACGAGCAAACATGGAGTCCAACGTCAGAGGAAGCCGGTGGGAGGATGGTGGAGTGGAGAGTCGGGTCTCAGAGGGTCCTCAAGATGCAGGAGATTTTCCATTTACACTCAAAAACCGGTTCATAAGAATTCCTGCACATTGCACACTGAGTTACTGCAGAGGAAGAGAGTGCAGACAGAAATAAGAATAAAGATCAAGAGAAGAGCATGTTATCAGCACAGACTTCAGGAATTACTCTAAATGTAATTAGAGATATAAAGAAGTACTGCTTGAAAACATGTGCATAAATAATCTGGCTTAATAAAACAAACCCACAGCGAAACATCCACCCGAAGTTACAACAGAGTAGTTACAACGAGTAGCTTCTGCTTTGCACAAACTTCCTGCAGAGTTCTGGATGATGGAGTCAAAGTTTCCAACAAACACATGTGACTTTGTCTGCAATAATATGAAAAAATAAACCTGTTTGCATTATCTTTACTCTTTCCAAACATTAAATGCAGCCCAGCTGAACTCCTCACTCTCCACAATCCCTCCGTCTTCCAGCGAGAGAGGAATCCTCCCCGAACATGGCAGGATTTCACACTGCGCATTAGCCAAGAGTCTTAGAGAGTGAGATTATTTCAGTGCTGCATACAGAGGACACTGACATGAAAAATGGGAAAGGAAGAGAAAGGGATGACATCCACTAAAGATCAAGAATCAATCCCAATCTCTAACAGGATTATATGGTCGACACTTGAGCTTTGAGAGCCGGCGGAGCAGCCGGCTGCAGGGCTCCGCCGACACTCCAGCTTATGTTGTGGCCTGGTGATGCCCGGTGCTGCTGCCACAGAGCCAATTAGAGTCACAGTAATTATTTCTGTTGTTGACAGTATTTTAAGTGTTGTTGTTCTTCTTCTTTGAGACGTTGCAGCCAGATTAACCAGATTTCCTCGGAGGAAAGAGAGGAGAGCGAGAGCAGGACTGCAGCAAACATACGTGCACATATGTGGGTGTGTGACTTCACGTTCATGCTAATTAAACCGCGAAGCAACCGCAGATTTCACCAAAACTTTTCCTCTTTTAGTTTTACTGAGTTTAATGAAACTTTTGGTTTTATAATAAAAACTTCACATTTTGAATCACATGTGATAAAGTTTTTAACAGCGAGGCGTCTCGTGTGTGAATGTGCAAATGTGCTCCGTCTGATCACAGATCAGCAAGGATGATATGAAACATTTTCATTAAGAATTATAATGAAAAAATGTCTTCACAGGCAAATCAGACGGTTAAAATACTGTCTGAGACATTTGGACCCGTTTGGGCGTCTCAGAAGAGAGAGTTGTGGTTTTCTGAACACAGTTTAACATCTCCACAGACTGAACTTAAAGTGTTTATCAAAGTAAAACTGTAAAATGGGGACTTTATTTGTACATTCGAACGTGGCGGTCGGTGCCAGGGTCCCTCTGAAGGCCTCTGTCACTGAGATCTTTATGTAATCTCTTTCTTTAAACCCTTTGTTCTGTATAAATGCTTCACATGAATGAGCATCTTGGTCCGAGAGAAGGACTCTGTGGAAGGTTTTCTCTGTGAAAATGCATGAAGCTTTTGTTTGTATGCATGTGTGAAGCTCCGTCTTCAGCCTCTTTGAATGTCCCTCTTGAATGAGATGCAGCCATGCACACAGAAACGTGTTTTCACTGATGGATACCCTGGAAACAAACATGTCCACAACATCATACATGCAAACATGACGTGTGTGTGTTTTATTTAAACATGGAAATGAAACAGAGAAATGAATGTAGTGATCATGTAATCAATGATATTTTTACCTGCAACGAGCTCAGCTGCTGCCGATCTGTTCAAACCTGCATGACTGAGAGGAAAAGAAAGCACACAGGAGTTGACACATGTGGGTTGATCAGCACTTTGTAGTATTTATTCAGTGTTTCATGGCTGATGTGTCGTGTTTGAGATACAAACACAGAAATTAAAATCTGCAGGGACAAAAAGTCGGCACAGCTCAGCATTACAGGGCCCAGAGATGAACTCTTTTAATAGAAATATTGCAAAGTTGGTGAGAAGAAATAAGTTATATTATATGATTTAATGAGCCATTATTGTTTTGACTGGTTAATCAGTTTTTCTACACATTTATCAAAGATAAGATCGGCAGTGGTATCAGGTTTTCAGCACTTATCCTTAATATATGTAAGAAACTTAAACAAAAAGTAATAAATTAATGATATCAGGGTTTGAGATGAATGTCTGGCTCTGACCAGTAGAGGGTGCTGCTCCTGTAACACCTCTGTTCCCACATTAACCTTCATCACAGGTGACGCTGCCTGTGTTTGATTTTTTTAAACATCCTGAAGCTGAAGGACGTCATGATGTTCACACAGTTCTGACATGTTTGTTCATTTAATCTGCTGTATTTTTTTATATCATGCAAAATTATAAAAATAAAGATCTCTCTTTCCATTAAGAATCAAACCAGCAGACATTTATCACTCTGTAAATATAACTTTGTATCCTAAAGTGTTAACAGGGAACCAACTTTATCTCAATAAAGTGCAGCCTGAGAAGCTCCATGTTCTCATCACTGAGCAGAAGTTCACAAACAGGACAAGCTCCTCACAAACTTCCCTCTGCTCCTCAGAAAGCTCTGAACGAGGTGTTCAGATCGGAGAACAGGTTGGATTTTCAGCTGTAACACATGACGATATCAAACAAGTGCAGCACAAGGAAACATGCTGTAATATCTGTGGAGCAGATAGAAGGACAGGAGCAGTGAAAACAGCCTTTGAATGGCTGAGGAGATGTTTGGAGGAGGCAGCAGCGTCTGTGCACAGACTTCTTCACCTCTTCCAACAGCCAACCTTATCTGATGCCTGCTTGTAGTGGAAGGCTGCAGGAAGTTTTGGAGGAAAGTGGGGCAGGTAGACTTACAAAGGCCCATCACTTTCTTTATATAGTACACCGCCTGCCCAGAATATAGATCAGGTTGCGGCACAGTATCTGCTCCTCACTGTTCTGCCCTTGAAAGGCGGAGAGGAAGGACGGAGAAATGGGAAGTATCTGTTCCATCGTGGACTTCTGGAAAAGTTGGTTCATCTGCACTGCGAACAGAAGTGGAAACAGTTCTGATATCATTGATTTGGTGCCGACGGGAGAAACTGAATCGTTACGTTGGCAGCAGCTGCAGAAGAATGTCCTTGAAATAGTTTTGTGCTGTTTTCTAACCGTGTCGCTGTGTTTCAGCACAGGACTGATGATCAGACACTCAGGATGTGTTCGATTAATCACACACTGACACTCACTGTCTCATAGCTTTCAATAATTTACCTTCTCGACTTTATTGAAATCTTCATTTGATAAATAAAAGGTGTAAAGAACCAAAGTTGAAGTGAGACGAGAACTTTAAGATTCAACCTTCATGTGTGAATATCTGAATGTTAAAAACTGTATTTCGGTGTGTTTGGTCATGTGTCTCTGTGATGTTCTGTCAGGTCTGTTCATCCATGTGTTTAGCTGTTAAATGTCTCCTTGTGTTGTGTGCAGCTGTTTCCTGCCTGCTGATTGGCTCATGTGTTTCAGCTGTGCCTCGTCATCTCTGTGCTCAGTGTTTCTCAGTCTGTCAGTGTTTCCTCTCTGTCTTCATGCTCTCATGCTTTCCTGCTTTTTCACTCCGTCTGAGTTTACTGACTTTGGATTTTGTGCTTTTTGCTCATTATGTCCAGAATGAACAAATCTGCACATTTTGATGTAAAACCAGCGTCGAGGTTCAGTTTTAATGCAGACAGTCATTTGCTGGCTGCTCTCAGAAGCTGCTGCAGCTCTTTCACAGTTTGCTGGGACAAAAAACGACTTATCATGGCTGAACAATAACATTCCTGCCCTGAAAAAAACCTGAAGCCCTGCAAACAATCAGGCTTCACTGATGAAGTGAAACAAAGTGCTGCATCAATATGATTATCAGACTAAAACATGGCAGTGAGCTTCAGCGTGTCTGTGCTCTTTAATATGAGCATTGACAGGCTGGTTTGAATGCAGCTCTGAGACAAACAGAGAATACTTGCAGGCTAATAGCTTTCATTGATTCCCTCCATCAGGCCGCTGAACAGAGGTCTGTTCATCTCAGCATGATCATTGAACAGCTCTCAGAGCTTTTTATCTGAGAAAATTTCTTTCAATTCAAGAGCTTGTAAAGAAAACACGCTGACCTTGTCCTGTAATCTTTTCATTAATTAACAACCAAATGTTAAGTTTTTTCACTTTGGATGTTAAACACTTTCTTTTGGAGGCTTTCTCTCCGTGTCACAAGGTCAGTTATTCCTCGGACAGAGATAAGGGAGCGCTCGCCGTCAGCGTCAGCAGAGGTCTCTGAGAGCGCACGATAATGCTGCACCTGCGTTATCTTCCATGTTAAAATCCCTCGCCTTGTTAGCACGTTAAATTATGGATCGTCCTCTTCAAGTGAAAGGGGCCTCGACACCCCTGCAGCTCGGAAACCCCGGCGCCCTGCAGCCCGGTGATAGATTACCCCACCTTTATCTCAACTGGCTGATTATTCTTGGCCCATCATGAACGGCGAGCGGGGATGTGATCGCCTTGTAATGTGGCCTGAAATAGCTTGATTATGCTCAGGTTCATTTTACCTTGTTATCAGCCTGGATTACACTCCTCACATTTAAGCAGCAGTCTGTCATTACGGCGATGCCATCACGCAGAGACTTCCTGCTTGAAAGATGGCGAAGGCAGGAGATACGCCGTCATTTCACTGCAGAAGTGAAATAACTGTCACACAGCTGACTTATTTGCGGCAGACATTGTGCATTAAATATAATCTGCAGTGAACATGGCTGGAATTAAGTAGCTTCCTCATTGGTATCCACAACATCATCAGGAGAACGACCTCCTTAAACCATCTGTCAACAGATTATTAAGCCAACAATCACTCACACAGTAGGAAACTAATTACAAACCATTTTTAAAGGGGGAGGGGCATTTCAGGAGATTGCCTATTAATAGGGTCATTATTAATAACCACAGCTGGATTGTATTACTGCATGAAATCACAGACTCGCCATAATTCAACTTGATGCCTGACCTTCAGCTGAGGATGACAGCTGAGATAATCTGATGACACAGTCGCCTTCCTGTTGCTAACCGGTGTGTTTCACTCGGCGCTCTGTTCTTTCTCTGCAGCTCGGGTTATTTTTCACACCAGTCTGAGGAGTGTCACACAGGAAACCTGAGGAAATCACGCTGCCCTGTGGCTACGCGCTGCGGTATGAGCCTTCCACTGAACGTTCGGCGCCGTATTATTACATCGATGAAATCACGCTGGGATCGACGCAGAGCAGGAAATATGGAGAAATAAGAAGTTTAGTCAAATTTAACACATCTTCGTCCTGTTAGGGCTGAAGTTTGGAACAAACCTCCCATATTTTGACTTTTCATTTTCAGTTTCACAAGGCATTCTGGTAATTGCAAGAGATGGGGATGATAGTAATCTTCCAAGCTTGTTTCACCTGAGTGAATAGTTTCATTACTTTGTGCCGGAGCCGGTGTCGAACCAAGAATATAACATGTCTGATGTTTCAGAGAGCGCTTCATTTGCTTTGACAGCTCTGAAACTTTAACAGCTTAACTATGTGTTTGGCATAAAGGGAGAAGAAATGTGAGAAATGTGGGGATGGATATTAAAAGCACAAGATACAGAATCAGTGTCATCGCTGTGCGTTGCAGCTCTAATAAAATGCCACTGAAATGTCATATTTACATCAACCTGCAGGTGTGAAACCACGAGTCCACAGAGGAGCTCAGACTCGACTTCACTCTCATTAATATTGTGTTGTAACCAGTCTCTCTTTAATCTAACACACTGCATGGTAACATTCTGTTCAATGAAGCAATTTAAAACTAAAGTAGATCGAACAACTTGAACTTCTCAGACTTCTCAGCTCAAACGGAGAAGAAGCTGCAGAGCTTCATGAGGCTTCAGCAGCTCATCACCAGTGATGCATCTTTCATTCACAGTAAAGAGCCATCAGAGCAGCAGAGTCTGAGGACACTGCAGCCTGCAGCCGGCGACCTGCGGCCTGTGTGAGTCACAGCCTCGTGCTGTACGTTACAGTTCCTGTGTTAACATACTGAAGCCGTCACAGAGCCGGCGTGGCAGAGTTTGTCTCTAACATGTGGAGGTCGGACTCGCTGCTTCGTTACATGGTTCACAGCACAAACCGACACTGAAAATGGTTCCTGAGCAACCATGTGGACAGCACACCAGCAAGATCAGAGCGTTTTTACAGTCTCAGTGCTCTTTCTTCCTTCCTTTCTTCCTTTTCTTTCTCTGATCATAGGTGAGCAAAAATCATGTTATCATACCTGTACGTTTCTTTTGTTGAGGAAATCTGCGTTCCGAAAGCAGCGTTAGCAACGTAAGCTGCAGGAGTTCAGTAAGTCGTCTCTCACACTGTTCACGCCAGCTGTGTGTTCCAGGTGTTAATCTGTATCAATTTACCGGATTCAAAATTTCCCACAACGTAACCTAAATCTGTCTGCCTGGTAAACACCCACATCTTCTCAGCTGCACAGTCACAGCACACAAGCTTCTGTTATTTTTAGCTGCTACGACAGAACAGAACAGCCAGACATCAAAACTCCTGATCGGCAGTTTGCTTCCTTCACAACAAATACATGGTCTGACCCGGGTTTGAAAAATTCAGATTTCTTCATCAAAAATGCATCGACACAACAAAACAGAGCTGTTTTTCTGAGTTACTGGAGAGCAGACAGTTTGTAGACAGCAGTGATGGATGAGTCTAATATAACTGTGCAATCAGTGGGTTGCTTCTGTACAAGTGCTAAGTTGCTTGCTACTTACTTTTACCCACAAAATTTACTTTAAACCAGGTTATCAACCTGTGTCAAATGAGATCTCACCAGGCGAGCCGACGTGTCTGCACGCTCTGAGCCTGCAGGAGGATCTCAGGGCAGAACCAGGTTGGAGCAGAAGGAAGCCTCAGACATTAAAGCCTTGCTTCACTCAGCATGACTTTGTTCATAAATCAGACTGAGTAAAGAAATGCTCTCTCCAAAGCTGGAATAATAAAAACAAATGTGCTGTGCCGTGCTCTCGCAGAGAGAGAGCCCATAATGCAGTTTGATGATTACAAGCATATAATGACCAAAACAGACACCAGGACTGCAGCTTCATCATCAGATCCACAGGAGGTCTGGCAGGCGGCTGCAGGCTGCGTTATCGCTGAAGTTTGGCTCCAGCCGTCTGATGTCGCTGAAGCTGCTGTGATGGATGAGAAGCTGCTGGGAGCCGCCAGGCGAGCCAGACTGCAAACCCGACGCTGTTTTTAGATTTTCACACACAGCGCGTCCAACATTAAGGACAACAACACACCGATATGACACTACAAAGATCATTAGTGTATAAATGCACATGTGGGTCACCAACCAATCAGGGTGTTGCTTTCCACTTGCATCACTGCTGCCACAAAGAGACCTCCTGCAGTCAGAAGAGTAGAAGTAGCAGGTTACAACGTCGTAACCTGGGTTCTGTCTCACACAGGCTCCGCCCTCAACTATACAACGACACACAAACAGGCCTCATTTAAATGATGTTCAAGTGATCAGGAGAACAAACCAGCAACATGCTGCTGTGTTTTTATGTTTTTTATTGTTCACTCTGAATTTATGCTTCAGGATCAGTTTGTCTCTGACTTTGTGGTGTTTGACGATGGACACTTTATTTAATTCTACTTTAATTTTCAATTTGACAGCCAGTTGTTGAGCTACAACAAACCACAGCTACTTAAAATATTCAACCATAATAAAAGTTAGTCTTTATTAAGTTCTGGACCTTTTTTTGAAGAAATTCTCTCTGACTGTAATTCTTTGTATCTTAATGAAAAACCTCTGTGCTAAGAACAGCACAGATCTTCACTCTGCAGGAAACTACATTTTCATCAGTTTGTCTGTCAGAAATAATCTATTTGATTCCAATATGTTAATCTTATGAATAATTTCTCAGTTATTTTATCTATCAGTAGTTAAAATGATCTGTTCTTCGAGCCTGACATTCGTTTCAAGCTGCTTTAGCCTCCAGATGTTCAGGTGAATGCAGTTCTCAGTGTTAAACGTGAGTGAAGCAGAGAGCAGGTGGAAACAGATAACATGCTCTGCAGATTATTCCAGCTTGGATGGAATGAGAGAGAGAGAGAGAAACAACCTGTACATCCGTGTTTCCATTTATTTTTTCACACCCTAAACACACACACACACACACTCAAACACACACATGCATGCAGACACACACACACAGTACAGTAGAGTAAGAAAACACCAATGTATATGCAATCTGTCGGCAAGCTGAGCCACATGAGATAAACACAGGTACGGCTGGAAGAAAATGACTCTGTTATTGGGTCCTGAATGGAACTGGAGGCCTGTGGGGGGGTGATGACAGCCCCCGCGTTGTTTACCGCGTCTCTTCTCTTCTGTTCCATCTCATTGTTGCAGCGTCGCTGGCAGCTCCTGCAAGTCTACATCTCAGCGTTGTGTTAACACGGCGTTACACGGCGCTCATATTGCCTCTGACAGTGACGAGCAGCAGCAGAGAAACAGCCAGCTGTGTGTGTGTGTGTGTGTGTGTGTGTGTCTGCATAGCCGGCATGCATGGACCGAGCGCCGGGTTTACTGTGTTTGTGAGGTCCAGAACTGGGACATAATGTATTTGATTTAGATTAGGTCAAGTTTAAAGCTTAAGCTTAGATTTATGCATCCAGTCGTGATGATTATCGGGGAGGGGGGGTGCATTATATCACTAATGGGTCCCCATGAAGATAGGTGTACAAGCTAATATGTGTGTGTGTGTGTGTGTTTGAGAAAGGGTGAAGCACAAAGCTACGGCTCTAAATCACCCCAATAAAAACAAGCAAAGGGGAAAATCCATAGAATTATTCATGGCTGCTGTTTTTTTGTTCGACAGGAAGATGACAACGAGAGGCGGCGGCAGCATCAGGCACCCCCCCCCCCCACGCTGCATTCCTGGGATGAGAAAATAAACTGAATCAATATCCCCACCGTTGATGCCATGTGGCAGAGATTGATACTCTGCTGGTGCGTATGAAATATGCATGCCTTTCTAAATCCGAAAATACTTTTTTTTTGTGGAACCAACCCGTTAGGTCGTGGAAAACTTTCAGACTGTGTTACAGGCGGCTCAGAGTACAGCCTCCTACGCTCGGTGAGATAGTGATCGGCATGTGAAACCCGGGCTAATGTCAATCATTCGATGCCACTGTTTAATGATTACCTCACGCTGACAAGCGAGTAACTCCTAAAATACCATGAACATGCTGAACTTATTAGATTTCTTCAGTGTTTGTGTTTCCACAGGAGAGCAAACTGAGTCAGAATCTGCTGTGCAGCTGAATGTTCGGCTGCTCTCCTGGATTCTTCATGTGCACCTCAGTTACATCATGATGTTTTTCTATAAGTCGCACTGTCAGGACGAGTTCTGACAAGCAGGTTTACATTTTTGTGAATTGACTTTGGAGGAAAATACAAACAAAAGATAAGTTGGACCTTTTTGTTTCATGCATCTGTTCATTAAGTTCATGTTTGTCGTGATGGATCCGTCCAATTTTAAATCTGCAAAGAGTCTTAGATTAATTTTCCCGCTTCGAAGTGTCAGCTGAAGACTTCACTGAACATATATGTGCAAACACAGTGCATCTACTTTATTTTAGCTTATTCACCATTTTTGTTTTCAGGCTCCTGTTTTGCATCTGTTGTGTTCACATCTGGAACAAAGTGCGTCTGTGAAAGAGCTTTGTGTTTTCTAGAAACGATCAAACCCTGTTTTTCCAACCAGCAGCTACATGTTTGTTCAGTAAACACAGAAGAAAACACCCGGAGCAACTGAGACCATGCAACAGAGGCAAGTATGCACCTTGATGCACATAAACGAGAGTGTGTGTGTGTGTTTCGCCTGCAGCACAGAGATGTTAGCATGCTTACATATGTTAATGAGCAGATCTGAGGTGGAGATTCAGCCTTTAAACCAAAGTAGCCCTTCGACTTCTTTAATATAACATCAGGTGTTCATGTCCACATAATCACATTATAATGTGGAACGTTTGACTTTGTGTATTAACCTTTTACAGTTTTAATAAATCATTTCATCCTTGTGTTATATTAACACATTTTACATACATTATGCATGAATTTCAAGTGCAGTAATATTGAAAGCAGTGTGAAAATCCTGAGCGAGCTGAGGTTTCTGGGAGAGACGTTCAGGCCCATCTCCCTCTGTATTTTATCTCCATGTAACATGAGTGATCAAGTCAGCCAAAGACAGCCATTAGCTTCCCCTGTCGGTACAATTTTCGATTTAAATCTCATTTGCTGAAGAGTTAATGGTGTGGCTAATGCTGAATTAATAGTGTGTTAGCTTTTAAATTAGTCCACACATCCCGTGTTCCTTCACCCATCCTTTCAGGGCTGTTCACTTAATGACAGTAGAACCTTTCTGTTAAGTCAGTCATTGTCAATCATAGTGATTATCGGCGTGATTGTAGCCCCGTTGAGCCCTGCAGGAGGCTGCTGCGCCTGTTTGCTTGATGCTTGTTTTTTACCCCGTGCTCCTCTGAGCCTCGCCGGGCTTCAGGCTGCGGCTCCTGCTCCTCCTCATCTGCTAATGCTGCTGCCACGACCAACCAGCTGGAGTCTCTTATGCACTGAAACAAATGAATGGAGGCCATGAGCTTTGCAAGTCAACAATTAGATTTTCAAGTCAATTACTGGGAGCCAGTGTGAGGAGGCTGAAACAGACATGACTGGGTTGCTTCTCTTGGTTGGTGTTAAAAGCCTGAGCCGATTACAAGACTTCAGGTTGAGGAAGGTGAAGATGCTTAACTGTGCAGCTTCAAATCAGAACATAAGTTACTTTAATGAAACAAAAAGCCAGTGCTCTCATTAAGGTTTCATTCAGGTCTTTGTGAGGGGACACTGAGGAACATGCTGTTTGCAAAGATCAGCTGTGGAGCTGAAAACAACCTTCTAAACTTCAGATTTTTAACCAATAAACTGCAAGAGTTTGAGTTATTTCTCTGAAGTCATTTCAAAGTGGGATAAATGTTAAATGTGAGACACTTTGCTCTACAGAAGGGATCCTGTCAGGTGTGTAGGAGGACTTTTCTCATGACATGAAATAAAACAACAGGAGTTCTCAGATTCAGCTTCATTATTGTTGTCATGTTCAGCAGCTGAAGTCAAATCAAAGACAGAAATGAGCTGTTGTTCATGAAGCAGTCACTTGAACGCTTCGTTCGGTTCTGAGAACTGACCCGTCCAGTCTGAGAGCTTCAGGAGCCTTTTGAACTGTGACAAACTTTGTTAACTTCATCCGTCAGTCTGACAGCCTCCTCTTCTTCTCTTCTTCAGTAGCTTCTTTGGTGTCTCGTCTGTCTGTCTGTTGCTCTCTGCATCTTCTCTGCTTCTGATTTCTGTCCTGAGGCCACAAAACTGCATAAACTCAGCACTTTTCAGATTAAAACAATGTGCATGCACAAAGACAGAAACATCCACATGCATTTATCGATTCATTTAACAGGCTGATGTTGAAACAGACTTTGCAAAGTTCTTTGCTGTTCTGGATCGATTGGAAAGATTTTGCAAAGGGAAGCGAGTGTGATGTGAGCTGGAGGTGTGCACATTTTCACCTCCCGTCTTTCTTTGTGTAGCACGGCTCATGTGTGGGAAAAACCTCCAGCATGTGTACGTTTCTGCAGTCAGGAAGTCAGGAAGTCAGGAAGTCAGGCTCCACGACGCGCTCTGGACTGAATAAAGGCCGTTTTCTCCACCAACCTGAGCTTGTAGATGAGCAGTCAGCAGCTTCTGACTTCCTGACTCCTCTGCTGCCACAGCAAGTTAAACTCCTCCTCCACCTCCTCCACCTCCTCCACCTCCTCTGGCCTCAGCAGCTCCGGCTGCTTTCATCCTTTTCTCTCTTTAGAAAAACCGGTTTATTCCATCAGTTAAACGATGACTCTGTCAGTGACACGCTGACTGACCTGCAGCAGCAGCGTGTTCGCTGACAGAGATCTGACTTCACGTTAGAGCTCGTTGATTTGATCCAGTTTAGAAAAATATCATAAAAACAATGAGCACGCGGTGTGTTCAGGGGCCGGCTGCAGAGTTTCTGTATGTTTATGACCACAGCAAACTGCCTGATGGAGCACGAGGCTGAAATAAGCCCCTACTGACCCCCCCACCACCCCACCACCCCCCCAATGTACTCTGTTACCTTCAATGACTCAACAAACACAGTTCACACGTTACACATGAAAGCCTCTTATTATTGTTATTGGAGCTAAAAGGTAGAAACACATGAACTCACGTCTGTTTTATGTCACGAGCTTCATGTTCTTAGTTTGTCTCGTTTTTCAGGTTTCGTTTTTCTGTTTCTGCCTCATGTTTGTTCGTCATTAATAAAACTCTTAGTTTCTTTTACCTGTTGAGTTAGTGTTTGTCTTTTTATGTCTGAATTTTATGAAAACCTGATGCAAGATCAATTTATTAATCAACTTCTGAGGTTTTTTAAAGTCTCTTTTACTGGTTAAAGTTGCTCTGCTGACTTTGCTCGCTTGTTCTTGTCGACTGTCCTTTTCTGTGTAATTTGTGTCTTTTATAACATATCGATGCTCTGTGGTCCCATTAAAGAACCAGTTCTACTCCTGCAGTTTCAGTAAAAGTATTTACTGAATCATATTTGTGTCCTGGTTAAAATTATCACACTATCATATCAGTGCATCAGGATTTTAAAGAATGAAAACAGTAGTGAAAACTGAATGAAGTCAGAATAAAGTTCTGTGAAGCACAAAGCTGCAGGGCCACAGATCTTTGTTTCTGTGGTTTTTCAATTCTTGAACTTACTGATGTATTTTAATTCCCTTTTTCCTTTTTTGTAATCTAATCTGATCTTGCTTCATTTAAAAAGTTTGAAACCTTTTTCTGATTCTAAAAACCTGAAGACAGAAGCTTAAAATCAAGTTAAAGTGAAGGACTTTGTCTCGTCTGCATCCTTTCAGTCAACATGGACGTCAGTTAATTTCTCAGCCACCACATCGAATCAAACACAGTGAAGGAAACAGAGGCTGTAATGGACGTGAAGGATGGTCCTGCTTCACCCGGCTGGGAAACACTGAAGGCTTTTAATAATTCAAGAATCAGGCAGAAAACAGAGAGTGAAGAAATGACACAGTCTGACATGTGGATCATCAGTCCTTCAGAGGAAACAAAGAAGCCGGTGTGTGATAGCTCTGCTTGAAAGCAGCGATTTGGTGTTTGCTTCGATTGACACTCGACTCGTCTGACAGCATCATGACACGTTTTTCTTTTTCTGACACGCTGCTTTTCAAAGGAAATGTGCTTGACTTGTCAAAACTTTGCAAAGGCGAAGAGTGAAGAAAGAAGGAGAGACAGTGAGAGGGAACAGACAGACAGGCTGACAGACAGACAGACAGGCTGACAGACAGACAGGCTGAGGCTGCACGTCGCAGCAGGAAACAACAGGCCCAGTCAAGTGTCCGTCCAAGCTAACAGACAGTTTCCGTGTGTGTGCTGAGAGCCGCTGAGCCCGAGACTCCTGCTGCATCTGCACATGTGCAGCACCTTCAGACCCTCTGTGGCCTCCTGTCTGTCTCCTTTGTTTATGATGCTAGTGCTTTTATTCAATAAGAGTTCAAGACAGTTTGGAGCATCAGGACATGAGTGTGTGTGTGTGTGTGTGTGTGTGTGTGTGTGTGTGTGTGTGTGTGTGTGTGTGTGAGTGTGTGAAATATGTAAAAATAACACAACATGGAAAACAATAAGAAGCAAACAATCTGACTGAAACGTGAAGGTTGCAGCCTTTCTTTCTGTGTCTTACTCTTTATTATATGATCAAAAAATCAACTAAGTCTGTGCATTTTGGGGCATAAAATGTGATAAAATGAAATAAAATAAGTGTATTTTATTTAATTGCACTTAACAAAAACATAAATGATTGTAATGTCGTTCACTAGTCAGCTTAACGCCGTGTTGTTGCCTGCAGGAAAACAAAATATGATCCAGTCTGTATTTTTCATTGTGTTTATTCATTTTCTGCCTCAGTGTGATCGTTCTATATGGTTTCATGTATTGATCCATATGATGAGTTTTTAACTCATATTTTTGGTGCGTATCTGAGTGACAGATCTCATAATACAGTGATGGCTTTTTTCTCTGAGTGATTCTCTCAGTCACAGGAGCAGTTTCCTGTTCATTGATCACTGATTGTTAACAGAAAACAATGCAACATTCACATGTTAAACAGACAGAATCAGACACTTTAAAAACACTGTGAGTGATTTAAAGTCTGTAGATCGAATGAGTTGATTGGGATCATCAGGTGATGGTGAGCTGAGATTATTCAGTGTTTCTGTCTCATGATTTTCACCCAGGAGCCTCAGTGACGTTCTGATTCCTGATTGGTCGCCGTCAGCTGAACTGTTGAGGTTTATGCTGGTTTTCATTGATTTGATATCAGTATCTGTCACGTGTCGTTCCTCAGTTCCTCCTCAGCAGATCTGGTTTCAGGTGTAACAGGGTTTACAGTGCTGCAGCTTTGCTGGACTTAACGAGTGTTTGTGAAAAACAGATCATCACATTTTAATGCAGAAACTGAAAAACATGGCCGCTCTCTCAGGACGAGCGTTGGACTGATTTGAATCTTTCATGTCCTGAAGGCCTCAGCATGGGGAGAGTGTGTCCTTCTCATGCTATTTATAATCCATCAGTGATCCAACCAGGTCTCCTGCCTGCTCTGCTCCCACCAGGGACCCCGCCACAATAAAAGAATGTTTTAGTTTTAATGCCAACTCTCCTGTGTGTGTGTGTGTGTGTGTGTGTGTGTGTGTGTGTGTGTGTGGATCAGTGTCAGTCTGATGTGTTTTCAACAGTGGTGACTAGAGAACTGACGCTTAGAAACAAACAAGCAGTCACTCTCATGTTTACACCTGTGCAGGTGAGAAAGAGCTGCAGAGAGAGAAATCACATGCAAACATGCAAACTCCACCTCTGCACCACCCAAAACACCAGCTGTCAGCTTTTCCACAGACTAAGAAACAACAAGATTTTTGGTCATAATCTGATTGTTTTAAATTTGAGTCGTTGTTTCTCTCCATCAGTTCGTTCCTCAGTTGTTTCCCTCGTGATGCATTTTGAGGTTGATGCATTTCCACACACTTTAAAGTAACACCGGGCATTATTTTCATGATGAGAGATTAATCATAAAGCTGACCTCATCCACCAACGTTGGTGTGTGAGCGGCCTCGGCTCACACACCAACTCTTCAGAGGGAATGAATCAGTTGTGGCAGTAACAGTGAGCAGATCCGATTGGACCTAATTGGGCTACGTAAATTGGGTTTATTTGAGCAGAAGAGTGAACGATTGTTGGAGCAAAATGTGGAGCGAGCGTGCGTTCTTTATTCAACCAAACACAGGAGGCAGTTTCAGGATAATCTGAGTGTTATTGCTGCTGGACGGAGACAATAAAACATCTCTGACGGTCAGATCTGTCAGCTCAGATTATTTGTGTGAATTGTTCCGGTGTTGCCACGCAACGCAGCCCGTTCAGAGGCAGACTGACCTTCGACCTGCAGGAGCTGATCAGGAGCCGCGGCGCTCAGGGAGGGGGGGGCGGTGAGTGATGGGAGCTGGATGTTATTGGCTCATCACTCTGCCATCGCAGCGTCTGAGGATACACAAGCAGGAAGGAAACGGAGACAGGCGAGCGAGTCTGGAAGCAGCCTTGAAAGCTCCCGGTGACATTTTGATTTCTTTGCCGCCGCGCTGCACTGATAAGCCGACATTATTCCTCGCTTTCTTTAGCGGTGTCAGAAGAGGCCGGCTGAAAACCGGCTGACAAGCGGGAAGCAGGCGGGGTGACAGGAATACTGTGAACATGAAAACTTTATTTGGGCTATAAAAGCTCTGAATCACAGGCCTCCGCCTGCATGAAGGACACTGAGGGGCGTCGGAGCAGCACTGTGCCTCTTTAAAGCAAACGCTGCAGCCGACAAGCTGTGTTTGTTAAGTACAGAATAATCTGTGTGAGCTGCTGGAGAAAACGTCTCTGAGAGTTTTAACTCTTTAGGAATCTCTTTTTTGAAAGATGTGTTTGTTGCATTGAGAGAGAGAGACAGTGAAGGTGAGATGCTGCTTCGATCACATTTAAACAGTTCAAGAACATTTATGTTTGCATTGACAGAGTTTCTCCAAACGTCTCCATTCTGACCTGTTTGTGTCGTCCCTCTGCTGCAGAAAAAGGTGGAGTTAAAACTCTGCACACACACTAATTGTTCAGAGAGAAGTGGAGCAGCCGAGTCTTCTCATTGTTCGGCTCTAATGATGGATTCCCAAACTTTCCTTTCTTTCATGAGTCTTTTGTTTTGCTGCCTGCAGCCTTTTTTTTTAGCCTTTTCTTAATCAGAATCCGTCTCTTTGTTGTAATAAACAATCACCTACCCAGAAGAAGCCCATCCGATGTCCTCCTGGTGTCTTTGATGTTATACGACTGCGTAAAACGAGCAGAGAAAGAGTGTGAGCTGTGGTGCTGAATGTGAGTGGATCACTGGGAAACTCATCAGTCTGCCACAGAGATGCAGAGAGCCGTTTACAGAGTGTTGGTTCATCATAGCTGGAGTTTCTAAGATCAATAAAAGTGATGGCTGTTGTAGTTTAATCCGGACTCGAACGTTAGCGAGCCTGTAACCTGGAGAAGCTTCACCCTGCACCATCTGTCACATCACACATGAACGTGTGTCCTGAGTTTGTGTTGCTAACTTTGAGCTTCTTCTTCTTCTTCTTCTTCTTCTTCTTCTTCTTCTTCTTCTTTCTTCGACTGCAGAGCTGGCTAACCCCCAGTTTGGTTTCGATCACCTTAAAAGTGTAATATTTTAAATTTTGTGGTATTTCTTGGTTAAAAAAAACAAACTCTGCATATCAGACGTTTTTATCTCTGAGAGGATCCTTCAGTGAGGCGTCCTGTTTTTCCAACTCTTATCCAGAAATCCTTCCTCTCTTCCTCTGAAGTTAAAGTGTGGCTGGTCTAAATGACACAACAGCGCCCCCTTGTGTAATGTCAGGAAGACGCTGCTTCACGTAGTATCACAAAAATCAACCAACGATCTTTTATAACAGAACTGAAACAGCTTTGGCCTGCAGGTGGATGTTTGACCTTTGCTCGCGACCCCGTGACCCCGTGACCTCGGCCTCTCTCATCACATGGAGGTGTGAAGGACCCACAAGGTCAAAGCGCCTGAGACTTCACGCCGTCAGCAGTCCTGATGAAACATCTTGGCTGAGGATAAAACAGCTCGAGGAACAAGTCCAGCTGCCCGACTCCTCAGCAGCTCTCTGTTCGCTTCTAAATTTGCATCTTAGTCAAACTATTTATACGCCTCGTGATACATGAGAGCGGCTGCAGTCGCTGCAGGCTCTTTATGGAAATCGAGTCATTAAAAGGTCTGAGGAGCTGCCAAGTGAAGTGACAGTATAGTTAGAAACAGCAGATTTTTTTATGTTCTGGCATCAAACAGAAACGACGAGCTGAAAGATGTTCAAGGTGCAACCTGTTGAGTCTGTAAACGTCAGGAAAACACCGAATAATCTGCTAAACTCCAGTTATAATGTGGATTATCACCTCAACACACACAACTTCTACCAACACTCCCATGATTTAATTACCTCTGTGACTAATTTGAGTTGTGCATCGTTTAATTTGATGAGGAGAAACAGTTGAGGAGGTCAAAGAAAACTGTGAGGAGATAAAAAGTTGTCCTCCTCACACTGTGTGAGCTAATCTGAACATTAACTGCTGCTAAACGTAATTTCTCAGGTCTGTCTTTAATTTAGGCAGCAAATGTCAGAAACAACAAGCTTGTTGGAGGATTCAGCTCAAACCTCGTCCATCCACTGTGACTGTTTCAGGCCAGTTAGTTAGTCTGGAGTTTTATTGTGTTTTTGTTTTATTATAAATCTCAAACGTGTGATTTTAGAGACTTTCAGTGTCCAAACTTAAAGTCTGATTCTGCCTCAAAAAGACCAAAACAACATGTGATGTAAAACTGTTGCTGACATCAGCGACCTTTTGTCAGAAAAGCAAGACAACGAAAAAATCTGAAAATGTCAGAGTGAAAAACAGTCAGTGCTGTTGTTTTTTTAATAAAAAGGTTTTTTAGTTCATGCACCAAACTGTCCTGCAGACTAAACTGTCAAACCAAACTAATTATTATTAACAACCATCTGTTTGTTGGATCATTTTTAAAGCTTTTAGTCAACACTTGTAATGATACGAGTTCAGTATCATTTGTGTTTTCTTTTTACTTAAAAAGGTTTCAACATTTAAATATTTGGGACCTTTTAATTTAAAGTTCTTCAGGTCTTATATTGACTTTATTACAAACAGAAACAAAAGGCCAGTATCAGATTACTTTGAATATTATTTCATCAGGTAAATAACTGTTTGACTCTCCAGGTAAGTTTCTGTTATTGTCTGTTATTGTCATGTTTTGTGAAAAAGAGACGGTGCATCTCGAGGGTTTTAATCAAATTTAACACAACAAAAAGCTAAATGAAGACTCTGTACACCCACACGCCCACAACACACCTAAAACTTAAAACTTAAACAAACAACAAGCTTGATAACCAAAGTGTGACATGATCTCAGCAAGTTTAACCACTCACTTTAACAGAGAGTTAACATCAGATCCAATTAATCGATCACAATATCAACTTGGTGAAATTGTCTTTTAGCAAAACTAAAAAAATACTGACATCCTACACACGCTGTGTTTTTTTAAAGAAACATGAGCCAGACATGATTTGAGCAATCTGGACTTTGCTCCACCTTCCTGAGTAAGCCTTTTGCAGGAGATAACAGTAATCTGATTTATTATATTTCAAACCATGAAGCCATCTGCCTGGCTCATATTGCACTGCTATCTGGTGAGATATTGATATGGTGACAGTATTGCTGGAAAAAGTCTTGATGCTTTCATAAAATATTAACCCAATAAGATGTTTGACAAACAGTCTGGTAAGTTCATAACATCCTCTTACTGTAATACAGTCTATTAAACTAGGGAAAGGCAACACTCATGTCATTTCACAATAAACTAATATCCAAAATCTTAGATCCTACCCTCATTACATCACAATATCAATATGATATTCATATGATGTCCTGATCTGTTGGTGATGTTACAGGTGTATTCTGGGTTTATAGGTGCAGTGTGGAAGGTGTGAATCAGGTTCACAGGAAACTGCCACACAATGAAATCAGGTCAGATTACACAGGCATGAAACCTATCAGTTCACATACCTTTCATAAAACCTCCCAGCACACAGAGATCAACAACCTTACCCTATACATGAAAACACTGATACTTAAGTTACCAATCAGTGTATCTCCTTTGGTTGTCACTGTGTGGCATGTCATGAGGTAATTTATGAACACGTTGAACATAAACGTATGCACGTTCCTTTCAGGACAGATCAAATGTTGTGCAGCTGTGAGTGGCATGTGATGTACAGTAGCAACAAATTATTTTCTACTCTCTCAAAACTTCAAGCTGAACATCAGCCAAGGAGAATTAAATACTCAGTGTTATAGCATGTTAATTGCGCTATAGTTTAACAGCTGTGCCATTTATTCCAGCAAGTATTCACATCACTTCAAACATGCACCCTTTATAAGCAATATGTCATCTTCTAATTACACAGTAAATCATAAATCATAAATTGTAACAAAAAAATAACGATAAACATATAATATAGAATAATATAAAAAAACAATGGCAATTTAAATGAGCAAGAAGTCATTAAAAAGCCTATAAAATTAAATCTCTATTATTCCATCTGCTGAGATCACAAAATATGACGGAGAGTCACTCAGTGGAGCTGGTCACATTTTTAGAACCGTATTTCTACTTATTTGTTAATTTTTTTTTTCTTCACTGTGTTTGCTGTGAAGATACAATGACAGAAGTTTTACCGTCTCGCAGAAACTTACAGAGTTGTTTTCCTGACGAGATGCTCAAGGTGACAAACGTGGACGAGAGACAGCGCCTGAAGCATCAGCCTGCCATCACAATCTGCAGCCGATCACGACGATGAACACCGAACACAAACTGTAGATATTTGTAACCTGTCGCCTTTGAGGTAGAGCAGTTGAAATCCAAGACTGCAAACCAAACAGCTGCTGTCAGACACGGAGCGCAGACGTTTGCTGCCAGTTCCCAGACACGCACGCACTGAGGAGGCAACGCGGGAGCAGGATAGGTGAGTCTTCAGGTAACTCAACCTGACAGGGGCGGAGCTTCGCGGACACTTCCCTGAGGGTGGGTCACTGTGAGTTTTAGTCACTGGATTTGCAGCAAGTCTTTATTTTAGAGTCTTTAGAGTTTGAATGCATGTTAGTAATGTAATTCAGTCATCTGTTTGTTTAAACTTCATTACATAAAGCAACGGCAAACCCGCCACTTAACAGCTGGAATTATGCTGCAAATCTCCATGTAGTTAGTCTTCATATTTACTAGCTTTACTGTAAATCCTAAGAGTGAGTCAGTGGTTCCTTTTTGGTTTGTGATGTGGTTTGTGTGATACTCTGGAAACCATGACATTTAAACCATAAATACTGACTGTTGATTTAATGTATTGGCTGGTATAGTAGTTTGTTTTACTAATTGACTGTTTTATGATGTTGTTTATGTATTCGATGAGCCAAAGACAAATGTCGACCTCGGTGGACAATAAAGAAGAGGTAGAGGTAATTTTAGGCATTTCCTTCTTTCCTTTTCAGTATTTCAAATGGAAATGGATGCAGCAATATAAATAGACTTTGTGCTGCAAAAAGTTTTTAGTTTTCTTTCTGTAATCATCTTGTGAACCATGTCCCTTTGCTGTAAAGCACAAGTTTCCTAAGAAACCCTTAAAAGTGATATTACTCTAATGGATGACATTACTGACATTTACATGGCAACAAAAACAGGCTTCACATTAGCCGTTTATGATTTTTAAATTCAAATTAAGCAAACTCCTCTCTCCTTAAAAGAGAACATTTCCACAGGTTACACTTTGTGCAGCGAAGCAGCGAAGCAATCTGGTCTGAACTAGTTGGACTCAAGAGATGAATGAAAGAGGAGCAACAGTGTGGAACACTGCCCAGGTTTCAGTGTCACTGGCTGGTAAGAGTGACCACTCTTTGTCCAGCTGCAGTGTGCTGTCCCTGCAAAGAAAATCATTAACATAATGTAGTTGCCCTCTTCTGGGTATAGAAGCTACTGCATGAGCAACCACCTGCATGATCATGTTTTTTAAAAATAATGCTAAACGTGAAGACAAGCTTCATGAGACCAGCAGTGGGAGACACTTAAATGTGGGTAAATATGAACACTTGCACACATAAACTACCCACAGTCAGTGAAATGCACAGGTGTTTGTCTGCATGCTTGGCTGTTGCTTAAGCACAGGTACTCTGAAATGTGATTCGTTTTGAAAGTGGTTACTTTGGAAACCTTGGCATTCGGTTTGATCATTAACTTAAGCTGTCAGCGGTGAGAAATAACCTGTTTGAAGAATGTGGGTTTGGAAATGAGCAATAGTAAAAACAATGAAAAAGCTGCTCAAAGATTTTCATCTGAGTGAATAAAGTGCAGAGGATCAGTGCTGATTGACTCTATAATGCATAGTTAAAAGACTAAAATATTAATGATTAACCCAGCATAATTTTATGTCAGGTAATTAAAATTTTTGCTTCTTTAAATGAGACTGTCATACATATGGAAGCTCTTTACAGATCAATAGGAATATTTGAAGATCACACTCCAGTTGACCTGACTTACTGATTCATCAAAGTCCTTAAAGTGCAAGACATGAGAAAAGAATATGTCCCTTTTTAATAAAATGAAAATTATCGTTGTCGCCATTTAAATCTTAATCAAAGCAATTCTGCCCTCTACTGGAAAAAAGATGACCAAATATGAAACTTATGAAATGTGGTATGTTTATATAAATAATCAATAATAACACATATGTAGATCTGGTTTATTATAAGTTTAAAAAAAAGGAAGAACATATGAACATTTTAAAATAAAAGGGAGTTAATATGCTTCTACAGCACAGAGGCCCGAATGCACCAAAATGAATCCCTGAGAGATCCTGACAACACCTTCAAAAGCTAAAACATTTATTTTTTAATAACATTCTCACAGTTTAAGTATTATACAATGTACAAATTATAAATGAAATTTTAATAAGTAATATTTAACTATATTCAATTTCTGGTTAAAGAAGTGCATAGGAGTTGTAAGTTGAGTTGTACAACATGATGATAAAGAAAAGGCTTTGTTATTTATAGAAGCTGAAAGACACAAAAATACAAATAAAGAGCAGTTACTTTCATTTAGTAAACTGTAGATGGTCCAACCTAAGGCAAGTGAAACACAAATAGTGTTTCCAGTGTGTGAAACACTGTAAAGTTTAGAGTTTTTCTTTATCAGCTTTGATTTATGAATGTGTTTTGGCCATCAGCCACCTAAAGAAACAACATCCATCATCTCAGGAGAAAGAATTGCATTATTGTGTTTGGATCTATCTTGGGAGGAAAATTTGAGGATGTGACGACACTGTACAAGGTATACAGTATCACTTGAATGAATGCTGCCCATATTAATTATTCAAACAAGTCCTAAAGGGAGCCTGGGCTTATTCCATTCACGAACAAAAGGGTGAACAAAGGGAAAGCTTAGTGCCATCCAGCATTTCAGAACATATGTATGAGATGCTAATTATGTCGACATATCTTGTCAATCAAAATAAATGGAGCCTAGAATGTAGGTCAGTCTCTTCATGTGATAATGAAGTATTCTATCTTTGTTTGATACCAGATATTGCAACTCACTGACCTTTTTATCATTAATACTAACATGTGACCAGTATGATGTTACTGGTGAGCTCTGACATCAAATGTCTATGACAAACTAATGAGAGTCAGGCTATAGGGCTGAAGGTCAGGACTTCATCTAAGTCACAGACAATGAGTAAGACCGCTGTTGGTTACGTCTGCCCTCATCACGTATGCCTGTCACACCAGGAAGAATATTGTCGGCAGGACAGTCATAACAATGAGTTTAGCCAGAATACAGCAGCATCAGGCCACCTCATACACATAAATTAATGTACGCCTGCCGACATGAGTTAGACACACAGGGTCAAAAATGGTGGAAAAGGGTTTTTAGTTACCTTTGCATCCATTGTGTTTCGTTGTTAAAGGTTAAAGACGTGGCTAAGTGGAGTCAATCAAATATGCTACACATTATGTAATGGAAAATGTTGGATGTTGGACCTATGCTTAGATTGAAATTAAGATATACCTCACTAAATAGGTGAAATTCCCCTTTAACTGATACAATTGAATTGAGTTTATCACAGATTGTCATGAAATATCCTACGTCATGTAACATTACAGCCAACATTTTCAGAAAATATCACATGTCTTTAGATTAATGGATGTGTTTTTGCCACCCTACTCTTCTTTATTGGCATTATACAAAAACAAACATGAGCAGAGACTCCAAACTTTATCAAAACAGGTCGTAAGAAAGTGAAATATCTGTTACTAGTAATTTATTATTGCTGCATAGGGATGATTTTGGAAGAAATATTTTATTTTACAATCTTGTCTATGTTGGAGTCTCCTGTGCCTTAGAATATGAAACTTGTAAGATAAACAATGAGAAATGAAACTATTCTGATTGTTTTTTATTTGAGACTCTATCAGGAACTTAAAGGCTGCACTCAAGTCTGTTTGAAGAAGTACGTCATTGAGTCATTCATGACCCAGAATATATTCCTGATAGGCTCTCAGCCACTAATTAGGTCTATTAAGTGTTCTGTTATTTATCACATGACTTAGAGATAAGAAAAAGCATTTGATATGAGGACATGTAAGCAACACCCTCTTTATTAATTCCTTTACTTCTTTCTTGGCTTCCTTTCATGTTTAAAATATAGAAAATTTCCTAAAACTTAAATGGAAAGTGGAAATTAATATTATATGTATATATTGACAAGCAACAATCAACAATCTAAAAAATTATAATATTCTTCATGAAATTACTGGCACGCAATAATGTAGCCTTTAATAATGTAATCAAAAACACAAAAAAGATATGCAGAGACTAACATGGTCCTTTTGTTTAGCTTTAATAGAACTAGAAGATAGTAAAAGTTTCAGCAATGTCATTGCAAGGCATGTTCAAAGTCAACCATGGCTCAATATGTGACTCTTCTTTCACTACAAAAGAAATGAGGATGATCAGAGCGGCCAGATGGGAAAACAGGCGGACATGACAACAGGGTACTCTGCTGCTCTCTACAGGTGGGACTGCATCAAGACACTCTGGTTGTGGATTAAAGGTGTTATTATTCATCAACACGCTGTAAGTGACTGATAGAAGGACAGACAGACAGTCAGACAGACAGACAGAGACAGAGACAGAAACTTAAATAACTTGTGATCCTGCTGTCTATTATTGCCCATTCATGTAGAGATGCTGTAAATGACATAATACCTGGTAGCCTTAAATGTAAAAACCTGTCTGCAGCAACTATAACAACACAATCACCATACATCACTATACTGATATATGTTCCTCACCTTGATTACTTTAAATCCCTAATAAAGATGGATGTCACAGCCTGAATTTGAACTACAACCTGAGCAGTCAAAAAGTAAATGGATAAAATAGCCTAGACTTCTGTACTGGCTTCACCACTAGATGTCACTGTGACTTCTCTTTGCACTTGCTGTAGATAAAGTTTTTTTCCCCCAGTTTATGTACATTTTTTAGTTGTTTGATGATGAATTTCAGTTATTTTTAGCTGTTAGCCTCTTTACTATTGCTTGGCAATGTGTTCAAAGACAACCAGGCATGAGAAACAATGCTGGTGAAACAGGTCAGCAAAGCCAGTTTGCTCACAGTTTGTCCTCCAAAATAAAGCGATGAATTAACTATAAATAAACTCACTGTGCACTAAATCATCATGTAACAGCAGATAAAGCTAACGAGCAAGCTTCTTGTGTGCATTAATCAGAGCTAATCAGAAAGTTTTATTAGAACAAAGTATTGAATCACTCTCTGGAAGGTTGATTAGAAATATAAATGCTACTATTGCTCCATGTCTGCTAGACTTAATAAGGCTTACATGTTTGCTGGCATGTTTGTTTTAACAACTCTGTTCAGTGATAAAATGCTTGTGTTTTTTTGTCAGTTAAGCCGCCCCCAAGTGGCCAAAAAATCAGTCAATGCAGCTTTAAATAAAGGATGATAGTTGGAACATGAATCACTTGTTAAGTGGTCATCAAGATGGACAATCATGCAGTGCAGCATACATAAATACATACATAACCCTAACCCAAGTCCAGAATTTGTGATATATCAGTGCAGAATTAGCTGTGTTGCTTACATAATAATTACACACAACTCACAATTAATGTTGTTGTTTTTGGGGGGTTTTTTTGTAGCGGACGTGCTTAACTAAACCCTAGTTCTAAAATAAAAATATTTAAACTTGTGTGGACCTGCTTTGTGTCACAAATAGTAAGTGATTCTATATAAATTTGACTTTGTTAACAGGATTTACATCAGCACAACATGCAAGATTGATGTAAGTGGCCTACACCCACATTGTCTATACACACACATCCGTGTGCCTGCAGTCGCCGAGCTATATGAGATAAGAAATACAGAATACCAAAATGAACTGCTATAGCATAGCCAGCTGTTTCATTGTCCCCTGCAGCCTCTATCTGTTTCTCTTTCTTGCTTGTCCTCTGAAACAATCTGCATAGTGTGGCTCAAAGAACGGGGGTGTTGTTTGGGTTGAATGGAGGAAAAGCAGAGGGGTGGAGAGAGAGATGCTCCAGCTGTGGGGGAACAAGACAACACAACAGCATCTCACATGTGGGTGGGGGCCCGGGAGGGGGGTTAGGCGTCAAGGCTGCGGGGGCTGCACACAGTGGCATTGTTATGAGGGGGGGTGGGATGCAGCTGATAAGGTTTAGAGAAATGGATCATTCCCTTAAATCCTCCCCTTGGGAAGCCTTGACACAAAACACTCCTTTTACTGTATGGTTGTTTAAGCTGGAGGAATCCAAAAAGGCCTCAGTTTTTTCAATCATTAAAACATACCGTACATCAAAGTTTTACAAATATTATCACACTGCAGCCTCAGGGAGCAAAAAAATATTTATTTTTAGGACCATAAATCAGTTTAAAACTTAACAACACACAGTGACATCAGATCAAATGTTAGAAAATGTTTTCCTTGGGCCTGACATAACTTCATGCTGTTTTTATTATAAATGCTTTCACAAGGTTTGGGCAAAGTCAAACCATTTTTTTATGTCTGTAACCCTAATCACAAATTTTTATCAGAAGGCTTCAGAATCTGCTTGACACCCACTCATCAGAGCCTCCACAGGAATATAAGAATAATTCAAAAATACAAAAAATAAAGACAAAAAAGGTGAAACATCTGGAGGAACAAAAGAAGAGGGATCCCTCTGTCAGACCTGCAGCAGAAGTCACATACACAGAACAGACCAGAATTGCAGCAAGCTATGATTCTGTTTTAATTTCATACCTTTGAATTTTAGACATTAAAATGTTCAGGAGAGTTTTTAAGTGAGATTTATTAAAATACTGAATTATAAATATGAATTGCTGATTTTTCTTTCCATTTATTGTTTCTTATGAAATGTCAAAAAGTCGCAAAGGCTCATCACAACTTGTCAGAGCCCAGAGTGATGTCTTCAGATTGTCTTTCCGTCCAATGGTCCAATAAATAAATATCTTTCTTTTACTAACATGTATGCCAAAGGAAAGCAGCAAACACGCGCTGCTCGAAAAATTTGGACTTTTCGCTTGAAAAATGATTCAAATTAAAAATTATTTATTCAAGTGGTCGTTGATTTGAGTAATTTTCTTTCCACAACAAATCATCTGACTAATTGCTGCAACTCCGTATCCAAAGTTAAACAGTATGTTGAGAAATAAATGTTCAGATAAGGCAGCTGTAAACCAACTGTTGAGGCGTCACTGACAGTTTTTTTGTCCGGGGGTATTCGCAGCAGCCTGGCGCACATCCCTCACCTGCCTCAGCTCCTCTCCTCCGACTCTGAGCTGCACACATCCTGTCTGAGAGGGAGAGGCAAAGGAGGAAGAGATTCAACACAAGAAAACCTGGGAGTCAAGTTTAGCCAACTTTTACGCACGCTGTTTGTTGACAGACTTTTTATTCTTCCGTCGATTTTCTCAGTTTTTCCGAAAGATGTTGGTATTTTTTGCGTTAACCAAAGCTTATTATGAATCTTATGGAAGCTGAAGTGAAGGTGCGCCTGAAGCAAAGGTTTTTAACGTCACTGTGATATGGATTTTGGTTTGCACCTTCATTAAAAGAGAAAATTTAAAGTTATTTTCTATATCACGGCGTCCTTGGAGGCTTTTTGGTAGAGGGACGTCAATCCAGTGCCAAGTTACTGGGCAGGAGAAAGAAGTTTTCCGCATGAAGCGTTGGATTTATGTGAATTAAAAACAAGAAGAACAAACAAAACCACCAGGATTCCGTGATGTACATGTGAAAGTTTCCCCGATCCGAATTGATTTCGTTCGGAAAAGGGGGAGACTTTCATGGATTTTTTAAGTGGGACCCGCTAGGATGGACGTGGTAGATGAAACAGAAGCGTTACAGAGATTTTTTGAAGGTAAGAGTTCCTAATTAGGATAATTATATAGTTTAGTAATTAAAATAATCGAACAGAAAATTGTTAAAACAGAAAAAGTGTGATATTAGTTACTTTTACAATCACTCTGGCTTCCCATTAGGCTAATTGTTTTAAGCCAAGAAAAAGTAAATGTCATCAGTTTCAGTTCTTATTTAAACAGATGTATTAACGTGTTTATTAAATGTACAGTCTAGTTTGAACTATTAAAGTTTGATGCACCACATATGACAGGCAGCCTGTGCAATAATAGAATAATGGTTATAATAAATGCGTGTGTGTTCGTGGCTTTTGGGTGAAACTTTCTTAAACATTACACTTCAATTTTCCACTGACTGTTCCTCTAATGCAAGAAGGCAGGAGGGCTGCCGTGTGCGGGGAGCAAAAGTGCTAGTGATGAGTAACAGATCAAGTTAAACGGGGACTCCTAAGAGAAAAAAAACGAGGTGGAGGAGGGTGGGGATGAGGGTTGGAAGGGTGTAGGAATTTAAGTCAAGATAAATGGTGTGTTTTGCAAGGGTTCCGTGGCACAACGTCTATGTTGGAGCATGAGCAATGCGATTTCAAACAGTGTGAGTGTTGTGTTGATCATCACAGGGCAAACAGCCATTAAAAAGAAGCAAAATCAGTTCAGAAAAGTGGCAATTGATCATGTGGCTTGAGAGAGATGCATTATATAGTCAACTGTGCCTTTAAATCATCAAGATTTGTACTGATTATCTTTTTATTCTACATATAAACAAAGAGGTGTCTGTTTCTCCTCTATCAGGCTATTTTCCTGATTTATCAACCCTAACTTTTAGCACATAAGTTGTGTGTGTGTGTGTGTGTGTGTGTGTGTGTGTGCGCGCGCATGGACCTGCAGACTGAATTGCACTCAAATCAATTAAATTCTGAGAATATTTATGTCTTTGTGGACCTAAGTCCATCCATAACATTCCTTTAGTAAATTTCTATACATCACAGAGAAGACAATGGCATTCTGTCACATTTGTTTAAAAATTGCCACACACATTACATTTAAATGTTTTTTTTTAAGAAAGTTAATGTCAAATGTTCCAAGAGAAGTCAAGTGCACATAAAAACACATACTGTGGTTTATGTATAATAAGTTATCTGAGGAGACGTAACACTTGATTATAGTATACACAGAGTGTTGACTTAAATATACACAGCCATCCATGACTGTCAGAGGTTCCTTGCCATTCTGACAGGAATTTAGTGTGTTTACATTCTTGCTTTGGGAGTAAGAGTTCTTACTTTGGCTTTATTTCAGCCACTTTTGCTTGGACTAAAAATGTCAGCCTGTCCATGAGAAGTATACAGTAGGTGCCGCCTTAGATGCCTTTATTCTGTTTTTAACTTGTTTTTCCTATTGGCTAACCCCAATGAGATCAAAATACTAATTTATGTCTTTAAGAGCTTAGATTCAGGCCTTCACGCAATCAACGTCAAATACACACTAGTGACAAAAGGCAATATTATTGGCTTTTTTTGATGTTTTTTTGGATAATAAATAATTTAGTGTCCATCTTCATCTCGCCCTTTACCTAAAAGAGACTCACACAGAAGCACACACATGGCTCTATAATGGATGTTGGCACTGGTAAACTGTGTTTTAATCAGATTAGTGAAATATGTATACATTCACACTAATGCACAGTGTACATTCCTGGCATAGCCTCGGTGGCTGTTAAAACACAATGAGGTGAGACTGGTGTTTCTCCTGGAGTATTTGGCCTCTCCTGGGCTCTCGCTCTCTCTGACTCCATTAGGGTGACAGTGAGCAGACAGGGTGAGGAGGTGAGATACTGCAGACTCAGGGTGGAGAGAGACCGGCCTGTTGAGAGAAACCCAGTTAAACCGCCAGTCCCACCCCCAAAACTTGACCTTCTCCTCTCTGACTCACTTAGACAACAAACAGTTCCTCACACACTCACAGACATTTGCACACACAAAAGATCATGATATTTATTGCTGCTGTGTTACTCCAAGTAATGTCCGATCCGAAGTCAACCGAAACAAGCACTGACTGAAACATGTGCAATGTTTTGGAAAAATTCACAGGATTGCGCGATGAGGAACAGTTCTTGCCTCTAATTTAAAGCAAGCAATTAAAAGCAGACCTTTAACAGTACATTAACAAGAACAGCCATGATAGCAGCTTTGTAAGGCTGTATGAAGGCACAGCAGTGTTTTCACATTTACCCACATTATATAACATTTACACAATAAAGTGCCTGAAATAACCACATCTCAAATCAAAATTGAAAATAAAACTTTAACGCATTACCTCTGAGTCAATGAGATAGAATCTCACCTGTTGTTGTGGCTGTTTAAATCTACAGAAAACCCATCCAACTCCACTTCTAGACAACATCAAACTAAGTCTTTTGTTTTCATGGTTTTGATAGAAATAACAGCAGAATTTGCGGCAGAAAATTATGCAATGTTAAGACAAAATGTGAATAGGGCTTCAATTAACAATGATTTTAATATTTGATCTTTCCATCGATTATTTTATCAATTTATTTGCTTGTAGTTTGGTCTGTAGAATATCAGAAAAGAGTAAAAACTATCCATTTCCTCAAATGACACCATCAGATGTCTTTATTTGTGAGATTATAAAATGATTATAATAGTTGCAGATTAACTTCCTGTGGACTTACTGATTGATCATCGATTGATTGCCTCAGCCGTTGTCAGAAATGCTTTAGCAGGTTTCATGTTTGGTATGTTAGCATGGTGCGATTTTCTAGTTCAACACAACAGAAACTTTACATAAATGTCATTATTTTTTTAATAACACTATTAGTTTTGCAGGTATTTTCTCATTAAACAAAGTATTGGACAAACTATCTGATAGTTGTTACGAAACTGTGTCTGCCAGAAATAAAACACTGAGCATATTTACCTCATAGCCATTCATGAATTAATCACATTCTGACTCATATTGACTTTGAAAGATAAAAAAAAATCATCACTGACATTACTATATATCAAAATTCCCATTAAGTCCCGCTGTACTCCCACAGTAGTTGTGAATCATGGAGAAGAAAACTGTCCTCCATCTTGGAAAACCTTTTTGAAACAAGTTTGGACCGTTCTTCTGATTTATGGGCTTAGCAGTGAATTGCATTAGGAGGAATGTATTGTTTTTGAGCAGCCAGGCTTACAGTGCCCACAAGTAGTTTTTTTTCCCGTGCTGTATCTCAATTTCATTAGTTCTGACTGCCAGCTGAGTAATCCTCAGCCAGTGGATTTTGTTTGTGGTTAAACTGAACTTCATAAGTTGAATTAGCTTGTTTTCGTTCGTGGTTGTGTGATACAGATTCCTAAAAAGCTTTTCAACAGACAACAGTTTCCTGAAAACATGTAATATGATCCTTTATAAAATCCTTGCTTGTAATTGACCGAGCCTTTTGAGGACGCTCCTTTCATACCGAGACATGATACTATCACTGTTGCCTGTGAACCTGCTCACTTGTGAAAGATCCAAACAGATGTTTTTGGAGCATAACACAACTTTTAGTCTTTTGGTGCTTTTGTTCAATAAAGTTTGAAACCTGTTGATAGCATCAAATTTAAAGTAAGTGTATATATAAGTTAATTTGATAAAATATGTTGTCTTTGTAATGTTTTTAATCGTGTAAAAGCCAAAAAACATTAGCAAATCATTGTATTCTGTTTATTAGCTATATGTTTTTCAGTGTGCCAGATTTTATGAATCAGGGTTATAGTTAAAGACCAAAAACACTGTTTTTATTTGACTAATTTACTTGAGTAAATTCTTTTGTTTTGATCTATAATCTGAGCATCAGCTTCATAGGCTATTTTCTTCTTTCTTTTTTCTTAATGTTGCTCTATTTGTGCTTGATTGCATTCTTCTCTCTGTCTCTTCCTCTTTTATACTTCCTTCTTTTTATTCCTCCTCAAATCTTCTTTTACTGTCTCTGTCACATCATGCTCCTCCATCCGACGTTGGCCCTCAAACTCAACCTCACCCTGTGAGAGTTTCGTTTTTTTCCGACCTCGCTCCATGTCCCGGTCCCAGCCTCGTCACTCCTTTAATCTGCTGAGCCAGGTCCGCCGGTGCGACCAGTGCTTGTGTGCGACAAGGGCTGTGTGTGGTAGCCTGGTACAGCCCTTTCTCATGACTGGGAAATAATCCTCATTATAACACTCTCCTAGTCTTTCTCACACACACTCACACAATATGCACGAGTATACACACGAACACACACACACACACAGACACACATACACACACACATACACACATTTGTTACCCTGATCTTCGTCTCTTAGGTCTGCAGAAGAAAGTCTTTCAGCCCGAGTAGGGAAACATGTGAAAAATAGCGAGGAATTGTTCTTTTCATCTTCTTTTTCAGGTGCTTTCATCTCAAGGACATCAACATGCTTTGGCTACGCGCAGGTACTCTGCCGCTCTGTCAGCTCTGCCTCTGTTTAGATGTGATTATTAGTCCCTATAAGATGAGGGGTTTTCTGTTCGTATTCACCTCTTAATTCATGTCTGTGTCGTAGTGATGCTCTCCATTCTTTACCTATAACCTTGTCTCATAAACAAATCAAGAAGATCTATAACTCTCAGCTTTCTAACACTGTCTGGTGTAGATTTGACATGTTTTATTTAATTTTCTATTTATACTTGTAGGTGTAAAAAGTACCGCTGTTTAACTCCAGGAGAAAGAGAGTTGATTGTTGAGTTTATTTATGTTGACCGAGGAATTAAACAAAACATTCGGCTATCTTTCTGTAGATGTTTAATAGTGTTGCTTTAAATTTTACACTGTGGGTTTAATCTCTGTATAGCTAGTCTGTGTGACATCTTGTAAAACAACTGGTAGATTATTTTCTTATGTACATTCATTATATCGATATCCGCCTGGTTGATTTTTGTTGATTTTTGTGACAGGATCAAGTGCCACCGGGAGAAACACATTGAGCACTGAGATATTAACACATGTTCATTCACTATAGACAACTACCTGTTCTATAATACCTTAGATGAATCCGCAGCCATCACTTTTAATGTCTGTTGAAGGGCTTTTTTTTCCAAATTTTTGGCTTAGAATGCAAATTGATGTAAAATATCTTATAGGAAGTATCACTTTTAGCACAATGTATGTGCTGTGGGTGTGCGGCAGAGTTCACTCTGGTCCAAGTGTTTGATAATCAGATGGACTTTGTTCCTACTTTGAAAGTGTTTAATTATTAACACACACGAGTACACAAAACTCATGTGGAGGCAAAAATCTGTATGTAGTTCTATTAAATTGTGTTTGGCTTTTATGTTCCTTCCTTTTCTTGACAGTCTGTGACCATAATTATAGTTTGTGCAACTCGGAAGAATATCATTGAAAAAAAATGTGAGGAAAGTAAAAGTTGTTGCATATGATTGACTGATATAAGTCAAACTTTGTAAATGGGCTCTGTGTTTGTGCTCATTTTAGATTATTACTCTGCTGACAACCCAGGCATTGAAATGGTGGCATAACACACACACATCCACACACACACACACTTTTACAGACACATACACACACAAACAAACAAACACACATACACGCATATGCTTACAGACACACAAACACACACTCCTCTCTCAGCCCCTAATCTCTGAAAAGGCCAGTCTGTATCGAAGTTGGACTGACAATCATTTCACTGTTCCTTGTTGGACACAGCTGGACAGAGAAAAACATAGAAGGCAGAGAAATTTACACATCCAGTTCTCTGCAATTTCAACCTAACCGATTAAGGGATTTTAAAGTTACTTAATTCATGTTTCTATTTTTGTTACCAGCACAAAAACAGCCTTTGAGGGCAGCGTTGCCTATAATATTTCTTCAGTCATGACAAATGTGATGTGACAAACTCTGAAAGCAAAAACAATATTGTTTGTAGATGATTAAACAGGTAGTAAAAGTTCAAGAAAAAAGGTGACAAACATGCTACACGCTGTTCTCAGTGATCATGTTTATCAGCAAAAAAGCTACAAGAGAACAAATGTAAAACAAGCAGGATGACGGACCATGCTTTTGTTTCATCATGGCGGTGGTACCTAAGTCTCTAGTCAAGCTTTTCAACAGTTTTAATGTCTTGGCCTTGTTCATTTATTAGGCTTTGGACTTTCCAGATATCTTTGATCACATCAACTCATCTAGTTGTTCTTTTTTTATCAAGTTTTTAGTAATATAATGTAAATTAATTGTAAAAAGCAGCCTGTCTTATATGGTATATTGAGGTCAGTGCAGTTAGATAAATGAGTTCAGGCAAAATTCATTGTGATGCTTTATCGTGTAATTGCAATACAGTCTTATCTGTTTGTGGAAGGTGATAACTAAAACCTGTTTGTAGTACTGTTGTTAGATAAATTATCTGCCTCTGAAAAGATTTTTTTCCTGCTCCAATCTTTTAAAAATAAAGTGCAACTGTTGAAAGTGTATATAATCTATATTTTTGTTATAACAGTGTATTTAGTTAACGTGAAAACAATGTGAAAGGGGTTCTACATTACGATAAACCTCCAAAGAAACTTCATTTTTCTTCGATTTAAGTCTTGAACTTCTTTCACTCTTGACATGAACTCAACTGTGCACGGCTTTGGACTTAATGTCTTGATTACAGTCCTGTTTGTAATGTTCCCTCCTCATTTGTTGCATGTGTTTTCTTCCATTTTCGATTTCTATTCCATTCTTGGACATTAAACTTGTATTTTGTCTTTCTTGCCCCAGATCTCTTCAGCTGCTATCTATCTACCCTCCGGTCTCTAACCATCTCTCTATTTTTCGTTATCAGGCCTGCCAGCTTAAATTTACTGCCTCTTTGGGTGGGGTGCACATCTGGATTTTATTTTACGGGGAACCATCCTGCTTTTCTCCCCTTGCACTGGCACGTATTAAGAGACATTAACCATCTGTTTCTACCAGTGAAGAAAGCCAGTCTGTGTAAACATGCTAGTTTCCTCAAAAACACTGTAACATGAGTTTGTTTAATGATAAACACCAGCATTTGTGGTTGTTTGGTGATTGGTTTGATTGTCTGATTTGGTTGGAGACAAATGGTTTGGTTTGTGGATTTAATGATCAAAGGTCGTGCCAACAATTCTGCCTTTGGATGGAACAAAGCAAACCCAAAGATGATATGGTCCATTAAATTATTCACTGGCAATGGCAATAGCAATGTGTGTACAGACGTGGAAGTGAAATTGTGACAATTATACTCAAAGGTGACATTTCTGTTGCGTTTCTGATGAAAAGAGAAGCGTTCGTCCAGGACAAACAAGAGGGAAAAGATTTTTTTTTCAATGCTAACACAAAAATTCCTTGCATTCCCAACTGAGTAGCTGCTTAATCTATCGGAGAAAGAGCGTGTGTGCGTGCAAGTGTGTGTGAGGGGGAGAGAGGAAAAAAAGAGAAGGAGAAAGACTGGGGTTGCCTGCCCACCCACTGTATACCCGGTCCTTACCCTCTGCCTCACCCCCTCTTCCCTGCTTCTCCCCCATCTATTCTCCCACTTTGTGTCTGTCACTGCAGTTTGAGACATTTTTTTAAAAAATTCATTACTTTCTCTCATGTTCCATTTGAGTTGGTTTCTCTTTGTGCAGGGCGAAACGGGCCAGTTCATTTGAACTGATGTGCTCTTTTCTAAATATATGCATAAGTGCTTGTTCTACATGTTGGTGTTTTAAAGATTAAGTGGGGTCATGTGTTTGGGATTTGTGAGGCTTTGACTATCAAAGGGTAAAAATGACCCTGGGGTGAAGTAAGAGGAGTATTAGGGAATTACGAAATTACCTAAATATATATGCTAAATCACTATGTTAAAACATTTTACATCATGTAACCCTTTTAGATTTAATTAATCTTTATGATAGATGTAAATTGTTGATGAACAAAGAGAATGAGGATAATACCATCTAGTTCAGTAACTTGGTTAATAGATTTGTAATTTGTAGTTACTTTACAGTAAGTGTGATTATTTTTTTAATTGGGGAAAAGGCAGCTGAGATACAATATGGAGACCATCAACAGAAGTGCAGTTAGAGCCTTAATCATCAAGATCTCTAATGTACTACAACTAACTCATATTCAGACTGCTGGTCACTCTTGTAACCTTCAAATTCTCAAAAAAAAAAAAAGTGAATCAGAGCTTCTCTTTTTGAATAATCCCGATTATGCATTTAGCAAAAGATGGAAAATGATTTTTAAATACATAACAGTGATGTTATCAAGTTCTTTGGAAGAATAGAACAGAAGAATAGCAGAGAATAATAAACTGATAAGTTAATTCCAGATAAGTCCGACTTACAAGGAATTTTTACAACATAAGCTTGTGCTGAAACTAAAGGATCCTGTGGCAGGGTGTGGAACTGAAAGATTCCCGTTGGTAATTCCCAGATGCTCTCCATCTCCCCTCTGTGTTCTCAACCCTCCCTTCACCACAGGTCATGATATCACCAGTTCTCTGGAGCCAGCCAACATCGACACCAGTATACTGGAAGAGTACATCAGCAAGGAGGACGATAGCACTGACATGTCAGTAGGGACTTCACATCAACCCGGCAACGTCAAAACAACATGCACCAACCAAATCAGATCATGTCGTTACAAAGGAATTTGTTTTTTCTGATAAGGCTAATCCTTTTTTTTCTCTTCTTCTTTCTCTCAGCTGTTTCTCAGAGGTCCACAGCACCCCAGGACCAAATTACTCATCTCCCCAGGCAGGAGTGTCCTCCTCTGGGGGGTTGGTGTGTGGTGTGAGCCCCCCTATACCTCTGCGCCAAGGAGCCCCTCTACCTGGGCCCCCTAACTGTCAGAGTGCCTACCCTCCAGGTCCATCCCTGGGCCTCAGACACAACTACTCCTGCCTGGGTCAGCAGCAGCAGCAGCAGCAGCAGCAGCAGCAACACCAACACCAGCAGCAGCAACAGCAGGCTCACGTCAAGCCCGAGCACAGGGGCCACTACGCTCCAGGGTGAGCACAACACCTCAGGGGTAGATGGATGGAGGTGCAGGACGGAGGAAATAGAGCATGAGCTGGTACTTAGGAATGTTCAAGAAATGTTCAAGACGCTCCTGCAACTTACATTTTGAACATGAACTCAGCCAGAAGTTACCGCGGATGACGCAGTATTTTTTTTTTTTTTTTTTTTAAGCAAGCAATGAAAGCTCACACACACCTTACTACAAGTCTATTATGCAATCAATACTTGATTAAGCTTCATTTGTACAAATAAAGCACTAGCTGGTTAAGAGGGGGAGGGAGACTGATAACAGACAGAAAGAGAGAGAGTCAAATTACATCCTGCAAAAAAATCCTGACGCACACAATCTTGTGTAAAGAACATCTACACTTTACTCTGATCCTGGTTTCTCCCTTTAATATAATGGCAGCTGAGAAAATAGGGAGAATATTTGAGGAAGGGCTTGGCTACTTTAAGCATGGTATATTTTTTTTAAGAATTCAGGTATCTGCATCATTAAAGAGTCAAATATTGCTGTTTTTGTGATAAAAACATTTACCACCATCCTCTTTTTCAGGACACTACCTGAGTCTCCCCCTGACTCCAGCTCAGAGCCGTACTCTCCTCAGCAGGTGAATGGTGAGTAAAAAAAAATCTTTCTCTTTTCCTTGCAAAATGTGGATGGAAGAAAGAAGCAAAGAGCACTTAATGGTGACAGTTCAACAAACAGAAATGGCGCTTTTTTTTCTTTAAACGGAGTCAGAGGAAGCTGCTGCAGTTTGCAAGACATCTGTGGGTCACAGCCCTCTGCTTTAGTCCATATCTGTTACTCATCACTTTATTGTATCTGACGCAGTTATGCAAGAAGCAAGCAAAAAGAAAAGCCAATTCATGTGCAAACCAATCAATATATTCAGTGGACTGGTATCTGTTATTTATTAATCAACAGCTTACATGATTTGTTTGAAAAATTGATTTTATAATCCTGATTTTAATTTTTTGAACATTATTAGCTTTCATTTCGAGCTTCCAACAGTGTATGTTTGATTTGTTTCAACGTACAAGTTGAACAAGAGCGCTCAAAGTCATTATACACTTCTTGCCGTTCACACACCTGTGTTGATCTTGTCCATTAGTACGAGTGAAAAGGTGTGGAATGGTGTTATCTGATGGGCGTCTCTCCAGTTCTCCAGTTGGAAACAATGGAGGGTACATTTAGCCAAGGTTGGAGGGAATAAACTGCAGTCTGACATGTGAACAGATCAATGTCTGGGAGAAAAGGTGCCCTCTGTGTGTGATCAAAAAATGTATTTGCAATAGTTTCATGAGAAGACTCTGGATACTCAGCCTCAGAAGGTCAGTGGTTCAATCCCTAGCTTCTCCAATGGAGCAAAATAGTGAACCCAAATTGCTCTCATTAATCACTCTTTGAATGTGTGTGAATGGGGAAATGCTGACTTGTGTGGTTAAGCTCTTTGATTGGTCAAAAAACTAGTAAAGGGCTCTGTAAAAGCAGTCCATTTAATATTTGGCATGTTAACATCATACTCCTACCTCGATTTAGACCCTCACATGATCAGGACCATGACACCAGAGAACATGTGTCATATGACTCCAACGCCGCCTCTTCCACCACACGGGCACTATCCCAGCATGCATCGGGACATGTATCTGAAGCCTGAGCCCATGATATCACAGTATCCTATTGGTCCGGCCACGAGCGGAAGTGGAGACATGCAACAGACACAGATGCTCCATCAGCTACTGCAGCATCCTCAAGGCCAGGAGTGAGTCATGCTTTCCAGTTTGTATGGAGCATAAGCCATGACAGACAGCAGAAGGAATGTAACAAACTTTTGACTGTGTTTCAATTTCTTCACACAGCGGCATCCCTGTCCACCAAGCCAAGAAGAGGAAGCACTCAGACTCTCCCAACAGCACCCTGAATTCCCAAATCCTCACAGGTATCATCAAACAAGAACCAGGTAGGCAGGCATCCTTCTTTTCTTCCTCGCCTCCTCTACCTCACTCTCACCTGCTGTTACCTACCCTTTAACTCTAATACAGATAAAGACTTTTACAGAGCAGTTGCAGACATTCTTGACATCTTTCCATTTGGCTTTAATTGCTTATCTGTCAATCTGTTTGTCACAGGCTTAATGCAGGACGCAGATAACGCCTACTTGGACCCAAACTATCAGTGCATTAAGTGGCAGCCTCACCAGCAGAGCAAGTGGACTCCACTATATGACGCAAACTGCAAAGAGCTGTGGGTGGAATTTATTTTGGCTTATCTGTACATCTTAAGGTCTTTATTTTAGGGGGGCCGGGGGCAAGGAACTGAAAGCACTCTACAGAAAGCCAAAAAAAATGAAAGAAGTTTTAATTGGTTAAATAAATAATTCAACAAAGTGTACAGCGGGAGTTAAGAAGGAATAGCTGGGGTGCAGAGGTCTACAAATTCCTCAGAGGTGAGTTGTGCGAGGGAGTTAACATGCGCAGGGTTTCGGCTTGGAAAGACAACGTGAGGAGGGGTATAAGAAAAAATTAGTGTACACCTGCTTTTGCTTTTGCAATGCCAAAATAGAAAAGAAGCACAGATAGGGAGGGAGGTTAAAATGAACTCACAAGACCTTTGAGATATGTTATCAAAACCACCTGGTTGCCCATCGGAACTTTTGGCACACTACGCTCACTTAAAGGGAACAGAGGGTTTTTATTTGTTTAAAATTAGATTTATAAGGATTGTAAAATAATGGCACCGACACTGAGGCCCAGGGGTCGTCAGGGGCCAACACAGGGGGTTCTGCCAACGAGGAGGCATGTATTTACATAAAAATACTTTGGCATCACAGGAGAGTAGTTCAGTTGTTTGGTTTACCCTCTTCATATCAGCTCTCCACGTAGAGTACATTACAAATGTTTCATCCACGTTTATCCCTCTGAGGACCTCCAGACCCAGAAACATGTGAAACATGTGGAAGCCCCCTCTGTAGGGTGGAGAGTCTCCCCCTTGTGATAAAAATGGCAAAGCTCTACCTCCACTTCTCCATACAACAAATGCGAGCTTCCCATTCACATTACTCATATGTCATAATCTCTCTCCACGCCTTTAGTCCCATGCCGACTTACCGTGTTGATGCAGACAAGGGCTTCAACTTCTCCTTGGCTGACGATGCTTTCGTTTGCCAGAAGAAGAATCATTTCCAGGTCACGGTATACATAGGCATGCTGGGAGATCCCAAGTATGTTAAGACAAGCGAAGGCCTGCAGCCAATCGACTGCTTCTATCTCAAACTTAACGGAGTAAAGGTGAGTGAAAAGAGGATAGTCAGCATGACATTAACTTCACAGATAACTGTGCTCTACACAGAATTTAGTGTAAATTTTTTTTCTCTGTTCGTTATTAGGTTGAGGCCATGAATCAGTCCATCAGTGTGGAGCAGTCACAGTCTGACCGCAGCAAGAGACCCTTTAAGCCAGTGCTGTAAGTCTGAACACTTTAAACGATAAGTTCACATTCTCTGGAGTCCGTTTTAAAAGAATCTTCAGATGCTTGTGTTTACATTAAAACAGCTTTTGACTGTTTTACTAATTCCCCCAGCTCAAACTGGCCATTTAAAGATCATTGCCTAATGCACTTCCAGTGTAAGTGATGAAGGACAAAATCTACACTCTGTTCTATCACTCTGTGATAATATAATCAGTTGTTTATCTTAAACTAAAATGAGGTTTCAGCAGAACAGAGTTATCAGTGAGGCACTGTCTTCAAAAGTTGAGGTCCTTTTAGTATCGAATTCCCCTCTCTGTTTTTGTTTTAAGCTGCTGTGAAAGGACAGAAAAACAAAGGGATTTTTCATAGAATGAGGACCGGGGATTTCGGGAAACAATTACACTGAAACTGCAGGAGGAGGGGACTTTTGCTTAATGGCTAGTATGAGCTGAAGAATAATTTTAGCAAGCAAAAACGTTTCATTGTTTATATTGGCACCTGACTCGAAAATCAGTGAGCGTTTTTTGTAAAAATATATGTAATGTATCTGTGATTTTATATCTCGTTAGGGTCACCCTGCCCTCAGAGCAGGTCACAAAGGTCACAGTCGGGCGGCTCCACTTCAGTGAGACCACAGCAAATAACATGAGGAAGAAGGGCAAACCAAACCCTGACCAGAGGTGAGAACACACAATCGAATGTAAACACAGGACCCAACATGATCCAATCCAAGCTTTTGTAGTCACGCAATGCTTTCGTCCTGGCAGGTATTTCATGCTGGTGGTGGCGCTGCACGCTCAGTCCCACAGTCAGAGCTACACTGTGGCTGCCCAAGTGTCTGAGAGGATCATCGTCAGGGTAACGTCTGGCCATGTCTGTCTGCCTTTTGGTCTACTGTATCTTCTGCACTCTCTGTCTTTCCACTTTGCATGGCTGCGATCCCCAGTGCACACAATGTACACTCCACTACACACAGTTAAGGAGAGTTCAAGCTGTGAAACAAAGTATGCCATTGCTGTCCATCAAAAAAAAACATGTATCTTCAATACATCAAACTTTGGTGAACTAAGAAAATATTCTTTTACCTTTGTGGCAATTTATTATTTAAGGTGATTAAAGAGTTTTTTTATAACCAATAAATAAACTTGCAGCTGATCTAACATTGAAAGACGCATGGTTTTTGACAGTGATGGCATTGAATTTACTTTGGATGAGTAGAAAAAGTAATCACAATGCATAGTTAACTACTTGAGCGTTAAAAGTATATGGGTTACTTCAGAGCTGCAGAATCATGTACTTTTTGTCAGCCAATGTGCTTACACAAGAAAGCAATTTGGTTAATAATTTTGTTATTCGGTAAATTTAAACACTTACTACAGTAAGCTTTAGGTAGGATGTAAAGTCAGTCCTTAACATTGTAGGTCTGTGTTGTAGGAATAGTTCCACATTTTTAAAAATATATCTATTTGCTTTCTTGTCACACATCTGTGGCTGGAACAATTGGCTTATCAGTTTAGCTAAGCAGGAATACAGGAAACAGGGAAAACAGCAAGCATGTCTCAACTAAAACATGCAACAAGACAAAATAAACAAAAGCTACTTAAGAGCACCTCTAAGGATCAGAACAAAAACCAAGAGTAAAAATAAGAGGTTGTGGGTGTTTTACTGAAGCCGTTGGGCACATTTTACAATACGCCAATTTTTCTTTACCTGGAAATGTAAAGAGCACTTTGCTGGTTGCCCAAGGGTGCTCTTCCTGTGACCCTTAATACAACTGTTACAGGAGGAGTGGCACCAATCCTCAAATCTTACTTTCGTCTAGAGGGGGATTACCCATATTTTTTTTTAAAATGTTTACTGTTGAAACTACTCCTTTTTAAATATTGTAATTATGTCTTTAGCGTTTCTTTCAGACGCATCTGAACCACTGTTTGTCTGTGCACCCTCTCCTTTGTCTCTCTGTTACAGGCATCCAACCCAGGACAGTTTGAAAGTGACAACGAGGTGCTGTGGCAGCGTGGCCAGCTTCCAGACTCGGTGTACCACCACGGCAGAGTCGGCATCAACACCGACCGGCCAGATGAGGCCCTTGTTGTCCATGGTAACCTGAAGGTCATGGGCTCCCTGGTGCACCCCTCTGACATCAGGGCCAAAGAAAATGTTCAGGAGGTCAGAATGACTCTCAGTGTGTATCCTTATGGGTGTGCATGTGTTTCTAAACTGTCAGTGTGTGTCCCTGTGTGCCTCATGTGCTTGTAATCATGATTCATGTCCTCCAAATGGCCAGTTCAGCACAGTGGACTATGCAGTTCAGCTCTGAGTTTTGTCTTTTCATTTTGCATTTTCATCCGTAACATGAACATCGTGTTTTCATACCACCTGCATGGATGTCATTGTCATTCTGTCTGTGTGTAGGTCGACACCACAGACAATTTGAAAAGGATCTCTCAGATGAGGCTCGTCCATTATCAGTACAAGCCTGAGTTTGCTGCCACCGTGGGCATAGAGAACACTGCAGAGACTGGTAACCACTTCACAAATAACAAATTCAAATGTTTGCCCCCATCATCTCATTTCTCTGTACATTGTATCTCATGTTTTCATCATAATGCCTTGATATGTGATCTGTCTTTTGCGGTTCGTGGGATGTTGCAGATGTTTTAGTATATCTGCTTTTGCTGCTTTTTTTAACATCAGCACTTGTTATATCCTCCTGCAGGAGTGATCGCTCAAGAGGTCCAGCAGATCTTGCCTGAAGCAGTGAAGGAGGGAGGTGATGTTGTATGCGCCAATGGAGAAACTATCCCTAATCTGTTAGTTGTCAACAAGGTAACAAAGGAGCATAAACATATGGTGCACATAAATACACACACATTACTTCCTTATGCGCTAACAGCTCTCCCTCTAATTTCAAAGGAACGTATCTTCATGGAGAACGTGGGGGCAGTGAAGGAGCTGTGCAAGCTGACGGACAACCTGGAGACTCGTATAGACGAACTGGAGCGTTGGAGCCGCAAACTGGCCAAACTGCGTCGTCTTGACAGCATGAAGAGCACCGTGAGTGGAGGCACTGTGAGGTGAGGGGGAAAAACAGCGGAAAAATGCCCTGAATTTTAGCATCAGAGCAGGAAAAAAATCTTCTGTGAGTAGAAAACAATAATAAAATTACTCTTCTTTTTCTTGTTCTTGAAGCCAATCTGGGAGTTATTTCAGCAGAACAGGAAGTGGCCCACTCAAGAAGAAGTCAGTCAAACCTGGGAGCAAGGTCTGTGATGATAATTATGTACTTAAAAGTGCTTCAACTGTGTTGTAATCAAACAGCAGGATTTACAGTTTTAGTTTATTCTGTGTTTTTATTGCAGAATTCGGCCCCGGATCAAGGCTGCATCAGCCAGAGGTTCATGCAGGGAACCATCCTGGCCCTGGTCATTGTCATGGCCTTCAGGTTAGACTCAGCAAAATATGGGGGGAGAGAATGTGGGTGAATAAAAGAATCAGCTTCATATGTGTACAGTAATAACCTGATAATGATGTATTGGATTCTTTTCCCCTACAGCGTCATTTCCATGTCTGTCCTTTATGTGTTGACTCTTCACCACAGAGGAGACGTCACAGAGAAAGATGGGTATGTGCTGCTGAGAGGGACAGACGCCAAAACTTTATAGTGAAGGAAATCAATTTTCTCCCTGTTTATTAATGTCTTTTTATATTTTCTGTTCCTGCTTTCTGTAGCTATGTTCCTTCCTGTGTTCTCTACATCTCTTGGATGCCCATCTTCACTGCCACTGTAACTTTCTGTCCACCTGTCTGCCCATGGTACACTTTCAACAACTGTCTTTCCTCCTACTCTCCTCATTTCCTTAGCTACTCTTTCAGTCTATCTTTGATTGTTAAGTCAAGTATTTTTTTCATGTCTGACAAGAGATCATGAGTCATGTATCAAAACAATTCATTGGTGTTTAAAAGTATCATCATTTTAAGTAAAGCATGTTCTTGACCCCCTGTAGGTCCAGAGCCGCGCTGGGATCTTCCCGCAAGAGTCCCTATACTATACCATCCACTACCACTGCACCAGGTGAGACGGGATCCTAACTAAGTGACATATTAACTAACTAAGCTTGGTGGTTTTGAAACGTACAACGAATCACAGTGACACAGTGAATACACTGCAAAAAAAAACAAAACAAAACAAAAAAACAAAACTTTTCTCTTATTCTCCTCAAATTCATCCAGCCTGCTGTTCAACTACAGCCATAAGCAACCAATCAGCTACTGTTTTGACATTAAGTAACAACCAATCTGCATCAGGTAAGTAAACAAATATCAGTTGTTATCCTGTGTATGAATTTGCTTTCAATGTAGGTAAATTACCTTCCTTCTCTAGATTTAGACAGCCTGGTTCCCACGCCCAGCACTTTTATTAAGAAGGCCAAGTCGAGAATTTTGGACAAGGATGGGCGTGGTAGAAACCGTCTGAGTCACACGTCAGCTCCTTTGTACTTTGCCAAGTCCAAAAGGCCAGCACCTACAGACCTGGACGGAGTAGGAGCCACCAACCGTCTGCACGCGGGTCAGCAGACAGTGTCACGCAGACAACGCAGCCTAAACATGAAGGGTAACCCACAAACACAGCCAAGACACAGCACTTTCTTCACAAAAATAATATGAAGTATGCAAACACAGAAAAGTCAACAGCAAACAAAGCTTATCTACCTGCTGTTCAACAGAGTGCAGTGGTTATTATGCCCTTAATGCAGCTTTTGTTACTTTTGCAGGAGGAAGGTCAGCTCCCTCTCTGACTAGTCTACATATTGTGGAGACAAACCAAGAGATCACAGCACAAAGCTGCAAAACACCTGACAGCTGCAGGTATATACTGTAAAGTTAAACTAGGCCTTAGTTGATATTGACGGATGAGAAATGAAAAGAAAAAGTTGTGTAAAGTTTATAAGGTGATGGTTGTCTACAAGCAGCCAAAGCAACTTTTAATGCCTTAAATTATTTAAAGGCATGCTGTCATTTCCTGTTTGGAAGCACCTGAATATGTCACACTTCTTGACTTGTTTTTATAATATTACTGCACTGTAATCAGTGGAATTATTACTTGTCAGTATTTGTATCTCTTAAATGACTACAGTTTGAAATTAAGTACTCCTTGATGCTACTTTTCCCTCTCTTATATCCAGTTACACAGTATCACTCCATGGAAACAGAAATTCCTCCATCTCACAAATCACTTTGCACATGACGTGAGTAAACAAACATCACACAATCTACAATTTACAATCTAATCACACATATGCCATGGAAATGCTTCCCTTACTAATCTGTACTTTTCCGAAAATGTAGGTTCCTTGTGATTTTGAAAAACTTAAGAACCATGTAATTTGCCACTTACTATATTTATAATACAGAAAGGTTTTAAATACAGTTAGTTAATTCCAATTAATGCTAATTTAGCTTAGCTAAGTGAGCTGTAGCCTGCGCACAACAGGCAAGGATAAAATTAAGCAGTTATGATCAAAAACTTTGATAAATGATTGGTTACCATATCTAACATGGGTTCAAACTGTGAACTGGAGTTCCACAACGACCACTTTTGAGTTATGTCATTACCACTAACTAGATCTGTGTTTCCTGTAATACGATTCAAATAACAGAATCACTTCCAGTTAATTCTCTAGAAATTATCAGGAAATGATAATTAATCCCAGCTTCCTCCCATAGTCCAAGGACATGCAAGTTAAATTAATTGGTAACCCTAAGTTGCCCTTAGGTGTGAGTGTGATTGGTTGTTTGTCTCTGTATGTCAGCCCTGTGATGAACTGATGACTTGTCCGGGGTGTACCCCTCCGAATCAGCTCCAGCCCTTTCATGACCCTGTAAAAAGGATAAGCAGTTGCGGAAAATGAATGAATGAATGAATGAATGAATGGTGATTAATCCTTTATAAAAACTAATCCTCAAGACAATTAACTCTCAAGAAATTATCAGGAAACAATAACTAATCATTCATACAAAACACTACTCATACAATTAAAAGGTGAATCTTTGGCTGTATCTGCACATGAGAATGAATAAACCACAAAACCATCTGCAATGAATAAGTGAATCTTTATTTAATCATTTCAGGTTTAAGAACAGCATGTGGGTACGGCAATGTGGAGCTACCAAGGGACGTTTATGCCCCAACCACACAGAGACAGAGCTCTATAGTGGACATAGTGCATCAAAAAAGGTACACAGTTATATACTTAACCATAATCCATCACAAAATCAAAGCATATTTTCCTCTTGTGTCATTTTGTGTATGAAAATAGCATATTTTTTTATTAAAACTTGTTCCCCAAAGGAAAATTTCTGCATTTTTTTTTGTTCATATTGAATAAATACATTTTTTATGCGTTTCTCCCAGGGGACTCATCACCTGTGGTCAGTGCCTGTGCTGTCTTACCGGGAAATCACCTATCACTTCCGTGTCTCCATGTCTGTGAGTAACCTTGGTCTCCAGGTTCCTTTGATTAATTTATTGTGCACTTAAATTGATGTAAAGTCTAATACTGATTAATGATTTTATCTTCAAATGCATTTCATTGACAGAGTGAAGTGAGTTGTGCCACTGAAGGAGATTCCTCATCATACTCTGAATACCATTTTGTCATTCAAAGCAGCTGTGTGTGAGAAGGAAGATGATGTGTCCCAGTGCCTTTACAATACACCGCATTTTTTCCTTTGTGGTTCCATTTGTACATTATTTTGATGGGATGGGGTTTTGTCTCATTATTGTACATTATTTTTAAAGATATTCATACAGAAAAAACTATATGCCACTGTCCTCACTGTACTCCCCTCCATTTATGCATTAAGACATCTCTTTTGCTGTGATCACTGGAATTTTAAAACAAGTTTTTCTTTTATGTCACTGAAGATGTTTTTGATCACTGTAACTGACAACTGTGTTCTGTCACTGTTAACTGCTTTTGTGTATGTAACATCCAGGACTTTTTAGCTCACACTTAATTACTGATCACTATGTATTCCATGCTTATTATAAGCCATAATTATTTTAAGCAATATTCAAGTTTCTGAATTAAGTTCAGGCTGAGATACTGCGGATGACACTACATACATTTTTGTTTATTTTTTAATACAATGACTCTATACGCACACTGAAACTAGTGCCAACTGAAAACAAAAACACTTTTCAGTAGTTTTATACACTGGAGAGAAGATCATTGGCCTCTGCTGAAGGCCACAGTGAATGGTTGCAACTCGCACTGGAAATATACTGTACCTCAGTAGTGCACACTGGCAAATCCTGGGTCCTTACAGTGAAGCATTGTGTTTAAGGCTGCTGCAGTCAACTAGGCCAGTGGTACTCAAAATGGGGTTTCAGCAATCCCAATGTGTCCTTTAGGGGATTGAGGAGAGTCCACAGCAAAGAGACGAATAATTTCTTTTTACTGGAGTTCCATCCGTAAGTAAGATAGCAACGGACTTAAAGATAATTTTGGTCATTGGCATCCACATTATACACACATCATACAAAAATCTTGGGACAAAATCTGTCAAATGGAGGTCCGTTGTCAAATTTATGTCCTTGGCATGAAAACAGTTTGAAAACCACTGGTCTAGACTCCCTGCTATCCCCTCATTTTACGTAACACGTAACATTGTGACCTTAAATGAAACATCAAATTGTTATATAAAATGTTGATGCATAAGTATACAGATATTCTTATGACCGTTTCTTAAATGAAAGCATACATTTGATTCACTGGAGGACATGTGACAAGACTGGATAAGTAAACAAATCACTGGAAATTAACATGTCGAAACACTGACAGCTCTTAGCATATAATAATGGAAATGCCAACACTGACAATATTTATAGAAACACTGGAATAACTTACACTGTATTTTGTTAACTGGACAGAATGCTGGTAAGGCAATAAATGGCATATATCATGTCAGGTGCATGCCCAATCATATCTCTAAAATGAAACATCTCAGCTCAGCAGGCAACTCAAATGCTGCTTCAGCTATGGAAACTTTGTTTTAATTGCTCTCTCATGAAGATGAGAAGGAGTTGTGTTTCTTTAGGCACACACTGGAGATAAAAATGGATATTGTACACTGGACTCTTTGGTGTATTTCTCCAGATGTTTTGAGTATTTTTTCTGTGCCTATACAACTAAGAATAGGCAGTGATAACATTTTGAATATAACTGAATGGTATAATGTTTTCTTTTCAACTATGTTTTCTTGTTTTAAAAACATTCTCCACTTCTTCTTACCACCATGCTTGTGTTGCTTTTGTTGACAATTGTTTTAAAATCCATATTCCATATTTGTCTGTGTTTAGAAAGGAAAAAAAATCACTAGTGTATCTGCAATGTAAAAACAATATTAAATAGGAAAAACAGCCATCAGACGAAAGCTTATGGAATCTATACACTGTACACTGCTTTCAGTATAATTATTTTGACTTCAGTGGGTATATAGTGTACTATTTTAGTTTATTTATAATGCACCAACTAGCATAATAAAACCACTGTAGCACTTTTTGCACTGTATATATGAATGGCTTTTGCTCTGCCTGGTGCACCAGACCTTTTTCAAATATTCTGGTAGAACTGCATTACATGTAACTGTATAGCTTCATTTTGTTACTACCGACGCTCCTTTTTATCTGATGTGTTTTATCATATTGTTTTTATAGTTGGTATTTTTTTGTTGTTATGGTAATATCGACAATATATTAACTTTTAGCTAATGCAGTCCAAATATGATGAATAAGTATTAAAAATACATGTACATGAACACACACACACACACACACACACACACACACACACATAAACAAATAAACACAAACAAACATTTCTGATTTCAGTAGCACTACTTGCTAAGAGAAAACGGCATAACACTTAACTTGTTGAGTACTTAAATATCACTGCTTTATCTTTTTAGATGCCATTATATCATTACATTTACACAGCTTTTTGTCAAAAAATGTGATGTAATATTATGAATGCATGTAGTAAATAAATTTGTGATCAAATTTTGTTGTTTGATTTTGCCAACTGATTTATGTGCGGAAAACAAATTGTCCTTTAGATGGCAGCAAAACATTTTGACCGTTGTTAAGAATGATTAAAAAACTAATGCCCAGAGTTTAGCCTTTCAGGCACAGAATTCTCACCGCCGCATATTCATTTGCGAGAAGCAAACAGCTACGACAATACAGATAAAGAGTTTAGACAGATGTATGTAGTTTACAATCTACGATAGGAGAGTAGAAAGAGACAGGACTTTTATGCAGTTAGAGAAGAGGTGAATCCTGAGAGACAAACTGAGGGCAGAAAATTCTTGAGTTCTCAACGTCAGCTATGCGTCACGAAAAACCAGGAAGTGATAGTCAGTACGTGGCCTTTTCATCTTGGACCATAGAGGCTGGAGCTACACTTCATTACAAAATGGTAGAATTACTTACATTAACTTAATTCACACAAATGTCACTTTAATATACAATTATATGCGGTTTATCTGTACATGTTATACTTAATTCAGTCAACAAAACAATGTGTTTTGTTTGTGAAGTTTGTTTGGTGCGGCGAGATATTGCAGACTAGCTGCGGTATGCTAGCTTCTCAAATTCACTAATATAGCCGGTCTGATAAAATCAGTTGAACAGTAGCTAGTTCTTACATTGTGGAAGGACATAAAAGTAGATGTGTACGGTCGTGGAGGTGATGTGTAGCTACTTAATTTGCTTGTATTAAGCGTTAACGCAATGATTTCTCTTTGCTGTGGCTGCAGGAACTTGAAGCTATGACCAGATACACCAGCCCGGTGAACCCGGCTGTGTTCCCCCACCTCACTGTCGTCCTGCTGGCCATCGGCATGTTCTTTACTGCCTGGTTCTTTGTGTATCCTTTCATGTCTTGTTACACACAACACTATGTATATGTTGACATGACAGAAGGTCTCTTACAAAAGACGACTCTGCAGAATAGGAACCTGCTAAAAGCCCTTACACGGAGTTCATATTCATATCATTGCCTCTGCATGATCTAAAAGAACTTATAAAATCCCAGCCAGCGCTATGTCACAGCCTGTCTTGTGCCAGCTGTAATGGCACAGGTTTGCTATTTCTGTCAGTAGCACAATAACCAAACCATACCATAGGTTTCCACCTATTTGTTTTTTAAGAATTCCCAGGTACTTACTTGTATCCACTTATTAGAGTATAATGTAAAATATAAAATTATTTGGTACTCCATAGTTTTAGCTATGATTTCATTAGATAACAACAACACTTTACTCATTGCATTAACTACTTAGGTTTGGGTTATGGAGACCTCTTAAAGAGAAAGTATGGCTGGGCAAGGAACATATGCATGTAGATGCTCACATACATTATAACAAACCCTGAGGTAAGATATACTGAGTGAAAAAAGAAAATAAAGTTAAATGCTAAAATTGTTACCCATTCATACAGTCTTAACAGTACACTTTGCAGTAATGTCAGTTTAACTAATGAAATAAATCCCACTTATAAATTATTACCAGTTCATGAGCAAAATTCTGTTTTTCTTCTGAAGTAATGTGCCTTTTCATGATTTTATGGAAAGGTGTTTGAAGAACATAGGACGATGGTACACAGTATACTGTGATACACTGACATTATGTTCGGTTAGCTACAATTAGCAGCAAGAGGCATAAAATTTGGCAAATAGCACAAAATTTTTATGTTGTGTTTTGTGCATTAATCCTTAACTTTTCATCAGCTATGAGGTGACATCAACAAAGTACACAAGGGATGTCTACAAAGAGCTGCTCATCTCGCTGGTGGCTTCACTTTTCATGGGCTTTGGGGTGCTGTTCTTACTACTCTGGGTTGGCATCTATGTATGAAGGTACATTTAAAATCTTGCTAAAGTCTACTACTTTTTCAACTGAACTGAAACTGTTTTGTAGTGGTAAGCTCTGCTCCCTTTTCCCTCTAGTTTCAGGTTACTGACTTACAAGAATGAAACATTCCAGTGGAACCAAGGACATCACCAACAACACGGACTTGATTTAATTGGACTGCACTGACAATATTCTGGGATTATATGGACATTGTTTTTCTTTCACAAGTAAAGAGGATTTGTACAACTTTTGCTGTCTTTCTTTGTTGAGCCTGATACCTGCAGTGATAGCAGTAATCCAGACTAGAACTTCGATTTCATAGATTTTATATAGGTATAGTAAATATTACCAGTATTATTTAGAGGAGACCAGAAGTTCACTGCTGCTTGACCTGTTGGGTGCTTGAGATTAGACGGTTATTTAGACGCACTGAAGACTATTTATGGTGCGTTTTACTAGTGGCGCCTAAAACCTCAATCCCTGATTAATCTTTGTGTTAAAAATAGAGCAGCCTGCTTCACCTTGTCTCCAGGATAATACTGACTACCCTAGTGATGAAGGATAACACAGGGATTAGAGAAGGATTATTTAATAAAAACAGTGGGAACACGATTCAAAGATCTCCATTCAAAGACAACTGGATGCACATTACAGTTGGCTTATTAAAATGACATTACTACCACATTAATTTAGATAAGGCAAAATAAGATGAAATATGTCTCGCTTTGTTGAGGAAAAAGAGAGTGTTTTCAACAAAACTGTCACTACGTTATTTTACAAATCATACATCAAACAAACTTGCCATGAAAGGGGATAACTGCATCTGTAACAGTAAACACTCTCATTCTGTCTGGAACTCAAACTGATTTACGAAGGCCACAAAGATTAACAAACCGCTCCTGCTTAATACAATACATCATGCTTTGTTTCACCCTCTTTACTTGTAAGTAACTTTCACCAGTGTCCAACATCAGCCCATGAATTTTTATAAATCTTGAGTAGTGCAAAATTCCAAGTATCCTTTACATAAGAGAAAAGTCTTTTTCTGGGATCCCAGCATGTCTCATGTTATAACTGTCCTCCCTTCACTGACGAGCTCTGGCAAAAGCGTCACGCAGCCACGCAGAGTCTTCATACAGCCTTGGGTCACCCATATACTCTGCTGTGCGTTTGTATAAGTAGTAATACAACACAGCCGCTGTTGACACAGAAAGAAGTACAGTTACTCAATGAGCACTAAGACTGTGGAAAATAGATTAGGTGTGAGGGAAAATGCATCTCTGAATTAATCCGCAAATTACCTATTCTCTGGAAAACGAAAAGAGCTTGAAGACCGTCCGTCCAAACAAAACGGTTCGACTCAAGCCATCTTAGATTCTTGAAAAAGAAAAAGGAAATACTTATCAGGTTATATAGAGTAAAACTGTGTACTTAATTTAAGCATGTGTACAAGGATGAAACTGAATCCTTTAAAATTTCACTTAAATACATATCAAAATGCAACAGGTTTGATGCAGTGTCTGAACAGAGGTGACATGCAGATATCTGTCTTGGTGTGCCATAGCTTACCAACACCCAGCTGTGGAAGCAGATGCTGAGGGTCAGGTAAAGAGCTGAGAAAAACAGCAGAGCCCTGAATCTCTTGAGTAGCAGCGACACCAGGCCAACATGGAACACGTAGGTGTTTAACATCATAAGCAGAATGATGATAACATTGAACAAGATGGCGATGTCCTGGATGCTGTGAACAGAAATTTTCAGGTATATTTTTATTATTGGTTCCTGATGCAGGAAAGCAAACTGCAAAAGATTTGATGGATTGTTTGCAGTAAATTAGCAGTAATTCAGATTACTTATAAATGGGGCAGTGATGTATATCCAAAATACCTGTCACTATGTCAGAGTGAGAGACTCTGCTCAAGACTGTTACATTTTTATGTTGTTCAATACAGGTGATAAAGGAAAAAATAAATATAGAGCCTGTATAGGTACTGCTAAATAGACTAGCTATTTAGTAAAGAAATGCCACTGAATACATTTCCTTCACATTGATTTTTTACCTTTTTTTTCCTAATACACACATTGAACACAGTAATGAAATAAAAATGATTGACCTAGAAGGTGAAATATTTCAACCTAAGAGGAGCAGAAGCACTGCAAATAAACAAAGTCCATAAAATTGTAATTGTGATGTTTACCAGTTTGAGAGTAAAAGAGCAAAGTTAGTTCCATTAACAACCTCAGTGATAAAAACCAAGAATTTAAGAATGGAAATGGAAAGAGGGGAATTTAAAAAACACTAAACTACTTAATAATAATAAAAAAAAATCAGCATTTGATTTAGTTACTTACATGAAAAGCACTAGTTGGACGACAGGTGCTCCTCTCAGGAGTTCACTGAAGGAGTTCACAAAGAGGTCATAGGCCAAAAGTGTCAACTGAATCAGCAGCACCAGAGAGTAGTTACTGGTCTGAAGCATCTTCAGGGGCTGATCCTACAAGCTTCACTGTCCACTCACCTCCTTGCTTCTGGCTTTTTTTCCTTCACACTTGCAAAACGCAGGTTCTTGATTGTGACCTAGGTCTGTTTGGTCCAGATTCACTGCCTTACATAATTCAGTAAGAAATACTGCAGAAGTCTAAAAGCAGACACAGTTCTGACTTCACAACTTGTCCATTCACATAGTCAGAAATTGGTGCTGTTCGCCCTGAATGTGCTATTGCTTTAAGTTTTCTCCACTCTGGTTTGTCTCTCTGTTCAGAAACATACTGTTTATCGTCCTCAGGGAAAATATATCTCTGTGATAATTGCAAGAAGTCCAAGATATCCGATAATGCGTTTGAGATCTTTTTATGAGCTGCATGTTGACATCTTTGGTGAAGTAAATCCCTTAGTTTGTTGCATCTCCTGTGAGAAAGAACAGAAAATATGTGAAACAACAGACATATTATTATATGGCTTGAAATGTGAAAGAAATAGCATTATAACTTTTTCACCTCCGAAGCGTATTCAAGGCGGTAACTCATGTCTTTGCTTTGTAGCCATCTCCAGTGCTTCAGTGATAAGAGTTGATGTAAATAGTCGTCTGTCGCAGACAGCTAAATTAGCAGTAAATCTAACCATATAAGGTTACCATGCTGAGGCTGTTACAGAGGCAAGCGTGGAAACGTTAAATCTGGGATTACAGATTAATTTCACCTAAGCGAACAACACGTTATCTTGTTTTGATGTTATTCTGGCTGCACGCTCCCGTTCTTATTACGCATCTAATCTACCTCAGACTGCAGCCTAACGTTATGTAGTGATGGCTGAAGATAATCTAGGAGACGGATAATAGAAAGTACTTCTAACTGTTTCACAATCTTATTTCCACGACAAATCACTCGGTTGGCCCTAGTACAGCTCAGATTTGAACTTCGGTGAACTCTCTTCTAATACGTTTGCTAACGTTTGGTCAACATTAACCATCACATCATTGTTGGAACATAATTTCACAAATGCCATTTAAAACAAAATACTCTTACCGAAAAAACGTTTGAAGAATCAAAAAAAGTCAGCTGGAGTCAGGAAGAACCAAGGAATTGATCATATTTCCACTTTTATCGGCAAACAATGCTTCCCTCTTAGCGCCAACGCTGCTGCTTTTCAGCAGTAACGTATGTATTTCCGTAAATTCCATGGTAACGCTGCCTCTTACCGTAATTACACACCAATAGGTTTTAGGAATATTTCTCAAAATAATTGTTGGCAGAAGTCATGTTTTGTTGTTCGTAATTTGATGGGTTTATTATTTAAAAAAAAATGCAGAAAGAAGCTGCTTTATGGAAGAGAACACAATTAGTATTTAGTCGGGGGATTGGATGGATTCTATTTGTGCTCTATATTAAACATTACGGTAAACTTCGAAAGCATGCTGTCCTCACTGCCACCAAGTGGCTGAAGTCGTCATTTGACTGCAGGACTATGAAGTGATCAAAGGTAGTGGTCACCTGCGCACTGCACGCCAAAGGTGAGTACCTTCAGTTTATATAACTTCCCGCACTGACATTAAATGCAATAACTTAAGCCGAAATATTAATGTTCTTTTGCTGCCCATTAATATATATTAGCCACCGACCAGCTGTTTTGTTGCGTGCTTCTTTTTCTCTTTAATAATAAATGCGCATAACTTCAGTCTCTCGGTTTTGGTCAGCTCTGCAAGTTACGTTGCCCGAAATTTTGAACTATGTAAAACATTTTATTCATAGTAAGTTGCCGAGAAGAGTTTTCAGTCATACATTTTGGCCATGTTACGTTATCAGTCAAACGTTATTGTGCATTTCGTGAAGTTTCGCTAACTGGCTTTTTTATCATCAGAGTTGTCACAGTTTTCAAGCAACATATGTTGGAAGTCACCTCACATAGTCAGAGTGAGAACAGCCTTGTGTTGACATTTGTCAGATTGTAAAGGTTAATTTGACTGACAGTTTTGCAGCCTACATGTGTTACACTCTAAATACATAAAACCATTTTTTCCTGTATTTTGAGAACTCCACCTTGAACCAAACACCGGCTTTGCTAAAGTGTGTTAGGTGTGTAAGTTTATTTGACTTTTGGCGTGGCTGTTGGCTTATAGGGAGTCTGGTTTGATATACAAAATCCCTAACATATAATGTTTACCCATGTCAACACACATCAAGGATCCCAGAATGTATCATAGCCTAAATGTTATAAAGTTTCGATATTCCCGGGCCAGCAAGATGCTTTACTAGCCTTTATCAGTGCATAGGCTACTTTTTAGGTATTGGTTTTATGACCTCATAGATAGCGTGACTGTACAGATAGGAAGCAAAGGCAACATTTCATTCAACAGTGACGTAGACTCTAATTCAATTTGCACCTTGGCTTAATGACCTCCACAAAATAGTTTTCTTTTTGCATGGATTTTGTAACATTTCAAATTTTGTTCAACAAAGGTATTTGATGCCCTGTATGAATTATACTGGAATGTTCCTGTTGTGTAATAGAAATGTCATATAACCTGGAGACTTAGTACTTTAATAATGTGCTATGCCTTTATCTGTTATAAATCACTGTTTAATTACCTTTTATGGAGATACTGTGGCATGTTTTGACCATAGTTCTTTAGAGTAAATTTGTTCGAATTTGTGGTTTTCTGACAGAGTAAACAATTGCAAATGTTTTATTTGCATTTCTCTTCCCCTGGCTGTCCACCCTCCCCTTTGAGTACATAGGAAATCTTCTCACATGACACCATCCTGTTTTCTACCCTTCACACATCCTGGTGCTCGGTCATTGCCAGTGGTGGCAATATCAATTTAATAAAAGTTTTCCTTATTTAAATAAACCATGAGAGCAACTGGATGTGCACCCTGAAGCTAAGAAGTTTGCTTCCTGAGCATATTAACATTCAGCATAGAAATATGTAAAATAACAAGCCATCATACTGGATTCCTCAAACACTTATAAATCTTATTGAGTGTAGACAGGCTGCCACATGATCACTGTAAATAATATGTGGAGTCATGCTTAGTTGGTTCTGCATTTTATGTTTGGCAAGGGAGTACCTGTAGAGATTCTCACAATGTTTTGTAGCACAAAGAGAGAACATCCAAAGTGTTTTTATTTCATTCTGAGTAATTAAGAAAATGAATGCCTTTTATGCCTTGGACCAGTAGTATCCTGTAATAAATAACTTTATCATTGTTGGAAAAACTGTGAGACTTCTCTGTCGGACTCTGAGTAATATTTTGCTTATTCGTTATGTGACTCGGACAAATAATGTAGACAAATAATGTAGAATAATGACATACACACACACCAACTCCACACTCATACCTGTCTGCCTCTGTGCAGAATGTCTAAGTGGCTGAATGATGGTGAAGTGCTGGTAGGTCAAGGCAGTGGTGAGGCAGTGCCACTGAGCCCCAGACTACGGGGCCCGTCAGCAGGGAGCCCCATGTCCCCCCGCAGACGCAGTCCACTGGCTTCACCGAGCTTCAAAGAGGCGGTGCCAGGGAGCCCGCAAGCAGAGACCATGGGCAAGGCCAAGGAGCTGTTTGTGCTGTGTGACAAAGAGGGGAAGGGGTTCATCACAAAGCGGGATATGCAGGTGAGCAGGTGACGTGTTGGAGTAACAAAATTAAGGCCGATTGTAGAAGCTTGAATTTTCTGTCCCCTTGTGGTCAGAGGCTACAAGAGGAGCTGCCGCTGTCCCCTGAACAGCTGGAGACGGTCTTTGAGAGTCTTGACCGACGAAGCAACGGATTCCTGACTCCTGTTGAGTTCAACACAGGACTTGGTGAGTGTAGAGTTGTGAGTGAGTTTAACCCACTCTGTGACATCTTGAGGGACAGCTACTGCTAGTTTACAATTATCCATTATCCACTTTTAACCGAATCCTCAGTTTTTTCTCTGTCTGTGGCGCAGGTGAGTTGTTGGGGCTGGAGGACACGACTGAGATGAGTCAAGATGAAACAGAGGAGGATGTTGATGGAGTGAGCTGGTCCCAGGACCCCGCTGCCGTTAGATTTGTAAACATCCTGATGGAGCTGGGTGCTGACAAACTCTTCGAAGAGTAAGATCACTAACACAAATTAGTTGCCAAAATTTTCCCATAATTTCTACAGTAACATATATAGTACCATCTACTCTCAGTTGAAATTTTATTAGGTACATCTTGCTAAAACTAATGTAGTCAGTGTTGTTGTACCTCAAACTGTTTTTTTTAACACTGTCAGAACAATGCTAATTAACAACACTACAAGCTGCAGCTTCTAAGTTGAATCAAAACCTCCCTGAAAGTTTTAACAAAAACTAAACATTATAACTTTCATAAAAGTAAAATTCAGCACATGACTGTTGTGTTCGATTGCATTTGTTTAAGCTAAGTGTCTTGTACATAATTGACTGGTAACTTAAAGGGTATATCTTCAAATATCAGTGCAAGGGCAAGCATACATTTCTAAAACCCATAAAAACTGGTCCAAATTCCACTTCCAGTTGAGATCCTGAGATTTTATCCATTTGCCACTCACATAAAGCATTTATGTGCTACATGCAGCAATATTTGCATACTGTGTTTAATAAAAGTAAATACAGGATGCATTTCCTCTACTGCACTTGTGTCAAATATATCTGCAGCTACAGGAAACAACATCAGTCATTTTGTAAGGTAAAAGAGTGACATCGTGCTGTTAAGATTAGATTTTCCACAGACGCCTTAACAGTTGTGGGTTGTGTTGTGTTTTGTCTCGTGTTGTGTGTCAGTCAGCAGGAGTTATGTTCTCTGTGGTGTGACCTCCAGAGAGACAGACCAGAGCTGCTCAGTGTCCTTGAAGGCATCCTGATCCACACATTGTCCAATTTACAGGACTCCATCAAAGAGAGAGACAGCTTAGAACAAGCTCTACGCAGGTCTGAACCCACTGTCCTCTGGATGTGGGACACAGTATATTTTTATTTGTTATGTTCAACTGTGTGTATTCAGACTTTTCTAAAATCAGTCATCTTTGATGCTTTCTGTGTCAGACGGGAGAGTGAACACGATCTGGTTGTTCGGTCCATATATGAAGAAATGGAAAACCAAATTCGAGAGGAGAGAGAGAAAAGCCTGGCTGAGGTACACACTGTGCTATTTAGTCCAACCTTGTACCATTTAACAAAAGTAATCTATAGCATTTGATGAATCTATTCTAAAATCAAGGAGAGTATTCGACAGAGGCAGAGAGGGCAGCAACTTGAGGAGGAGCTGAAGTTTCGGGAGCAAGAGTTGGAGAATACACTGGCCAAACAGAAGGAGGTAGGCATTAAAATAATATAAATTTTTTTTCTTGGGAGTTTAATGAGTGAATCAGCAGGACCTTTTGTCTTGTTTAAGCTGGAGACCAGAATCCAGCAGCTGAGCTGTGAACAGACGGACATCAAGGAGCAGAACCAGCAACTGCGCAGCCTTAACCTCCGGTTACACGACCAGTTTGAAAGCAGCAGAGAGCAGCTGCAGGCGGCTCTGAGTCAGCTCAGCCTGCTGCAGCACAGCGCTGCCCAGGAACAAGTGGCCAGACAGAGGTGAGAGACCAACAGCACACAGTGCAAATGTCCCAACAGTTATATCAGAAGTTGCATCATGAACCCGCTTTGTCTCCTTTAAGTATGGCCAAAATATGTTCGATCAATCAATTTGATTCGCTAAGTGCACAAGTGGTTTGGTGTAAAAAAAAAAGTCAACAATAAATATATGAGGGTCATCCAATATTTCTTCTCAGTTTCAGTCATAAGAGCTTCAGGCTGTTAATAGTTTTTTATACTAAGGCCAATAAAGGTCACTGTAACCAACATATGATCAATTTTAAAAACATTCTCGACTTTTGCATGTCAGACCAGTTAAATAAAACAGATGTGCAGAGAATAAGATTATTTTGAACTGCTCTTCTGTTTATATTCCCAAGAATACAAGGAGTTTTTATTAAAAGCTGGTATTTAGTTCAACAGGTCCCTTAAAAAAGCCAAACCAATATGTTAGTCATTCTCTCAATACTTTCAGACTCCCTTAACTTGTCTGTGGCACTCAGACCAGGGCACATTCACCCCTCCTGAATATATAAATCTTGATTAACAGCTCACAATTATATAGTTTCATTTCTTGTAAAAGGTTTATTAATAACCTAAATCAGCTGGGAGCTGCAAACATCACATAAACAGGAGTAGATGGTTTTTTTGTTGGGGACTATTTCTTGTTGTGAAATAACACGTTTAGTGCTCTAGTCAACATTACTGGAAGAATTACTGTGTTTGTGGGATCAACTTAAAATAAATCACAGCCCCCATGTTCATCGCAATTATAGAACACATCATATCTAGTTAAAGATTAGAAAGACAAGTCAAATGTTTTTTTTCTTGATATACAATGCCAATTAAAAATAAAGAATTTCTCCAGGCTCGTGTTTTAATGATCTATTGTTTGTTTCATTGTAGAAACGTGATGAGGGTGTCGAGGAACATGCAGAAAGAGAAAGATAGCCTCCTGAGACAACTTGAGCTGTTGAGGTACCAGCTACTGTCCTTTGTTTTCATTGATTTGTTTTTATTGTGAAGAAAAAAAAATGAATTTACCCAATAAAAATGATACTTTGTGTGTTTTTTCTGGCCTTTTTTTATTTTATCCAACCACTCATCACTCTAAACATGGATCAGTAAATGAATGTTGGATGTAATGGATTTTCTTTCTTTGTGTCAGGGATATGAACAAAAGGCTGCGAGATGAGAAAGATGCCCAACAGTCTCAGAGGAGGGTTAGTGACAGACACTCTGTCCTTTCTCCTCTACCGTTAACTTGTTACCTCAGTGAAGACCTTTGTACTCCGTGGACACAAAGGATTTATCCGACCTAAGCTAAGTCCTGGAACAAGTCACGCTGTATTCCATCCTCTGGACAAAGATTATTTATAAATGGGCAGCTGTTATTATTTGGTTATTGATTGTTAATGTCATTGACCTGGTTTGGGATTGTTTGCAATGTCAGCAATGTTTGTTTTTCTCTGGTCAGCGAACTGAAGGATTTTGTTGAAAAGAAATGTTTTCCCTTCTGTGTCATGTATGTTATTAATAATACTGTACAGCTCTATTTATGCAAGTTAACTCAAGAGAGCCGGTGTTTACTAAATAAAACCCTTGATCACAGTTCTCAAGGAAGTGCTGATCTCTGGGCAGGTTTTCTTTTGTTGATTCAAGAAACCATGTTGACCAATACAGAATAAAACCCTGCTGGGCAATTCTTGCATTTTTGTTTTGTTGTATAATTTATTGTGAAATAAGTGTATCGCTGATAAATTATTATGATGTTAAAGTTCTTTGCAGCAGAATAAATGTCATAATTGATATGAATTCTCGCTTTTTGAAAGTACAAAGAGTCTAAAATAATGCGGTTGTATTAAGCATAAATTTTTATAGACAGAGAGACTGAAACTTACCACAACAAACACAAGTATTTATGTTATAGAAAGTGTACATTATAAAACTCCTAATGTTACTCATTTCTTCTGCCTCACACAAACCTTTTAGACTCCAAATGTTACAAAGACTTTGCAGAAGAAAGGTTCAATCATTGGTAATTACTTACCGCAAGACAAGCCACTGACAAGGTTTGTATGACAGCCTGATATTACATATACTGTATTATCTTTGCAGTAGTGCAATGTAGATTTCTGGAGGAAGCAACTAATTATGTGTATTCATTGCTTCTGAAGACAGCAGAGCACATCCATTGAGTTGGAGCAGGACAATGACAAAGAGGTGACAAGTTCTACCAAAAGACAACAACCGACAAGTAAAGTCAGGTGTGAAAATGCTGAACAGGTGCAAACTCAGGTAGGGGACATATGCATTCACAAATGCATTAAATCCCAAATCTATCATCATTTAAGTTCTGTAACTGCAGCAGTTACAGAATTTAAAGGATGATGACACTATTCTTAGGCTTTTGTAGTCTCTAGCACAGATCTGTTTTAGCAAAAGACACTGATATCAAAATAAGTTTTACCTGAATTTTAGAGCAGAGCTGGCAGCCCTCAGCAAGTGTTTAAGGTGGTCTTCCTGGGTAACTCAGGAGTGGGTAAGACCTCCTTCATCAAGCACTACTGCACAGGCCGCTTCAGTGAAATGAGCACTACAGTTGGTAAGCTCTTCTTTCATTACTAGCTCTTTATTATCACAATAATTAACACCCTCTTCTTTGTATATCGGTAGAGAATAAAACCTTGTTGCTACTAGGTATGGATTTCCAGATGAAGACTTTGACTCTGGGCTCCACCACCATCACTCTGCAGCTCTGGGACACAGCAGGGCAGGAGAGGTCAGATGTAACACAATTTAACCCCTTGTTTTCCAGGCAGGCTCTTTATTGTGGCTTTATATATTCCACATAAATCAATATCAGCTGTGGAATCATTTGTAAGTCTTAAATTTTACTACTTGATAACTCATTTTTGTTTTTTTTTAATGTTCTGTCTTTTCATTCAGGTTCCGCTGCATTACTGAGCAGTACTACCGTAAAGCTGACGGTATCCTCGTCATGTACGACCTAACGCAATCCTCCTCCTTCACTGCAGTGAGAGGATGGATGGACTCGGTGAAGGTAAGCAAGCAGAGATGAGATGGATGGTTAGATGTAAAAACATGCAAAATAATTTGTCCTAGTTTGAATACACCTGCAGGTAATTGACATTACAATGCCACAAGAATCTTTATAGACACTAAAACCACCTTAGCATTAAATCTAAACTCTTCCTTGAGTTTTTTATGATGTTTTTGTTGGTAATATAATAACTTTTACTATCATGGATATATTTTTGTCTAGTTTTAAACACCAATAAAAGTGTGTATGCTAATGTGCTGTGTGTGTGTTCAGGAGAAGATGTGTGACAGTGCAGTGTTGATGCTGCTGGCAAACAAGCTGGACTTGGCAGACAGTCAGAGCAGAAAAGTGACAACACAGGAGGGGCAGAGGCTAGCAGAGGTAAGACGCATTTGAATATTTAAACTACTTTCTGTTGTGATTTCCTTACTATGCCACTCCTTGGTGGAACAAATATGATCTTGTAAGTAAATGTAATATTTTTTTTTCTTTGTTTATACAGCAACATCAAGCTTTGTTTTACGCGTGCAGCGCCAAAACTGGATATTACATGGAGGAGCTGATGACTGATCTGGCAGGGTATGGCATCTTAATTCCTTGCCATTGTGATTTGTCTCATTTGACACTGAGTTTTTCACTTTTGTGATTGTTGTTGTGCTGCTGTTGAATTGTGCTGTGAAATATTGAGAGGTCTTTTTAACGAGAGCCTCAACTAACAATTGTTTTCATAATAAATTTTTTTTTTTACATATTTGTTCAATGGTTTAGATTTTAAAGTGCCAGAAGGTGTGTTCAAGTAGTTTGTTTTGTCAGGCAAGCAGTCCAATCCTGTTCATTAGAGCTGATAAGATATTTGAGCTCAAAGATTACATTTATTAAGAGACATAAAGCAGAGAAAAGTAGAATATCCCCACATTTGAAAAGCTAAAATAAAAAATATTTGTTTTTTTGTATATTAAATGACAACTATCAATCAATTATGCAAAATCATATATGAATTACTAACCAGTTTTTTAAACTAATTCTTTCAGCACAATTTCCTAGTCATATACATAAAATATGTTTTATATTTATTAACCAAATATTTGTTTCTAATATATTTAGTCTTTTGTTTGATCTTAAAAGGATATACCTGTTAACTGTCAGCAGGATCAGTGGTGTAAACTGCAAGCTAATTTGAAGTCTCACATATTGTGGTTTCTGCTGCACATTTGTTGATTAATTTTCTCCATCTCAGGATGTTGGTGTCTCGGCATGATCGACAGTGTGAAGATGCACTTTTATTGACTAAAGACACTGAAAAAAGTCGCTGCTGCAGTTAAAACAGAGGACAAAAGGAAACTCCTGCATGCTTGATGGGCATTACGTTTGTCTTTGTTGAGACAGTTGCATTATGGGAGACGCTTAAGAGTCCTGAGGTCATTTATATAAGTATAAAACCCTGTCATTTTTTCTGTAGAGAAAGTTACTGAAAATTATCTGTGACATTTACCTTTGTTGTTATACATCTTTCTTGTTCATCCAATAAAATATATTTTTGATGAGTACTTTGTTGTCTTAGTCTTTTTCAAACCTTTTGAACAGAATCTGACAAGCAACACAGTTTATTTTAGTGTCAGTAGAGCTCATATGCGTGGGAAACCAGCGGGGGGCAGCCATGTACTCTATAAAGTTCATGGAGCTGCCTGTTGTGCCAAAAGAGGACAGACGCTTGGGCGCTTGGGTAGGAGGCTCGGGTCTGAGTGTCAACTGAGAACTGACACTGTTGCGCTTAACCTTCAGAGACAGCAGTGTGTTTACTCCGGGGTTGGTGGGATCTGTGAAGACGTTACCCCGATAATCTACATCCTTCAGGGTCCACCAACCGAAAATCAGGTAGGAGTATTTAAGTCTCAGTGGAAAGGGGGAGCAGCTTTTTCCATGACACAATGAGTTAAAAATAACTCTGATTCTGATCATCAGGAGATTTTGTTTTGCTGGACAAGCACATTTGCACATGGAGTCTGTTGTGTTACAGCTGGACACGGCAGTACAACTTACATGCGTGATAAATATTGTAATTTTTAAATTTATTTGATAGTTAATGATCCTTTAATTTGTATTGATTTATATATTTCTTCAAAAAGAATGATATTTGGTGATATCCAAAACTTAAGATCCCATGATGCTCAGAGTCACAACCTTTCTAGAAAATAAAGCAGAAGAAAGTTCAGATCAGGTTAAAACAGGCTGATAAATTCATGAAGTAAAGTCCAGAGTATATCACTGCAGTGTGGGAAGATCAGGTTAAGTTACTGGGATAGGGGACATATATATCTGTCTGCTGGATGACATGTGGCAAAGGTTAAGTGTGTTTTCCTCACAACATATTTGATTTCATCTTTGAGCTCTCCCCACTGATCTGTAAACCAACTTTTACTGCAAGTTGGAAATGCATCACATTGTATTTTTGGTCCACCGTTTAATGATACTTAAATCTTAAAAAAGACAGCGTTGTCAGGAAAGCTTGTGTGTATCGTAGTTGTGTTCAAACTTGACCTACATGGAAATCACCTTTTCACATCACATGTGGAACTAAAGTAGACTGAAAGAGGAAATTCACACACAGATACTGTAACTTAGTCTCAGTCAGATAGGGCACTAAAGGGCTTTAGCTCGGCATCATGAGAGTGTAAAGATGTGAGACAAAAACCTTCAGTGTTGGAAGGGATGACTTGTTCTTTAAGTATTTATGTTCATTCAGAGGGGGATTTAGCTATCTAATATTTTCTAGAGGGATTATTTTTATGTTTTATTTAATTTCCCTATTTGCTCATCAATTTTAATGTACTAACACACACATTTTTTTAATTTCAGAATGGCAGTTCAAGGTGAAAAAGCACCTACCTGTGGGACGATTTGTCTGAAATATCTACTGCTTCTCTTTAATGTCCTTTTTTGGGTAAGTCAACAAGAGAGTGTTCAGATTTTCTCTATAAGACAACAAAATACTCTGTGTATGTCATGGATACTGGATACTGTTATTATCATTAATACCATTATTTATAATCATGCTATGCTTTAGATGCCACAGAGATTAATGAGGATTTTCCTTTAAAGACACTGAATCACAGCTTTGCAGTTTAATGAAAACAAAACAACTTCTTTGAATATACATTCTATAAAAATATGTAATATTATTTTCTATTTAGTTTCTATAGACTGCATGTACGTTAAAATTTATTGACTGCATTGTACTAATAGTTAAATAGGTTTGCAGGAATGAAAGAGGAAAAAAACAGTCAATACAGTCTGCATTTCTGAGACAATCCAACACATATACTGTGTTTCTACAGAATAAATCATCATAAAACTTAACTTTAATTTTAATATCTTTACTGGAATCTGCATCAGATAAAAAACAATTGGCTGAAGTTCTTGTGAGTCTGTCTGGTTGGCATCACTGTCACATTTTAGGAGTTATGACTGTTAAATCTTATGTGGTGCACTCTTGATCTGAGCGTCTGGTTTGAGTTAAGCTGATAACGGTCCGTTCTTTCAGCTGGCAGGTGGGGCTGTGCTGGCGGTGGGAATGTGGACTCTGGTGGAAAAGAGCGACTACATCAGTTTACTAAGCTCCAGCCTTTACTCAGCCTCAGCTTACATCCTGATAGCTGCTGGACTCATAGTGATTGTGACCGGGATAATCGGATGCTGTGCCACTCTGAAGGAAACGAAGAGTCTTTTGATTGTGGTAAAATGGATCAGACACACAAAGCACTGTACTGTAACATTTAAAAAAAAATCTTTTTTTTTTTTACTGTAATTGTTTTGTTTTACTCAACCAAAGCAGTAATCCTGTTTAATTCAGAATCAGACACAAAGGAGAGTTCCTGTTTATACACACACACAACCTGGTCTGAGTCTCCATACAGAAAGTTAATCCTTGGTGACCTTCTGTCTTGGCTGCCTGCATTCAGTGCAGCTCATTATGTCAGACAGGCATGACTGTCAAATATAACAGACAAAGTCATGCAGAGTGTGTCTTTAAGAGTTTAGATTTAGAGTGCGACTCACGCCAGAGGAATGAAGGGCATCACAGGCGGCTGCTTGGACTGAAGAGTGTGTGAGACACAGACAGACAGACAGACAGACAGACAGACAGACAGACAGACAGACAGACGCAGTGAGAGGATGTAGCACTGAATTAAAACTGCACAAGCTCTGTGACGTTATGTCTATTTCCATGTTCATTACAACCATTATTATTCAACGGTTTGCAACTTCCCCTACTACAGTTCAATCAGTTTCTCTTTTGAGTACAACTTTAGTTTAGTTTTTTAGTCTCACATGGTTACAATCAATGCTAAAGTCGTAGTTTACAATAACATTCTAATTTTCTATATTTCATGACTTTATCTTTACAGTATTTGAGCTTGTTGCTCTTCATTTTCTTGCTGGAGATCATTGCTGCTGTGCTGGCCTATGTTACCTATCAAGAGGTGAAATACCTTCTGTTTCTATTTATTTGTGTACATTTAACTAAAGCATGGTGACAGATATTATTCATGTTATCTAATTTTTATTGTAAATGTTTCTTGATAAGTTCTTGTACTAAGATTTGTAAATCTTAAAGTAGCAGTCACAAATTTGAGTTTGTTTTTTCTGCTTGTATTTTGTTCTAATTTTTGTGACTCCATTAATGTCATCTCAAACCTCAAACTTTGCTCTCCATCAGTTCTATTTACATTTTCTCTGACACCCATGACATGCTGCACTCTCTGTTGTGAAATTTCCTCTGCATGCTTCTGTGCAGGTCCTTCATTTGTCCTTTTTCCACTTTTCTCACACCTCTCCTTCTTCCCTCTTTTTTCTCACTCCAGTGTTTTCCTTTCTGCTACCAGGTAATTTTCTGCCCCCTGTTTCCATTTCATATCAACCTGTTTCTCTAACAGGCTGATATAAAATGATATGTTTTCACTCTTTACACTTTCTCATTCAAGCAAAAAACTTTTTCCCTTGCTAATTCAAGTAAAGAATGCTCATATGGAACAAAGAGATGAGTCTGAGTGACGCTCATGTGTTTTGAGTTATGTATAAGCATTGCATGGGCACAGTGTAATTTTACAGGGAGGAAATAAACTTGACAGGGAGCTATTTATTCTATTCATTCTATTCTATTCATATCTATTTTATTGATGGGGGGGAGTTAGCAAGTGACACATTTTATTCTCAGGCAATCACTGAAATTAATTTAGTGTAATCACTAAATAATTTCTTCTTCTGTCTCACAGCTGGATGAGGAGCTCAGACAGAACCTGAAGGTGACCATGCAGCAGAAATACCAGCAGGAGGAAAGCGTCACGCTAGCTGTGGACAAACTTCAGCAAGAGGTGTGGAAGTGAGGCTCTATGATTAAAACCACAGCTGATTTACAGACTGGCAACTAACTACCACAAAAAACATAAAGCCCCTAAATGTAACAAATGTCAGGTGTCATCTTGATCAGATAATGTTGAATTTAAAAATCACAGTTGGTCCCTTTAGCCTGCATGTTAGTCACCATTGTCTCTTCTTTTTGGTCTTTTGTTTTGTCCCTGCACTGGCGTCCTCTCAGTTTAAGTGTTGTGGCAGTCACAACTACTCAGACTGGACAGACAATGAATGGATCCAGGGGAATGAGAGGCTTGTTCCTGATAGCTGCTGCAAAACTCAAAGTGAACTTTGCGGTCGCAGGGACCATCCCTCCAATATCTACAAGGTGGAGGTAGGTAAAACTGTGGGGCAGTGAATAAATGACATATGACAGGTTTCAGGGCTCAGGATGACAGGATGACCAAATTCTAATATCTCACCTTTTCTCTTAGGGGGGTTGCATTAAGAAATTAGAGGAGTTCATCCTGAGTCAGTTGTATATTCTTGGTGCAGTGGGCATTGGAACTGCATTTCTTCAGGTAAAGCACTAACTATTAGATACACTATAGGTTGATAAAAACATCTATTATAATGTAATGCAAATAACCAGCAGCTGCGTACAATGCTTGTTTCTGTGTACACTGAGGAACTAACAAGTTCCTTATGTCTTTTTTCTTTCAGCTTGTGGGGATGATGTTTACTTGCTGCCTTTATCGAAATTTGAAAGAAGATCCACACTGATTTATTGCCCTCTTTACTGTACAAAATCACAGTTTCATACTGATCTGTAACATTTTTGGTTAGATTTTTGAATGACACAGTTATTTACACAGGTCTGGATGCCGTTTAGATGCCAATTCAAATGATGAATACTTTTGAATGAATAAATATATTTTTTAATAAAATTTCAAATTAGAGATGCTTCAGACACTATAATGCTGCTGTGCAGCACTGCTCTTTTAATGCAAAATGCCATTGCATGCCTTAAGTATCTTCCCTTAATGTTACGATAATGCTGCACAGACAAACTTAAAGTCAAGAACCACATTTTTAAGAGTTACAGGAGCATGTTGTTGCAGCATATGCTGTTGGTGTTGGTCTTGATGTTTGCATTTTTTAATGTATAATACAGTTTATAGCGAAGTTGTTATTAAAAAATAAATATATTGTCCTTGTTTGTTTAAATGCAAATAAAAATACCATGCATTTAATTTTCTCAAAGAATTCCCCATATCGTACTGTTTTCCCTTGGCTTGTCAAATGACTTTTATTTTGAAACCCTGTACCGGATGTTGTTGTCAGCTGACAGTACTTCCTCTTCGCGTATTTCTCCCTCATATTTTCGTTGCTAATTAAATTCTTATTTATTTCAAGCAAGCTAAAAAAATTCGTGTGTTGAAAACACAGAGTCAAATGAAATGTCTGCGAAACCAACTTGTTTGATTGTGGCGAGCGCTTCTGCACAAGGTGGGTCCATCAGCTTTCAGGCTACAAGTGTAACGTTATTTATCATAATTTAATGAGAGGAACGAATTAAACAGTGAGGAAGTGTAAGATTTTCTTCCCTAACAATAGCTTTGTATCGGTTAAAGCTTCTTCATTTCATCAACATGTTAGCTCTAGTCAAACATTTGCTAACTAGCTAGCTTAACATCTGAGCTAAGTTTTGTGTTTACATCGAGCTCTCTGACATCTTTCAACTGTGTTTTGCTCCCTCAGGAGTGTCAGCAAAGTCTTTCCACCAGTCCTTCAGCCTTTGTAGCTCAGTGTTTAATCTGCAGACAGCTACACCTGGGGTAAGATTATTTATACTTTAAGGGCAAATAGTTAGCCAAAAATCCTCAAACTGTCCCAATAGCTCCTAGTAATTCTACTTTAAATACTATCAAGACATTTACCAGATTACACTAGCATATTTTCACTGTCAGCAAATAGTTTCGTTGCAGGACTTTTACTTGTTATGTTGCACTTGTACAATATCGCACAAGTAATTCAAGTGTAAAGGATTTGAAAAAGAAACCAACACTTAGACTTTTCTTTTACCAAAGCTACATTATGTTACCTTGGCACAGAGAAACAGAGTACAGAAAAGAGATGGACCCTAAGCGCTGTTTTTGTTTTTTTTTTTTTTGTTTGTTTTTATCCCAGGGGAAGCCAATAGACTTTATTGGAATTGATGAGAGCACTGCTAGATGGGTGCAGGACTTCAATGTGAAACCCTATGCAACACCTGCCAAACTTGAATCAATCGATGGTGAGATGTTCATGTCGCAGTCACTTAACAGTTACGATGTGTTTGTAGTTGCCCTTGGTTGAACTCTGCTCTGTAAAGTCATGATGACCTTTTCCAGGTGCCCGTTACCAGGCTCTGCTCATCCCAGACTGTCCTGGAGCACCAAATGACCTCGCACACAGCGGCTCTTTGCATCGTATTCTCACACATTTCATTTCTCACCAAAGTGAGTGTGATGCCAATTTTAAAAGCACACAGTATGTAATCTATATTTCTGGTGTTGAGAGTTTTTGGTTTCTATTTGCACATTTGCAGAACCTATTTGTGCAGTGGGACAAGGAGTGTCAGCACTTTGTTGTGCCACTGAGGGACAGAGGTGGATCTTCAGTGACTACAGCTTAACAGGGGTTAGTCTAAATAAGAAAGGAGGGAATCATATAAAAATTTCTTAATGTGTTCATGTACTAAAGTTACTGTTTTTGTTGCAAGCCGTCAGTGTTTGAACTGGTTCGGAGGCCTGACTTTGCCAACCTGCCTTTGGTCGTGGAGGACTTTGTAAAAGACAGTGGTGGATCATACACAGGTGAGCTCATCTACAGAGCAAAGATACTCATAGGTCTGTCCAAACCTGCTTAAAACTAAAATTCTCTCATGTTTATCTCTGTTTTACAGCCAGTCAAGAAGATGCCGTGCACGTGGTCATAGACAGACACCTAATAACTGGTCAGAATATGCAGTCAACCTCACTCGCTGTAAATAATCTAATCTTGCTCTGTAATGCCAAGTAAAAATAAAAAACTGTTAACATCAGGAGCATTAAATTAAACTGTTTAGTTGTTCCGCATTTATATTCATGCTATTGAACATTCATCTCAGATTATTATTGAAGATGCTGAGTCAGACAGATGTTTGGCAACACTGTATATACAACTTCATAATGTGTCAATAAACCCACTGTGTCTTCAATTAAACTGGTAAAAACAAACACAATCAAATGTCTTGATTTGAAAATTTAAAAATGAGAAAACTCGGGTTCCAGTAGCAGATGCGGTTTTGAAGATGTTCAAAGCCAAAGAAAGATGCATTCTTAAGGAGAAGAGCAGAAGATTTCTGAGTTTTTGACTGAAGAGAAGCAGCAGATGTTTGTAGCACATGAACTCTAAAAGCTTCAGAACAGGAGTACGACCTGTCTTCTAAACTTCATACATATTATTGATCATGCACCCTCTGTTGTTGAATGATTGATGTTACAGATGTTACTGCATTCTAGCTGAACTGTACAAATTGTGTTGTTTTGGGTTTTTTTTCACATTATCATTCAAGGAAAGGAATACAACATACTGAAGTACCTACTGTCTTGCTGCTAGTATCGTTTGAATCAACAAATCCCAAATCAGTTCACATGGACAAGATTTCTCAACACTGTCATGACCCTAAAACAAGTTGAGTATTAACCAAATCTTGCCAACGGCTTGTTCCAGAGATCCCTGTCAGTCTCTCAGAAACAAAAAAAAATGCTTACAGCTTTTGAATTTTGCACCATTTTCAGGAAAAAAGAAAATTAATCCATATGCTGATGAGTCGAGGTCCACAGTCTTTACCATCGCGTTGAAGTCTCATAAGAGATCATAGAAATAGTCCAGTCCTTGTCCCAATTCCCATAAGGAAATTCCAGTCCCCAGTTCATTAGCCAAAGAGATCCTCAGGTAGAGGGACTGTAAAATAATTAAATTAGTGTTAATCTCCTCATATAGATTTAACAATCACAAAAACATCACTTCAAATATTGCACTGAAAAGCAATCCTTAACGAATCATCTATGTTTCTCCTCGCGTTTACTCATAAGGTCCTGACACGCCAAGCCAACAGACCGCCATCAGCCAATTTTGGGCCACAGGTCAGTGCCTGTGATCCTAATTTGCAGTGTCCCATATTGTTGGCACTAGCTTGCCCTTGTTGATGGCTTTTCAGCTGATTGAGCATGTTGAATCAGCAACAGAGCCCGACGGTGAGAGAAGTTAATCTGCTTGGCTATTCAGCTAAGCAAACGTGTGCATGAGAGGAGGCCTTTCTCTCTCTTTCTTCACCCACAACTGGTAGACCAGGGGCTGACAGCACCAGTGCTATTTGCAACTTTTTACATATTCTCAATTCTAAATAGCTATAATACAAAAGCTTTTAAGTGGTGTGTCAGAAGGCTGTAAAAGTGATAGGCAAAGCAGCCTTATCATAACAACAGTTTGAAGATAGGCAGGGCCAGGTCTTAGGATTTCCATTTCTAAATGACGAACACTAGACTACCACCACCTGCTGGTATGGAGAGTCATAACCTCTCATGCAGGTGCAGGATGTACAGGCTAGCCGGCCGTCAGCTGTAGTTTTTTAGGTGTGTTCAAGTACCCTTTTTTTGCTCGGACACATGACATTAGGTAAAGCAACAGTCGGCTTCCTTCACCGCTAGTTTTTTATGGGGACTTGATGTGTTTCATTATATGTAAAAGACTTACCTTCAGTGATGGGTAGTACACCACATGCTTAACTGCATTGTTCCTGAAATGAAAGTCACACAAATTGTCAAAATTAGGCTGTAGAAAGTTTAAGATTTCAACCATGATCTGTTGACTTAAAATTTGTCCAGTCAGTACCTCTTATAACTAAAATAATGCTCTCCAGAATATTCATCCCAGATATGTTTTGGCCTGTGTTCACGCAAAAGCTCGATGTACCTGCAGGTAATCAGAGACAAGTTCAAGACAGTGTTAAGGTAAAGCTTGTTCGGTCATGAATATCTTACTGAGGAAAAGTTATGATAGACATTTTAAGTGTTTTCAAGGGCTTAAGCAGTACCACTCAAGACCTGCAGTCCTGCTCTGCTCTTGAGGAGTCCTACTGCATATGAAAAAAGTTGTTAAAACCCTTTTGTGGCTCCAAGGAGAGTTTTGTGAAATCTAAGAAATTGCCTTGAGGCAGCATCAGCTGGTGCTGAAAACTACAATATTATAAGAAAAATCTGGGGTTTTGGAATAAAAATGAAGTGAGTTTACCAAACCTCAGTGGCCCATTCCTCACTGGTGCTTAAGGCTAGCAGCCCAAAGCTGTATTAGTCACCAGTACTCTTTCTAAGTGTAGACATACAATCTTTAAATGATAAAATATAAAATAAATATTCCTGGGTTGTCATAGTGCTATCCCACCTTCCTCCCAGGATTGGTTCTGTTCCCTGGCTTGCAAAATCAAGGCCATACAAGTTCAGTCCAAGAAGGATCTTCTGCCTCCACTGAGTGTTGGGTGCAAGCTGGAGGACGCAGTCTCTCACCCAGGGCAGGGGAGAGCTCGGGCCCGGCCTAGTAAAACAAAATACATAGAACCAAACTAAAAACACTGTCTGTATTCATACCGTGAATTTTTCTGTAGCTGTCAGTTATTCTTCTCATGTCTCAAACTAAAATATCTCCATTTCTAAATCAATAATCTGTAGACATCACTTGTCCTTGACACTCGCCTGGCACCGCTGGAGTAGTCGTATGTCATGAGGCTGAATCCATCCACCGCTGGGGCTAACTGCTCAAACTCCTCCCTGCCAAACATACCCGGCTGCCCCGAACTGACAGCGACAGAAAAAGAAAAAAGCAATGAGAAGTCAGCACTGACTGCAAAATCTTTTAAGAATGTACAGACACTGAAAGTAAACTCATTTCATTCACCTTGTTACAGCAGGTGGAATGACAAGAATGCAGTCTAATCTTTTAGCCTTCAGAGTCTCACATATGTGTTTCACCAAATGGACCAGCTCCCTGTGCAGACAAGGTTTTTGTATTTGAAACATCTCAGAAAAAAAAAGAAATGAATGCATGAGTAATAATACAAACACGTCTGCAGAATAACTCACTTTCGTTTGTTACCTCCCAACTGGCTCCACAGCTCCAACGTGAAACCATCGAAACCTTCAGTCTGCAAAAACAAAGCTTCATTTGACAGAGACGGGAAAAACAGCACTGTAGCAAGGGAGTTACAGTTAAATGCAACGCTTAATTACCTTTGCAACATCCACCAGCTCACTTCCCAGCTCTTCAATTTCATCCTCGCTCCCCAGCACGCTCATGTAGTCATGGTAAGACCAGCCGTCAAATAAAACTCGAGGCACTGAGAGTAGAGACAATCAAGCAGCTGCAGTAAATAATAGATCACAGTGGAATTGTGGGCAGTGGCAAAGACACCTACTCACCCATCCTGACTTTTTTGTTAGACTTTCGCACAGCTTTGACCCAACCTGCAAGGACAAAAAGACCCCTTTATGTACATTGTAGTGGTACTTAAATAACTGACAAAAACTAGAAAGCCCTTCCTGTCTGACTGTCAGTGAAGAGGATCTTCTACCTGGATCATGATCATGGAGTCCAGTAACATCAAAGGTTTCTGGTCCCCGCCGGCGGAGCTGAAGCCACACCGGAGACACTGAGGTTAGTTTAGAACCGAATGTCTTGGCGATGTCATAGCCGTGGGAATTCCACTGAAGGATGGGAGGGAGAAAATATGGGACTTAAAGACAAGTTTAGTTAGTTTAGTTTCACATTTTTAAGCCTTTTGTTTAACTCCTGTATGTCTATATGAATGTTGAAAGGGTTATCAGTCTCTGGAATCATTCTCTCTCTCCATACCGGCCTGAAAGTGATGCTCTCTTTGTACAACTTTAGTCTACCAGACTAGAGAGTCGAAATTGTCTTTGTTGATAATCTGACAATCATTTTTTTTAATTTATCAAGTAGTTGTTTGGGCTATTAAACGTCAGAAAATAGTGAAAAATGCTCATCACAATTTCCCAGAGCCAAAAATAATTCATGATGCAATGTTACTTGTTTTGTTCAATAACAAGTGTGTTAGCCTGGCATGCCACACCTGCCGGAGCAAACCATGAGCTCAGTAGATCCATCTGGTTCCCAGGCTACCAGTCTTTAACTAGCTCTTGTTTTAAGAAAACAAACTTTGCAAGACTTGTGGAATCAATTTTTGAGACTCATTCTTGTGAAGTCTGAGATCTCAAAACAACCTCATTCAATGAAGAAGAATAACTGCAGCCACAAACTGCTTTAATGAACATACAGACATGTGAGTATCGCATGGGACAGCTTAGAAATAGTCTAAACTTATCCTTCAGTGCAGTGGTAAAAGTGCAGTCAGATGTTAAAAGGTAGCAAGGCAGGAGGTAGATATGACGATGGCTGGATACTTAACACTCACAGGTGTGACATATCCGAGCACTTGTCCTTGAAATGTTCTCTTGATGTGAGCACAGTGCCTCTTCTCCTCCTTCACTATGTCTTTCCAGGGCGGGTCTGACACAACAAGGCCTCTCTCCAACACAGACAACTCAGCTGGAGAAGTCTAAACAGTGAGGTCAAACAGAAAAAAAAAAAAGTCCGTTTTTACAGACAGATAACCATCATCATGACTGGACATGACAGGTGAGGATGAAGGCCTCTTCCTGATCAGAAAAAAGCATTTAAGTCCAGAGACACATCACGCAAACAGAGGAACACACTTAATGACCTGACAGTACTCTCAGCTCACACCCATTTCAAGGTGCAGTCCTGAAGTTACTCACCTCGGCCTCAGCTTTATGCGACTTCTTCGCATCAGTTTTTGAAAGTGTGGCACCAGCCAACCACCTGCATGATATGGCGTACAGCAGAAATAACGTCGTTCTCATTTCCAGGAGCCTTAAAGCAGATAAATGAAAATGGGTTAGCTCAGGTCGTTTGCAGGGCGAGTGCTTCCTTCCTGACTGAGATCTGGTGGACTGACAACCAGCATATCCCCCTGCGGTTTCAAATCAAACAGATCTGTGGGCCAAAACAGCCCCGTTCATACTGGTTTCATAGACAGTCAGTTTGTGACAAACAGGCGGTTGGTGCCAGTTTGATTGACAACTTAGCTCAACGTGTTTCTGGAGCGTCAGCCAAGACGGGTAACTTCCGCGTCGTGTGTTTTTCAAAATAAAACGTACGTGCGTGACTTGTGAGTGAGATAAGTCATCCGAGCAGCTAGGTGGCAGTGTAGCTAGCATGCTAACAACCTAGCTTACTAAAAGAAGACACCCATGAGCAAAACAAACTAGCTGGTGTCATTTTAAGAAAGGTTTAAGACATGTCCAAGTTGTCCCGCATAACTAACATCTGCTTTTTTGTCTTCTGCTTTTCCGGTATTTATACAGTGTGAGCTAACATTTATGGGTGAGTGTCATTTTCGCTCAATGTCGCTAAAGTAAACTTAATTCATTGTGGCTAACTCAACAAGCTAACATGTCAGCATTTCTGTAAATGAAGAAACTGTCGGCATGAGGTTTTGACCCAACGTCATATTTTAAGAGCTATTGCTAAGTTGTGATCTTTTGTTTTCTTCTTAAGTGTTGCCCTTTGTCGTCATCACCGAGTACAGATATAAAACACTGGATTATTTATGTACTGTAATTCTGTCATGTAAGAGAGATATTCATGTTTTGTTTTTTTTTAACTGAAATAAAAGTACCCATATCCTCCTTTCAAAGATTTACTTAAAAGAACATCAGCAAAATTTATCCAAAGTATCAAAATTTATAAGTTGGAAGTCATTATGCCACAATGGACTCAGTAAAATTGTGTTATTGCAGTATTACTACAATTCATATGAATGATTTTGTGTTTTAGAGTCATGGTCGATGTAAAGCGCATGCTTACAAGCTGAAATCTCCCAATCACTTCGCACTTAAAATAATTAAAGCAGAGTTTAAAGTATCATATTGGCCACTAATCTAGTAACATAAATAGTAATGCTTTACTTCAAAGCTATTCTTGAGTAAAGTTCTTGAAATAATGTTGAGTGTTGGTAAGATTCAGCTTTGGTGGGAGAAATAATTGATCCATATACAACAACATAAAGTGTTATCCGTCAGATGTGACCTAGTTTGTGATAAATTAAAACTTAGCTGTAGTTTGTAAGTAGGATCTCTTCTGGTTAGTCTGTTATCTATCACAAGTGTAATGGTGCTCACATGTTTAGGATCTGTGCTGTAACACTTATTATCTTGTGGGTCTTTCAGTTCATGATGGCAGTTGAACAGTTTGTGTCAAAGACCCTTGAGCTTCTACAGGAGGAGAGGGAGGCTGAAATAGAAGAAACCAGGTATGTTATAATGACTTTCACACTACAAAACTTTAATGCATTGAAAAATAATCCTTCAAATTTGTTCTAAATTTCCATTAAGTTGGGGAAATTGAATAGATGTTGTTAGTTGTGGGAGAGCATATCCTTGCCAGATAAAAGCGAGTCTTATTCATACAATAATGTGTGTCTTCATTCATAATATTTGTTGGTGCAATCATTAATTTTAAGCTGCATGCAGATGATCCACAGGTCTTTCAGTAATCTTCAGATGGGAAAAATGAAAATTAGGCTTACAAGTAATGCAATCCTAGGCCTTGACTGGCAAGGTGTTCCCAGAAAAATATACTAAAAGAAACAACAAAAATCTTTTGTGGCCTCAGGTTATGGCAGGAGAGTATCTCCCTCAAGGATCTTCAAAATAAAGGAGTTTGTCTGCTGAAGCTACATATAGGAAGTCAGTCCACAGGCCTGTATGGTCGTACAGTCATCGTCCTTGAGCCAAGAAAGCATCTCGGTTTTTCATCTCTGCCAAGCAACAGCTTTGGACCTGGTGAGGAGGAAGATCTGAACAAAGATCTGTTATTTTTGTGACCTTAATTTTTCAATATTAGGGCAATTAATTGATGTCTTTTGTTACAGGGGACATCGTTGGCTTGTACGACACAGGGGGATGTACAGCAGACTCACAGATTAGCTCAGGAATAGTGACAAAGGTCAACCAAGCCTCTATAAGTGTTGCCTTTGACGATTCGAAGGACGGCCTCAGCTTTGATACAAATGCTCTTTACAACCTCTTAAAGTTGGCAAATGATGTCACCTACAAACGCATGAAGAAGTAAGTGACATCTTAAATGAACTCACTTAAATGTGATTTCTGTACTGAGCATGTGAGACAGATACAAGTTAGGTATGAAGCCTTGAAGCAACTTATTTTCTCTGTGTTATGTGCTTGCAGTGCCTTGAATTCATTAAATGGATACAGAAATGGACCAGCTGGCAGTCTGTTAAATGTTCTTTTTGGAGACTCAAAACCTTCTTCACAATCACAGCCAAGTAAGTCATACTTTACAAAGAATGGGCTGATTTCTCTGTGAAATTGTGCTTGGCAGTAGCAGTTTCACAAGTATGCAGCATAATGTTTGTACTGATTTCAAAACCTTGCAAATCTTAAACCATGTAAAATACGGACTAATTCTGGGCATACATTATGTTTCACCAGATGAGATTGAACTCTTTAACTTGAACCTGGATGATTCCCAGAGAGAAGCTGTGTCCTTTGCTCTGTCTCAGAGAGACCTGGCTGTGATTCATGGACCACCAGGAACTGGGAAAACCACCACAGTGGTGGAAATCATCCTGCAAGCAGTCAAACAAGGCCAAAAGGTGCAGAAAATAGCTTTTTATAAAAGATTATAAAATACGTGTGAATATTTTTTATGCTCTATCATTCATTCATTTGAGACAAGATCATTTTCATATTTGGATTTGTGCCTGCAGGTCCTGTGTTGTGCCCCCTCTAATGTGGCTGTGGATAATTTAGTGGAAAGTTTAGTCAAGTGGAAGGCAAAGGTCCTGAGGCTGGGTCACCCCGCTAGACTGCTGGAGTCCATACAGAAACATTCACTGGACGCCATCCTCGCACAGAGTGACAACGCAAACATCATCACTGACATCCGTAAAGACATTGATAAAGCTTTTGTAAGTATTTATAAGCCTGTGTCTGCTTGCATTCATGCCACCTTGATTTGATTTGTAATATATATATATATATTTTTTTTTCAAGACGGGAATGAAAAAGATGTGTGAAAAAGGAGAGCGGATGAACTTCAAAAGAGAAATAGGGGAGCTAAGGAAAGAGCTGAAAACGAGGGAAGCAGCTGCCATCACCCAGATTCTAAAAAATGCTGATGTTGTGTTATCAACCAACACAGGTCAGAATGGCCTAGAGTAAAGACAGTATTATTCAGTCTTTGCAGTGATGATGAAAGGCAATCAGAGTGCACTTGTCTGTGTCTGCAGGTGCTTGTGATGACGGCCCTTTGAAGTTCCTGCCAGCAGAGCATTTTGATTGGGTAGTGATAGACGAGTGCGCTCAGGCCCTGGAGAGCAGCTGCTGGATCCCACTGCTCAGAGCACGCAAGTGCATCCTGGCTGGAGACTACAAGCAGTTACCCCCGACTATTAAATCACAAAAGTAAAGAACAGGTTTTCCTCTTTTACTGCATTCATATATAAATAACATTTGGCATTTATATGTACCACCATTTTTTATCCATCTTTCTCTATCTTTAAGGCACTGAAAATCTTTGTTTTTCTGAAGAGTTTCTCTATAGCTTGATATAATAAGGACTAACTAAGAAACAATATGAGTTACTCTGAGAAGTGACATCAAAAATAACCTCAAAATAGCTAACATGTAGGTGCTGCTAAATTACAGTATTTCTATTAAAGATGAAACAACAAAAAAACATGTTTGCACTCTGCTAATAAAAATGAGCACATTTAAAAAACTAAAGACTAGTTCAAAAAATGAATGTATTATTCAAAAAAAAAATTCTAAATTTAGAAATTTTTCTCAGATTTGAGAATTTTTTAGTACCTAAAGTGTGGTAACAGTTTTTATACTTTTGGCAGTTATTATGGTTTACTGACTTACACACCAAGAAATGACACCGCAGTAAGCAAAAACACTAATGTAGGTAATGTTGGACCATTTTTAATTGCTCAGTTCATTGGGTTAAACTTGGAGAAACATCCTTAGTTGATCTAATTCTAATTAAGAGCTTAAATGCTGCTGCTGAATGTTGCTGATTCCTAAAAAGATACATATGAAACTATTTTTTGTCTTTTCCTACATCAAAGCAGTTAAAAGAGTACAGACAAAAACGTACAGAAATCACTTCAGTGAAATATAGAAGAGTCTTCAAACTTTGGCAAAATATAAAGCTGGTTAAGAAATATGTTTTCAGGGGCTTTTTATAGGGTTTGGTTACGTCATATTAATGGTTTGCAGCTCATTGCTCCCTTTTATTTTGCTGCACAGGGCTGCATCAAAAGGCCTCTCTCTCAGTCTTATGGAGAGACTTATCCAGATGTACGGGGACTCAGTGGTCCACATGCTAACAGTTCAGTACCGCATGAACAGCGCCATCATGGAGTGGGCCTCTAAAGAGATGTACCAGGGAAGACTGACAGCTCACAGCTCTGTGGAGGGACACGTGTTAAAGTGAGTGTTGAAAAGTATTTCACTTTTGTACAAAAGTGAATGATGACTTATTAAAAAAACATTTTTTCGGGTTCAAAAGAGATCTAACAGGAGTGACCTGTGTCGAAGAGACCAGTATGCCGCTACTGCTTATTGACACTGCAGGCTGTGGTCTGAGTGAAATGGAGGTCTCAGATGAACAGTCCAAAGGCAATCAAGGTTAGAGGGTTTTACTGTCAAAACAGAACTCATTTTATTACAGTTAGCATGCTGTGGGGTTTAACAGAATGATAATTTCGTCCCTCAGGTGAGGTAGACATTGTTGAACTGCACATTAAGACCTTGACTGAAGCTGGGCTTAAAGCTAAAGACATTGCTGTTATTGCTCCATACAATCTACAAGTAAGTCAGTGAGGAATTTTACCACAAAAAATATTCATTAAACTGCTGCTAGTGGACCTTTTTATAATGTCAAACTTTATTTTCATATTTCTTAATATTATGCAGATAAAATCCCCCAAATAGAAACTCTGATGTAAACTAGAAATCTAAAATTACATGGAAAAAATCTTTGTCTCTCAAAATAGCTCAATGTTGTGTTTTCTTGATATTTTTTAAGGTTGATCTTCTGCGTCAGAAACTTTCAGCCAGGCACCCAGAGTTGGAGATAAAGTCAGTAGATGGATTTCAGGGCCGAGAAAAAGAGGCTGTGGTGTTGTCTCTAGTTCGATCGAACAGAAAAGGTGCTTCTTTGGTTTATTTTTCTGTGAGGTTGTATCAGTTTCTGTCATACCATTGAAGTTAGCAGCATTGATTTACTTATGTGCACATGTATTTTTTCATTATTTTATTTCAGGGGAAGTTGGATTTCTGGCAGAGGACAGAAGGATCAATGTGGCTGTTACACGTGCGAGACGCCACATAGCTGTTGTGTGCGACACCCAAACTGTAAAGAATCATGCTTTCCTTAAGTCCCTGATTGATTACATGACAGAGTTTGGTGAAGTCAGAACGGCATTTGAGTACATCCAAGACATCGTACCACAGAACTACATCCGCGACCACAAAGATACCAAGACTAATAAATCTGCCAGCAGTTCAGTGTCCACCAAACAGAAGGTTAAAGATCAGCCTCCCATCAAGGCCAAGCAAGAACAAAAAAAGCCTGCTGGTAGCAGCACTAATGAAAATATTGCTAACGCTAAGCACACAAAGTCCTGCACAAAAGCACTGAACGAGGAGAAGCAGAGCAAGGACGGATACACTGAGATCAGAGAGCAGGTGGAGGAGTTTTTGAAGGATTTAAATCGCAGTGAACTACAGTTTCCATCATCGTTTAACTCTCACGACCGCCTGCTGGTCCACCAGGTTGCTGAGGAGCTGGGCCTGGTACATGAAAGTAAAGGTGAAGGGAAAGACAGGTGTATCACTGTCTCAAAGACTGTGGAGTCAACAGCACCTGAGGAGCCAACACAAGAAGAAGAAAATGAAGAGGCATCTCAGGAAGAAAAAACAGTTCCAAGTACCCAGAAAGAGCCAGTGTGTCAAAACCCAATAGACCTTAAAAGTTTACATTTGGAGCGAATGAAGAGGGAGCAGCAGAAAAGGGATGAAAATGCTCAGCTAAAGAAGCAGCAGAAAAACCCACCAGCTTCATCACTAAATAAGCCCAAAACATCTAAAGGTTTGAAGGAGAAACATCTTGATTTTAAGTGTCTTTGTTACTTTTTCTACTCTGATATGTTTTCAACAACCCAGCCTCGCCATTTCTCTCCCAGGAAAGAATCGGACGAAGGCAGGCGCCTGCGACATTGCTGCAGCCGCTGCTCCGGACGATGACTTCGACGCACTTATCGAGGCTGTCAGGAAGGCTGACAGTGTGTGCAGTTTTGTCAAGTGTAAAGCTTCTGTGCTAACACTCGGACAGCTCTGCCTGTTCTGCAACAGACAGTATTGTCTCAGTCATCATATACCGGAGGTATGACAAGAACTGCCCTCCCAGTCAAAGAGCCTTGGTTTTGGTTTTGGTTTTTATCAGCATATGTAGTTGTGATTTACCTCTGTACTATAAATCTGTGAACTGATATTTCTTGTGTAAGAAAACTGTGATATGTGCATTCTTGTTTCTCTGATTGTCATGTTGTATACCTTTTTTTTCAGGTGCATGGCTGTGGCGATAAGGCCAAGTCTCATGCTCGGATGAGAATAAGTAAAGAAGGTGTTCTTTATGCGGGGAGTGGGAAGAAAGACAAATCCATGGACCCCAACAAGAAAGCCTACCTGCAAAGGAAACTGGACTCTAAACTAAAAGACATGGCATCACAGAGGAAACCAAAAAAAGAGGACAGTCAGTGAGCCAAAACAACTCTGTAAATTAATGGAACTGTAGTTTGTTCTGAACATAATTAAACAATCTGCTTGTTTTGAAAACAGTAGTTGTCACATTTGATTAATTATACAGTTTGATGGGGCTTTTTGTAATGTTCATTTGTTACAATTTGCTTCTGCACTTAATAAGCGCAGCATTGATAAATCCACATTTAAAAACTGTGTTACACAAACTCAAACAGAGCAGCATCTCGCCTTAATGTGAAACTATTCTACATCCACTTTTATTGTCAGAGGACAGATCTTCAGTGGACTGGATATTTTACCGTCTTCATACAATCCCGGGGAAAAGTAGGGAAAAATCTTCTCCGTAAATCTGTCATTGAATGTGTGTATTGTTGTGGAGTCGGCAGCGTTGATGAAAACTACCTTTCCTTTGTCATAGTCCAGTTTTATAGTGATCCTCTCAGGCTTCTGCTTTAACACAAGCTTGCTGCGAGGTGAGTTCTGAGCCCAGTACGAGTCGCCGTTACAGAGGCCAATCACCCAGAAACCCTCAGACGGGTTGAGGAAGACAGCACTCTTCCTCTTGATTGACTCCTGGGCGATTCCAATGTACCAGTTTTTGCCATGGCCCACCTCTACGGTCCAGCTGTGCTTTCCAGATGTGAAGCCCGTGGCTCCCAGCACACACACACGGCTGGTGCAGCGTTCAGGGTTGTCAGGGAGGACTCGTTTACTGCTGTATTGTACACTGGTCAGCTCTTCAGAGAACTTTAGGTTGGACTGGGCCGTGTTTGGATCCAGAATGATGGGAGCTGAAAGTGTTTCACAAAAGTTCAGGACATTGAAAATACTTCTAAAGTTCATTTTAACTCAAGCCATTGTCTGTTTACCCACCGTATTTGACTGTGTTAGCCATTTTCTTCCAAATTCCAAACTTAAGTAGTCCCAGATGCTTTGCAGAGTTGATCAGGATATCTCTGATACACTCTGGCTCTGGAACGCTGTATTTGACCCTGAAAACATGTTGAATTATTTATGACATTGCCTTATGAAGACTTCACTTATTTTAGCAGAGAGTGAGATGCACGTACCTTTTCTTTGTCTGCTTGTAGTCCTTAAGACACAGGAAAAAGGTGAAGACATAAAGCTCATTAGCAGAATATGAGGATTGCAGTTAAATGCACATTACATGGTGCACAAGGCTACGGCAGCTATGATGACACCCACACACTGGCTCCAAAACCACAAAATTATGCACAAAATTTTGGACAGAGCTTCAGTTTTACACAGACATTTGTAGAGCTGAATTTTTTTCTCCACATTGACCTTTTATTCTTAAATTTAATACAGAATAACTTTAAAAGTAATGGTGCTAACTGATAGCTAGCTGATAAACACAATGCCTGAGAACCGTTAACATGTTAGCATGCCAGAGTTAGTATTTCTGTCCTGGTGTGTCTACAGGTGAAACCACAGAGCTGCTTCGACAGCTGTAGATTCTTTTTTCTAAACTTTTTTATATTAACATGAATTTGTGTTAGTATCAAGACAGTGGAAAGTTATCAACAAATTACGTTAGAAAAATTTAAGTTTGCTGCAAGTGATTCATATTCTTGGTTTCACTTCATACTTGTGTTTTCTTGTGAGTTTGCGTGTGTGTCATCATGGAAAATATGGTTCCAGGAAAAACCTGTTATAGCATAAATGACCTCAGCATTTTTGAGTGCTTTGGTATGTGTTCATTATGTTTTCAGCTAGTTAGTATCACAACTTTGCCAGATGCAGAGACAAAACAGGAAGGCCAAGTTTGGTAAGGGCGCTGGAAGTAGGTGAGTAGGAAATCAGAGCTCTCAGTTTAAGCATGTGGCTCATATTGGTTTTAACTGACAGCTGAAAGTAATCCAATTACAAACATTTCGTATCCCCTGTAAGACAGTGGATACACTGAAGACCACCTTTCAATGGGATCTGATCAGATCAGTGTGTGTTTGCAATGGAAACACATTATAGAGGTGAATTTAGCAAATTGTGCCAGATTAAGGTGAACTTTTAACCTATGTTAGCAGCGATATGATGGTATATGACTGATATGCTGTTTGAGTGGATATTGAAATAAACAGCAATACTTTTTGTTAGGTGCAAGATTTTCTTTTTTACACTTCTTTTACTCCTTTTTTATACAGAATTTTCAGTTTGTTCTTCTTAAACTGCTCTTAGTTTTGAAATGTTTGTCATCAACACACACATCACTGTGGAGCCTATCAGCCTATTGGTCATTATATCTGAGTGGTGAACATTTTCAAACATTTTTAGATAAAGTAAAGATGACTGAGATTTAAACTGTGTCTATTAATTGCTTTTGTAGTTCGGAGTAAGTGACCAGACAAGTAACTCAGTGTTACTCTTGTCTTCGGAGCTTGAAAATGTACCTGTAAAAATTGTAAATCCTCCACTCTGAGAGCCGTCTCTATGTCACTGATGGTAGAGGACAGGGTTTTAATCTGGTCCTTGATGGTTTTCAGCTTCTCAGACATCACCTGGATCTTAATTTCCTCCTCCTGTTTGAGCACCTTCAGTCTGGTGTCTTCCTCTTCACGAAGGAACAAGTGTAGCTTCTCAAACTCCTCCTTAACCGCTTCCTCAATTTCATAAGCTTGTGTCTGTAATGTTGATGCAGTTGTTATAGTAGTAAACAAAGCAAAGGCTGGAGTGAAATGTTGACAGATTTTCCTCTCAGCCTGCATTACCTCAGAAGTGAATGAACAAGTCACACTTGTTTCAGGTAGATTCAGGTGAGAGTACAAGTACAACACCACTCAAGTTATGAAGGAAACAATGAATAAGATCACTTTTACCTGAATGTAGCTTTTTGTGTCCTCCCAGTGGTCCTTTTTCTCATTTAGGTTTTTCAGCTTTTTCCTCAAAGACCCCAGCTTGGCTGAAATTTCTGTCTGAAATGTTTAGAGAAGAGTCAGATGTAAAAATCTGGAGCTGAAACAAATAATGTGCCGCTTTCCTCTGTTTTATATCCATGTAAACTACTTACTTTAGATTTAAATTAGAAGATGTCACTATGGACTCTGAGAATTTAATCATTTGTCTGTATTTTGATGTATATTATGAGAAAATAAATTAACCTGTTAATTTAAATGATGAGATGCGGCCACTTTTTGCTCCCACCGATAACTAATTATTTTCTGTAGTTTACTGAGTTGGAGTGTATGTAAAGCATATCCATCTTGTTATTTACCAGTTTCTGTTTTGACTCTACCTTTTTCTGTTGGGCTGCCTCCTCCACAGGGCAGCATTCATGAACTTTATGCCGTTGTGATGTCTGGCAGACGAGACAGATGGGCTCTTCATCATTCTGACAAAAAAGCTTCAGCTTCTCGTTGTGAAAACGACAAACTTCTTGATTTGTCTTCTGAGCTTGATATTCATCCGCAGCTATCTTTAGTGCCAAATTGATAGGAGGCCTCCCAGGGACGGACACGGTGCGACACACAGGACATTCTCGGCATCCTTTCCCTTCCCAGAACCTCTGTAAACAAGCTCTGCAGACATTGTGGCCACATTTTAGGAGAACAGGAAAGCTATAAATTTTAAAGCACTGAGGACAATGTAAGTCCTCCTCAGAGAATGAGCTGGTTGCTGCCATCAGGTCTGAAGTGTTTCGGTGAAATGAAGTTCAGGAAATCCTCTTTGCTCCTCCTCTACAGGTGTGACTCGAGGCATGCGACCTGGAATGCTTGGTTCTGACTTCTGTTAAAGCTAGTAAACTAGTATGACTGGTTAAAGGAGCCCTGTGCAACTTTTTTAAAAGCCAATAAAAAAAAAAAATGAGTCAGAGCTGCACGGTAGCCAACAAGAAACAGCAGTTTGCAAGAGCCAATATGACTTAAAGATGTGCTCTATTGCTTTCTATTGGAAATTTGATTACAAAAAAAATTAAAACACATTTATACATATAAAGCAAGTAAAAAAACCACAACACAAATGTTCAATAGCAGCACAAGATCACAGGATAGTAACACTTGCGTTCATTTTCATCGTACTTTATTTTCAATGATGAAATGTTTCCATATGCAACACATTATGTTTGACTCAATGCATAAATATATTAACAATGCATTTAAGTCAAGACTCTAAATCATTAAAATCATGGTTATATCAACATGATGTCTAGAAAAAAAACATAACAACTCTACAAGTATTTAAATGTTGTCTTATTACTGCATTAATCCTCTGGAAGGCAAAGATTAGAGGCAAAAACAGAGGTAGTTTAAACCGTCAGAGATGAGTGGCTGTACTGTCAGTAAAATCCTATTTATCCCCCAGAACAAGAACAAAACGTGTAGATAATGTTTATGGATTACATTGACCGTGCAACAGCTAAAACAGGTAAACAGACAGTGAATCAACATTTTTTTTGGTTGCAGGGACCTCAGACAAGAACCAGGCGCCGTTCAGAAGAGAGGTCAAGTAGTGATGTTTTCTCAAAATGAGAAACATAAGTGCTTGTGCAGTTAAAGTAAATGTGTTGGTCTCTCTCTTCTCATGCAGTCGACCTACTCGTGTAGTGTGGAGAGAGAAAGCTGAATACTTCATATTGTAAAGCTACAGTATTGTTTGTATTCCTCAAGTTTGACCGTTTCACTGTAAATCTTTTAAAAGGGTCTAATAGTAAAGCATTTTGTCCTCGCTGTACCAAACATTTATCATTTTCCACAATAAATTTGAACCTATCACTGTTTTAAAATGAGTACTTCCGTGAGCAACAAAATATAGTCTGACTAATAAGAAAAATTTAGAAGAAGCTCAGAGTTTCTGAGGAAAACCTACTGTATATGAACACCCTTTTTTTCTCAAATCACAATAAGTATAAAATAAATTGAACAAATATATAAGGAATATGAATAATAAAAGACACTGAATATTAAGAAATACTATAATAACTCTGAAATAAGTAAATACCTTTTTCATGGATACATAATTTGATGTAATCCAACTTTGTTGCTTGGCATCGTGAATAAAACATGCAACAATAAATGATGTGATAGCTCAGTTTTTTGCTGTTGTCCCCTAAAGTAAGAATGCCTCAGCAAGTAAATAATCTCAATCTCAATCAAATTGTTGAGACTTTACCAATGATTCATATTTACAAGACTACAAATATGAAGACACTAGTTAAAACGCACTGTTTTGCTTTCAAATAATTATTTAACGAGTGTGTGATTGGTCAAAGAAGATCCTTTCCCAATAGGTTTCCTTCTTAACAATATTATGTTGATGTCAAACTTAAGAGTAAAACAGACAGAAAAGGAATTTCTATGAACACAAAGTGTGTTGATCCTGTTCCTTAATCTCAGCGAATAAGGACAAAAAAACAGCTGCATGTACCTGTTTTGTAAAGACATACTAGTTTTTGAATGGTTAAGAGATTTTAGTTCGTTTTTTAGGTTTTACAAAACACCTCAAATAAATCAAACTTTCAGAACAAATTAACATGAGAAGAGTATGTACATGAATAAAATAATAAATATACCATGTATGAAACCAGTTAATTTCAGAAATGGCTCTGAGCTCTGATAAAAAAATCAAATAAATCAGAAAACAGCTGAGTAAAGAACAAGTGGAGGTTGTGTCAAACCCTGTGACTAAGATGACCAAGATATCGCTGAAGTTTTAACAAACAATTCAAAGGCATAATGTAGCTAATACATGTTATAAATACTCTTCAGACGGTCCATATTCCTCTAGATTTTAATTCTGCAGCAAATGGCCAGTCGTCAGAGACAATGAAGGTTCTTTCTTCCTCAGCTTATAATGAAATGTAACACTGTCAGTTGAACCTCCTTAGTCGGCTGTAGCTCACAGACTGATGTCTGTTAATAAGGTGGAGGCGGTGGTTTTATCCTCAGAGCCGCACTCTGCAACCCTCCAGGTTCAGGTGGGCATCCTCTGCACAGAGCAGCGAGTTATTCCTCCTCAAACATCTTCAGCAAATCCTGAGGCTTCCTGCTTCTCTCAGATCAGTCAGGAGCCTGCAAGGCTTCACGCTGTGTCTTCAGATCCAACCCACAAAATGCAGTCTTACAATCACACAAATCCAGGCTTCATGGAGGATTTGAAACATTTAGGACAACCCTTTGTCCCGTTTGTCTGCAGACACCTGAGTGGATAAAAGAGCTGAGTGTCAATGGTTTTAAATCACACAGTAATTTGTCTATTTTGAACAGTTAAATAAAGCAATAGTACACTGTGTTAGAGCACCCACTTGAGATGGAAAATGTGGGAACAGGGTAAGGCCTGCAGTTTTTGGTCCCTGTCCCCGATGGACTCCCCACACATGCCGCAGTAGAGCTCCAGCTCCTCAACACACTGCAGGAACTTCACCACCTGCTCTCTGAGCTCCTCCTGCTGCCCCCGGTTCCGATAAATCCCCTCACTCAGGCAGTGTACCTTCAGCGTGCACAGCTTCAGGTGCAGGGTTAAAAAAGAGAGAGCGTCATGTGTGGACTCATGCCTGTGTATTGCTGTTCTGGCTTGGATGTGCAGGACTGTGACTAATAACTTTAATTGTCAACAGATTTTCCAGAAAATGCCATATTTTTTCTGTCGTTAAAACTGACATCTCCAAATGTCATATTTTGTCCAACTGAATGTCGAAAACCCAAATAATCTTGTAGCATTTTTTTCTCTTATTAAAGCAGTACATAGTTTTTTAACTCTTATAGACCCAGAAAACCACCAGCAGCTAAAAATCACTGTTCTTAAATGTTTTATAACATCTGAACCACTCATGCGTCCACATGCTTTTTTAAGTCATGTAAACCAGAGAATACTGTTAGAATAAAATGGCTGTAACTTGCTTGGGGTTTGGTTTGAATTCCTCTTTTCTCAGACAAAGCAAATGTAAAATCGTGACTTTAAAATGGACAAGGCTGAAACTTAAGATTCTCCTGAGTCAAAAGATGCATGAAACTTGATCATAACTGCTAGAATAGGTTAGGAAAAACAAAATACACACAGCACATTCAAATTGCCTCTGGTCTTTAAGGTTAATCAATCAAGTCCATTGACCTATTGATTCACTGCAGCTCTACTTGTGTGTTTTGTCCTGTGTGAGGACAGACGTTACCTTGTTTCCTATTCCATCCGCTATTTCCTGCGCTCGCTGCAAAGAATCAAGAGCCTGCAACATAAAAAGTAAGAGAAAGTGCACAATAGCTTAAACATAAAATAATGACACCAGTCATACCTTACAAGTGAGATCTATATGTACTTGTAAGTACCTTGTCAAATTCTTTCTGCATAAGCCAACACTTTGCAACTCCCAGGTAGACTTGTGTTTGTCCGAGACGGTTTCCAATCTCAGTCATGATAGCCAGTGCAGACTCGTAGCGAGGGAATGCTTTCTAGATGGATGAGGAGAAACACCAAAGCAAAGCTCACCATACAGATGAAACAAGAGACAGATCAAATCTAATTGTTAAACACAACAAGTGTGCACAAACAGCGGGACCTTACATCAACGTCACGTCTGCAGCGGTGAATGTCTGCAAAGTTTAGTAAGCACAGAGCCTGCAGAGGACGGTCGCCATGCTGCAGAGCAATCTTCATGGATTCCTGTTAAAGTGCAACACAGTTTTTAGAAAAAAGAGGAAGTGTTTGTCGGACTCCATCACCTGTGACACCAAAGCTCTGCTCAAATGTAAGAGTAAGAAATTCTGCTCATAAGGTGGTTTCCAAATAATTTACTTTTAAATGGCATACAGTTTTTCATGTAGGAGTTTCAGTATCAGTGTATTTTCAAATAAACCAGACTGGGAAGTGATGCAGAATGTGAGAAGTTGTTGTTTCACCTTTGGGACTCCTCTTGTACTGTGGTATTCTGGATATGACAAGATGTGTAAATTGTTTGGCTAAATGTGTTTGACAAATGCAATAAATCTGAAATGCATCCTTGTCTTGTTACTCTACTTTTGCACTCCAAGGCAATGACATCAAGTTATTTTTCACCTCCGGTACATAATTAGAACACAGTGAAGACTAAAGCCACCCTCTTCGTTAACACTTTAAACCAGCGCCTCTGTGAGCATATTTTTGTCGAGGTCTAAGGCCTCGTACGGCAGAACAACTGGCGCTTGCACCTGTCAGCAGCACAACATCTACTGTATCTGCAGACACCAGAACAGTCGAAGGCATCGGTGGACAGCAAGGAAACAAAAACTGTGACATTCTCCACAGTGTATGAAGGTTTGCTTTTGTAGGGTGAATCTCCGGAGGACGGTAATCATGTGTTGGTTACCAAACAATACCTCACAGCATTCCATGGCGTCTGGCAGGCGCTCCAGCTTTCTGTAGGCGACAGACATGTGGTACTGGCTCATGGCTCGATACTTGAGGCTCCAGCTCTTGCCATAGTCATTGACGAGCTCAGCTGCTTTGCAGGGGAAGAACAGGGCTTTCTCATAGTCCTGTTGGCAGAGGTTATTGACGAGTGAGATGTCTGATGTCTAATTATTGGCCACAAATGGCAGGATCTTAGTCAGGCGTCCTGTTTGATACTACTGACATGGACTCTCTGGTTTGTAATTTGGTCCAATGACACTATTCAAACAAATAATCCGTCATAAAATGAGTATTTTTGACATGTTAATGTTTGTTAATAAAATACTGTGACATATGAGTGCATTCTTCAAACGCTGCTCTACCACAACTCCATTGAAACCAATCCTCACTGGGAAGCTGAGGGATTACTATTACAAATCTCTGATGTCAAGGGTACCGCGAAAGCCCCAACACCAGCCTTTCTCCTCACTCCGCCCTTGTTTTGCAATGTCCAGCGCTATATGAGCTACCCATTGGTAATGTTTGCTTGGATGCTCTGCAGTGTTGTCATACTCTGCAGATACACCGGCAGCATCAGTATTGATTATGCAGCCAAGATATACGTGGAATCTAATTAGTGTTCTACCTTTTAAAATATTTGGGAGGGAGATCAAAGTATTTCAGATCTTTTAAAGCTAAATGTTCTTGCTCGGACTCCTTGTTTTTATCTCATGCAGTAATCAATTATTTTTAAAGTAATGCTTAGCATAGACAGAATATAGTATTTGTGGTGCAGTTCATATTGAAAGGATCCAAACCAGCTTGACTCAGAACAATCATTTACTTTCTAAAATGTACCTTAAGCTGGACATAGATGTTTCCCAGACTGCAGCAGACTCTGCACTCCAGCATCTTGTCGTCGTTGTTGTGTGCATAGCGCAGGGCCTTCTCATAGCTCTCCAAAGCTTTCTGGAAGACGCTGAGGCCCAAGAAGGCGTTTCCCATGCTAAGACATACCTGGCCATTAAGCTGCAGGCTAACCGTGGTGCCCTGCATGTTTAAGCAGGTCTTACAGTAGGACACCGTTTTCTGGAAGTCGCACAGCTTCTCGTTGCTGCGCGCCAGGTTCAGGTAGCCCTCTGTCAGGTAGTCTGGGTCCTCCATTTCTCTGGCTGTGTCAATTTGATCTAAAGCGTACTGCAAAGAAAGTGTAAGGTGACTGTAGGTCAGCTGTACATAAAAAAGATGAACGTCGACATAGATGCTAAATAAAAGACGAATCAGATGTTATATTTATTCAAACACATAAGGCCCTCTGCTTTATAAAGCCCTCATTAAAGGTGTTTGAAAGCGAGTGGGTGCTGCTTGAGTAAAGATGATTATGTCAACAAGACACCCCACACTGATGCTCAGGTTTCAGGGCACTTATTTACTCTGCATTGCATGGAAGCCACAAATTAACCCATGCTTCTCAAGATCACTGTAAATGGAACCAAGATGGTGGTCTCAAACCTCAGCATGTTCAATAATCACTTGGACATTTGAAACGTAAAAGTGCTGCTTCAGTGGGAACTGTACCAGACCGCAGCGGATATGATGACATATGAAACTGATGAAAAATCCAGCGACATTCAACCTCTCTCACACACACACACACACACACATATAACTGCTGGTTGCATAACAATAAATCTGATCACACTGTTTCAAAAATGTGAGACATATTTTCCCCATTTAAACCCTTTAAAGACAGAAAATACCCTAAAAATATCACCTTGTACCTTGATTATATGTTTTCTGGGTAACTCAAGTGTTCTTACCTTGAGCATATCTTTATATTTCCCCATTTCTGAGTGAGCTGTGATCAGGCAACCCAACACCCGGAACTTCCCTCCAGGATCTGAGGTCTTCTCCAGCACTTTTGTCCAGACATGCAGGGCTTTTTCTGTCTGATTGGACTGATACAACCTCAGGCCCTTCTCTATCTGCTGCTTGGTTTGGTCCTGGCCCATCTCTGGTGCAAGGCGCCTCATAAAAAAATTCATTCGTTTAGGCCATGCGATTTCACTGAGGCAGCAAGAAAGTAGATCCTTGCCATGCACAGCACAACTCCAAAGAAAATCCCTCGAAGATGATCCTCTGAGAGGTCGGAGCCACAGGGCCTACCAGGACCCGCTCTCTCAGCTCCGGCTGTGCTGTGATGCAGAGGAAACTGGATCCACCGAAGTAAAACGGCAACACACCAAGACCATTATCACCAATCGCGTCGTGGAGAGCCGGAAAAATTCCTTCCCCATTTAACCCTGAAATGATCCCCTCATACCATCAAGTGTTCAAAAAATTCTCTCTCAAATTTCCGTTTGAAAAATGCCAAAGAAACACGTTTCCCAGGCGGAGTTCTAGCAGCGATATCCCAGAATATCTACTCCCTCCACACCCCAGCAAAAGGAATTCTCAGCACCCCCTGTGTCCAACCCCCTCCACCTTCCTCCTAGTGCTGGCGCTACAGCAGATGGCCTTGTCACTCTAGACCATGTGTCCCTTCAGGAATTTTGTCCTGCCCTCAGCAAGCAGTCCCAAGGTCACTGGAGCTCCTCACAATCTACCTTCACACTAACCCTTACTCACTGTCCAAACAGTGGACCTCACATTTTTACATCAAAACCCGCTGGAGCATCAAAAACACACATCCACAAACGGATCCCACCGCGCTCTCACATGTGGGGCTGTGAACTGTGATATGAGGTCTATAAACAGCTTCATTGCCCAACATTAAGGGACCACATGTCAGATGGTGCTCGTAGTGGCCGTCAGTTCCTATTGGGAGTTCTTATGGAGGTGCATATGTGGCCCCAGAAACCCCCACCCCTCATCTTGGCGTCAGCAACTGATGCTTAGAATAGTTCACAAAGTCTGACATGTTACTAGGTTTGGGTTTCAGCTGCACAGCCTCCTGCAACACATCAATGGGATCAAAGTTTTGGCCTCTCTGTAGTAGCTTTCTCTCCTTCAGCCCCCCCTCCACCCCACCCCAAGGACAAAACAGGCACCTTTGCCACCTCGCCATTCACAAGATCCATTGCCAATCCAAAGATAAATACTGTTGGGAGTTATGTCTTTGTTGAGGCAAAGCTTTCAAGTGCATCACTGCATAACTGCAATAATGAGAGACTGAATCCATAGCAATGGACATAATATTAATAGTAAGAGGTAGTAAATATAAAATGTATATATAAATAACGGGCCATGAATCAAAACAAAGTGGCAGCTTTTAACTACAGTGATATATTTAACATTTCTGTCAACAGTTTATATCATAAATCAGTTTAGATTATTTAACTTGAACATGTTCACTGTACATCAAAAAAATACATTCTTAAGACAAGAAACTGTGAAAAATCCAAAGTTAGAAAAGATTCTCAGTTATCATGTTTATGGACATCTGACATAATATTTGACTTATGATGACATTTGACCCACAATATAATACACTTTTTCACATACAATATACTGGAGGATGTTTTTAATGTATAGTTAAAGTTTTTACACTGAAGTTATTCATGCATGTCAATAAACAAGCAGTGCACAGGACAACAAGGTCGACTAGTTCTTCACTGGTTACACCATCATCACAAATTTTTGACTTCTTGACTAAGAGATCAATAATGGGACACATTGTAGTACAAGCAAATCACACACACACGCACGCAGTACAGAACTGTTTTCACTGGTCTGGTTGTGAAGTCTGAATGGAATGAATGACACAGAAACCAGCTGAGTAAATACACGTAGGGCAGGTCTCCTCTCAGGATGTCTGAACGGTGAAGTCATGGTAAGTTATCCAACAGTCTTCCCTGATTCTCTGTGGCGATTTTGTGGACCACATCATGAACATCCAGAGGACAGTTTAGGCCAAAACAAACTGCCAGTTTGTGAGGAGGATTTTTATACCTCTGATAACGGACACAACTGATGTGGCCGGGTTGAACTTTAGTGTGTTTGCGTCACCTTTCTTACATTTGTCCCTAAATACATATATGCAGCCGTTACAGCTTGCCACCTTCCACAAAGAAGGAACACAGCTCCACACCTCAGGGAAGCGCAGTCGGGTGAAGCTCTCCAGCAGTGGATTGTAACACACCAGGGAGTCACCCTCTGCCACGATGAAGATCACGTCCATGTGGACGGCAGCATGCATGCAGCCTGCGAACGGCAGCATGTAAGGTTTGATCTGGCATTTCTGGGAGGCGGTGTCAAAGCACTGAATCAATCGAGATGGCTTAGTGAAAAAGTCCATGTCGTTCTCCTCCCCTCCGAGCAGGTAGATGGTACCTCCCAAGTTAACACCGGCAGCTCCAGACACTGCTGTGTCCAGCTGGCTGGTTTCTGTCCACATGTTGTCCTTCACTGTGTAGTATATGACCGCATTAGAGAGTGTGTCTTGCAAAGTTTTACCTCCTAGTGAGTAGATAGCGTCCTCTGCACAGACAGAGACCATGGTATGGTGGAGGCGGTCTCTGGGCAGTGGGGCACATCGCTCCCAGTCCATAGTGTGCATGTTGCACTTCCACATGCGGCGAGGGATGGATCCCCCTACAACATACAGGTCACCTCCATGTTTACAGGCCGCAGTGATCTGATGGCACAAACTGTTTTGGCCGCTCACACTGATCGCATCGTCCTCATCACAGTGAAGTGACACAGCCAGGGAGTGAGTGCGTGTCTCTTCTTTACCAATCAGGTAAATATGGACGTTCTCACCGATTTCCTTTGAACAAATAAGATAAAGACATAACATACATAAGAGAAAGAAATAATAAAAGAAAATTTCAAATTAGAACATCCTCTTCAAAAGTATCTTTCAGCTTTAGATGAAAGAATTTTACCTTCAGATTTTCTTGGAGGATACAACAAAACTCCTCTCTCTCCACCTTGTTGTGGTTTATCCACGACTCAATGGCTACTGTTGGATTCTGGGAGCTTGGAACTCCATCTGAACACAAACAAACCACAATGTCTGGTGAGTGACATTCATAAATTGTGTCCCCTTTCTTTGTCGAACACTGTTTGGCATTTTCATCTTTATTGGAAAGTAAATGACACACATGCAGACCAGAAACAAGGAGACAGGGACACCAGGTACATATGAGTTTTACCTCCACCTGTTCAGCTACCAGGACCCCCCATAAAATTTGTACTCAAACACCCAATTTCAGATATCTTCGCACATGGTGAAAAACAGTGATAGGACATGAGAGGGTGATACCTTTGATGATGTCCAAGAGCAGACAGAGAGGAAGATTAAGAAATTCTTCAGTCTGATGCAGCTGAGCCAGGTGTATTTTAGCACAATGCTTGGCTGCAGTATACAGCTCCTGGTCACTGTGTCTGTCTGCAAGCCACATCACCTGGGCAACAATAGACAATCATAAAACTGATCCTAAATAATAATGACTAAGTAACACAGACTATCAGCCTTGAGAGAAACACTGAATTACCTGCAGACAGTTCTTGACCTCTACTGTCCGTGAAAGGAAGCGGGAGCATTCCTCAAACAGCGCAGTGAGCTGGTACATATCCGCCATCTCATAGGTGTCCTGCAGCTCCTCCACCCTTAGTTTAATGGTGCCATGATAGATGTAGTCAACCAGAAGCTGAAAAACAGTAGCACTGACATCCTTCAGCTCAATAGTGCGGTTGTGGGACTCTTTAAGATTGGAGGTAAACATGGAGCGGAAGAAACTGCTCTGTGCCGAGAGCACCAGCCGGTGCAGGTGAAACTCTTTGTTGTCCACGATGATGGTGACATCTGCGAACAGGCCATCCTCAAGACACAGATCCATGATGCTCTTCACCACCCTGCTGGAATGGGAGCGGTCGGTGAAGGTGTATCCCAGGAAGTAGTTTTCCTCTCCCACAGAGCCCCCAACGCTGAGGGCCCCCTCCTCATTGGACTCCATCTTACTTGCCTGACAAAAGTAAAGAATCTGTTTACACTTGGTTACCAGGTTTCAAGACATGTCTTGCTTGAACTAGTAGTAGTCTAATAGTCTACTGCAGACACCTTGCAATGAATCCTGCTTTTATGACGGTAATGATCTTCGGATGCTTGTAAAGCTTTTTGAACAAGGTGTTGATTGTAGCCCGACTGATACTGGAAGCAGATATGCATGATTGTAGCATTTGACAAAAATGTCTTTACAATATATCAGCAAGAAAAAAATAGTTTAACATAATTAAGTTAGATAAACATTTAGATAAGGATGTCTTTATAACTAACTTTATTCTTAGTAATCAGCTGACGTACTAATATAAAATATCAATAATACGGTAATATCGGTTGATATATCGACTCAGCTGATTCGTCCCTCTAGCTTTGGTGATTCAGTATTATCATCAATTTGAACACTGTCGTTTGTGATACTTCTTAATTGTATTGCTTGATACTGGAAAGTTGTTTCTAATCATTTTTCCAATCATTAGCATCCTATTTGTTTAAACTAGTAGAGATAACATTTTAGACAACTATCAGTGAAAAAAAATATAATCCAACATCTTAAGTGATTTATGAGACGAGTTCCAGGTCTTTTCCAAGCTTTGTGGTGTCCCATTAAGTTATATTTAAACTCCAATAAGCATGAAAATAGATGCTACAGACGCTACAGACGCTTTTTCAGGAGTAACTTATATCCAAATGTGCTCCCATTTACTGACTGGCTTTGCTGTGCTAACGCTAGCTGTGTTTGGTACATGTGTTTATGGTTATGACAAGCTGCCGTTAGCACCCATAACAGTAGCTAGCTGGCTTACGTTTCTTTCAGTAAAAAACAAAAAAAACACTAGTAACATGGATGCAGAGTAATGACTATGACTGTAAATGAAGCAAAACAGTCGTGACGCTTTAAAAATGACCAATAATCGAGCGTGGTTACCTTTATTCCCACTACTTTATCATTCAGGACCAGCTGAACTCCTCACCGGAAGTAAATAAACTTTTTCATGTCAGTTACGAAATTACTCACTGGTATCAGTTGGTGCTACTGCCTCTGTGTGGTGAAACTGCGTTACTACACTTTCATACTCCTATTTGATGAAAAAGGCTGATAACTAAGGTAAATAAGGCTGCATGACCCTCTGAAAATAATGCCTTTCAACTGCATGATGTTTTAAGGTTATGTTACATATCTATTTTATCTAATGAATTTTAAAATCTTGAAGACATTTATCAATTCACCAATTGATTTTTCTGCAAGGGGCTTAACTGGGAGAATAACACCAGTTGATTCTGTGACATATACTCTTAAACATATTTACTTGCCTTGTAGTTTAGTGCAGATTGTCTTTTCAGAGCTGGTCACAGCCACTGAGTGTGATGTTTGTTACAGCTGGAGTTTTTATGTAGTTAAAAATAATAGAAAAGTGGAAAAATGGAATTTAGTGCTAAATATATACTATTTTTGAGAGGGGGTAAACATTTTATTCATGATTTGCAAAAACTTAAACATTACCCCCCCCCCCCCCCATGAAAAAAGAAGAATAAACTGCATCTACTTGCACAATTTCTTGTGATTATAAATTTTAAAATGCCCTTAAACCTCTTTCTTTATCAAACTGAAGATGAGTATGCAAGGAAAATACATTATTTAAGTAAGGTCTTAAATGCTTGCACTTTAATTTTGCAGAACAAATTGTTAAAAAGGTTCGTTGCTTCTGTAAAGTGTCAGTACTTTTAGCTCAGAGTTCTGCATGCCGCGGATAAGAGGGACCAGGAATCCACTGAGTTTTGCTGTCTGTTCTGCATTACAGCCAACTGGCATTTGGTCCCATTTTCCAAGGTGGAAAAATGCACTGCATTCCGGCTGAGTTTCTTCTGTCTTGGTTTACTCGAGTAGGTGAGGTAGAACAGAGGTGAGAAGGATGCCGAGTATAATCTCTCAGTAAAAAATCAAGAGATAAACATGAAAATACAACTTAAAATCTGCTTTCAAGTCATTTTTTGGCTTTGTTTTGAGCCAGCGCTGCAAGGTAAGTAGAAGCAGAAGAAATTTTAACAGGGCAATTTGAAGAGGACAGAAATTTCTAGACTGTTCTATAATTATATTGCATGCACTGTTAAAATACAGTACAGTGTCAGAATATGCAGGTACTGACAGTTTATTTGCAGTGATCAATTTCAATTATAACACAGCTGAATTTGAGTTTATTTCTGCATTAGATGTGACTGCAGGCACAAATCCAACTTCTGATGCAGTCTCAGATGCAAACCTAATGTTTGAGGTACTGTCTGCATTTTTGAGTGAACAGAAGTCTACACACTGATGAAGACCCTTTTTTTTTTTTTTTGACACACAGAATAAGTCATGGACGTTTCTTTTTTATGCCTTGTACGCAGATCTTGCTGGGTGGGGTAGAGATGGACCAAGACAACAACATCGTCTTGCTCGACAAGGAGTTGGCATCGATGCGGTCGGGGCGGGCTTTCCTCTCTCAGATTAACGACAACATCCCCAGAAGTCAGAGCTCAATGGTGCAGATGGTGACCGCAATGCAGGATCAGAGGAGGAGGCCACTGACTCAGGATCAGTTTCAGAGGCTTGTCCTAAGCATGGTGTACTCCGCCCACCGGGCCTGGAACCAAGACAGAGAAGAGGAACAGAAAGCCTGGGGCGAAGTGCTCCTGCAGCTGGCAAACGTCACAGTTCATGACCTACGTGGAAGTTTTCTTTTCAATTACGCATGATACACATTTTGTCATTCTGTATGAGATAAAAGTAATGCAATAAATCACTTGCTTTAAATCTTCCTGTATAAGTGTATTCATAATAATGTATGTGGTCAAATATGTAAAATGAAGACTCAATCATTTATTAAACATGATTACTTTTATTACAGAAAAATAGAAAACTATTTACAAGAACATACAACAGTTTCAGTCTCAACCTGGTTTATCAAAGTGTAGCAGGAACATTATTTAAAACAGTGATACGATCCCTGAAGTTAAAGACCCCAAAAAACAGTAAAAAAAAATTAATATTTACATCTATTCTGACCGTTACATATTTTTCTTTTTGCTCATCTGAGCTTGTTTTTGCTTAGTGCAGCCTGATTTGGTCTTGGTGCCAGATTCTTCTAGAGAAGCTAGTTTCTTTTTGAGTTTTGCATCTGCAGCAGGACCTCTCCTGTCCCTGCTGGAGCGTGGCTGACTCCTTCTCTGGCCTCTCGTATCTCCCACTGAGGTCGAGGTCTCCTCCTGATGGTGTAGATCGCTGATCAATGACTCATTCCTGTCCCAGACAAGCACCGTCACGCCTGAGTGAACATAAAGCATTTTTTAATGACACAATCTGACCTCATCATCATCATCACATTAATAACTCGTTTATGATTCGTGTGCTTTTAAAGAACTCACCCATTCCAGATCCAATCACGTCACCCATCGGATTGAATTTGTTTATCTGTTAGAAAAAATATTTGTATGTGTTAGCTACTACAGTTTTCATGCTTTTGATGCTTTTCCACTGCTTAAGAAAACACACACACACTCACAGATTTAATTCCTGAAGCAGTTGGATCCTGCAGCTGAAACACCAGCTCTGCTGTGTTGGAATCAAAGATGTCAATGGTCCTCTGATCTCCAATGCAAACACGGTCGTCAGGGTAGCGACCGGCCACAATTAGGTCATAGACAGGGTGCCATGTGGCCTACAGAGAAATATTAAGAGGACTCTGTTTTCACACACCGACCAAAGATGCACAAATGACAGGATGCTGCCTCCACCCCAGATGTCACTTCAAATACCACCTAGTTTGTCGTTCACTATCATCTACAACTTACATTTAAGTTACTTCTCCAACAGATTCTACACACAATTAATTACTATTGACTAAGCTTCATATGCATTTGGCAGTCGTGCTCAGAGGTCCAGCGTGTGGGATTTTTGAGAATCTATTTGTTGAACTGATGCTGGAATTGGTTTTCACTGGTGTGTAATCATCTAAAAAAAAGAACTGCTGTGTTCTCATGAGCTTAAATGAGTATTTTATAACTACAGAGGGAGTGGGTCCCACTCTTACAGTGTCTGACATGTCACACATTCATGTTTTGCCAGCAGCCTATAATGGACAAACTGAACACTAGCTCATAAAAGAGCCCCCAAGGTTTTTGGAGAGTTTAAGTCAGGTGCCATCTGCAACTTCACCACTGTCCCTCTATCCTACACACTGGACATTTATGCCATGAATGCTTACACTGATTTTTCAGATGGCCTCTTCAACTTGTGCTGATGTTTTTGTCTTTCTTTGTGCATGTACTTCAATCATTTATACGACTAAACAATGATTACTTGAATTTCGACGTAAGCAACAGGAGGCTAAAATGCATGTGGAGAAAGAGACGAACCTTGATGGGTGTGAGATGCTGAAACTGTCTGTGTGGATGTTGGATGATGTGTTGAGGCTTTGACCAATCAGAGGAGGTGTAGACCCGTATCTGGTCGTACTGATCAGTGGTGAGCAACTTGGAGCAGTCCAGTGGATTGAAATAGGCTGTGACAATTATTGATTTAAATAAAGAACATTAATGAGACTTCACGAAATTAACAAAGAAACCACTTCAATCTCATAAACAACACTTAGACCACTTCGCAACTATATTCATTTTCTATGCTAATGTGAATGGTGAACACTAATAGAGGTCTCTTTAATGTCAAAAAATGCACTTGATGTGTCATTTACATTTTTAACATTTTAACTGCATTTAACTTAAAATAATGTAAATTGAAATAATGTCATAATAGTAACTCTAAATCCAGAGTTTAATTTAAAAAATATGTATATACCAGCAAGAGAAAGATGAAACTTATGTAAAAAGGGTTTTCTGAGAGTCACCTGAGTTGACCGCTCTCTCATGAGGCAGGTCATGAAGGAAGCTCTTCTTATCTTTGATGTTTCTCAGGTCCCAGAGCTTCACCGTGTGGTCGACCGAGGCTGTAGCTAACAACCAATCACAGCGGGGGTTGAACTCTGCATGGGTCACTTTGGCCTTGTGCAACTTTTCACTAAAAATCTACAACATTAAAACAGAAGAAAGCCATTATTAAAAATGTACACCTTTTAGATTCATTACATTGGCTGTTTGTACAAATTGGCTGTTTGTAAAATGATAATTCTCTTCAGGAAAAGGGTAAATTATCAGGATAACTAGACTTTCTGTGCTAAAATTAGCTACTGTCTGGGGAGGATAGACACACACCTTTTGGCCATCCAAACTTAGGAGTAAGAGCTGTCCCACATTGTCTCCTGTCACAAGCATCTGTCGACTTACTGACACATCTACACAGCAGTACCAGAAACTGGGAGAAATCACAGAAAAAACTTAATAATCATTTACTGGATGTAACAGATTAAACAGGATGAGGCTAAAAAATCAAGTGTGACAATACAAAAATCTATCAAAGTATGTTGCTCATGTAAGTTTTCACACTAAACCAATGGTTGTCCATATGTTTTAGGATAAAAGACATTTATAAAAACAAACTGAATTATCTAAGAAATACACTGTTGCAAGTTTTGAAACAGAAGTCTGTTCTTTTTTTTATAGAGCAACATCATACTTTAGCACAATACTGACAAGTTCACAGCATCTCTGTGCTGAGCATCAGTCTTCTTCACAGTTTTCTCACCAAACATTGTGGTGATCATGGCCACAGTCTTGAGTTCTGGACAAAATGGTGGCTGTGTGGCCCTCAAAGCTCTGCATGGTCAGTGTGCCCTCACCAGAAGCCACATAGACTTTGGAAAGGTCCGTCGGGCAAAACTTCATCCCTCCGATGAAGTCTCCTGCTCCGTTCTGTGCACACAAACACAAATGCAGGCCTATCACAGGGCAGTAATTAGCACTCCACTGCCACACAACCGTTTGGCATTAACCAATAAGGGCCACCTGATAAGAAGACTGATGCTAGACTGATCAGGGCTAAAACCTACAGCCCCTGCTGACTGTAGCTTGCAGAAAACAAGGGGACTTAGCCTTACTTGTATGTATATGTGTTGGCAAACACTGTTAGAGTCTTCCCATTGAAATCTCGAAGTGCTGTCGTACCCCCAATAGACGAGGTGAACAGTTGAGTGGGATTTAACGGGTTAAACTTCATGTCTGTAACTGAGTCTCCAGCTCCCATCTATGCAGAAAACCAATAGCAGATTCACCATTTAAATCTAATCTGCACAGTATTAGAAATTATTCACAGCGTCAAATGCAGTTGCCTTTGTCAGCAAAGTTTAATGAATAAATTTAAAAGTATTTGTTTCACACCTCATACTTTTGGTCATTCAAACATCTGGTAAAACACACCAGAACACCTAACATGCAGGAACTCACCCCTCGAATGAAAGTCTCCTTCGTGGGAACCTCATAGTCCCACAGGTATAAGTCACCACCTTTGGAGCCCACAGCCAGAGTGCTTGGATGAGTAGGATGCCACTCGAGACAGGTGATCCTGCGGTCGAAGGGGCTGGTGGCACCGTGGAAATGATAGGACGACAGAGAGCGAACGAATGGTTCCTGAAGACACTGAAAGAGATGACAGTGATTATTATCATAAAATAGTATACAACATTTCTTGTGTTTTGCAACAGATGTTAGAGATGTTTACTTTCATTTTTTCCACTTTGTTCTTGAACTTTCAGAAGGAACAGCAGATAATTAACAGTTTCATTTTGATTCATTAACTGGGTTACTCTGATCCAATATATGTATTCTTACAATTAAAATACAACATCTACTGACATGTTTATGTTAACACCCCATGATAAGTCCAGCGCCAAGTGTCTGTAGGTGTCTTTAGAAAATGGTGCACATATACAACACACACTGGCACAGAAAGATGCACATACATGTTTAAGTGTATGTAGACAACCTCTACACCTTCACATGCAGATGTGGTGTTTCCTTTAGTTCCCTGTCCGGTCACTTTTTACAGCCTATGAGTAAACACCACACCAACCACGGACTCACCTGTCTCATTTGTGAGTTAAGACTCTGCCCCAGAGTACTTTTGTAGATGTAGTGCAGGATGCTGCCATACCCACTTCTCTTCTGGACTCCTGGAAACCGGAGAGGAGGCCCTGCAAGACACGTTGGCCAAAATCAACTAACATGACAGGACATTTCGTTCACTATGTCTCTGAACTGAAGCTGTCCTGTCGGTCTTGCACACCTCGTTTGGAGTTTTCTGCATTTATTTTGTCTCGTAGTTTTTTGGCAAGAGTAGGACCAGAATTCTCCCCGTTTTTTTTCTTCACTTTACTCTTCGATTCGGCTGCATCTGACTTCGTCTGTTTCCTTTTCATTCTCCCCCTACAAAAACACGAAGACTATTACTGTTCAACACAATATAGAGGACTTGTCTACTTTTAACATCTACATTTGATCACTTAGTTGCTTCACTGAAGTTAATACAAACTGCTTACCTGTGGTTTTGGTGTTTCGTGCTGCAGTTTCAGGAATGGGATTTCAGTGTTTGCATAACGCACCAGTACACGTGATTGTGTTCAATGGCTGCAAAAGTGTGTTTTGTAACATGCGTGTGATACAGCTAACGGACGGTAGGTGTCGGTGTTTATCTACCCAACAACCTGACTATCGGCATTTAGGCAGGACTACAAGAGATGCGGGGAGAGATGCAGAGCTCAAAAGTGAGCTTGTCTGTCATCTCCTTACAAAACCATCCAGACTAATGACACCCCTTTGACAAGTCAAAGCTGTCTAAGAAGAATGAAAAACAGCATTTTAGTGCAGAAGTTCCATAAGCAAGAAAGTAGTTGAGAGTTGATGGGCATTCATGTCTCTAATAGCATTTTAAATAAACGCGAATGACACAAAAGTAAACACTATAAGTTCATTATCCTTATCAACCATGATAAACTATCTTTCTCTCTCTCTTGTTATAAAATCTTTTTTTAATGAACATATGCGGGGGGCTCATGAGCCAACGTGGCTGCCCCCGCTGCCCCCCCCACCCGAACCCACCCTCCACAGTACAATATTGCATTCCTGAGTTTTATGTCCTATTTCATTGAAAAAAAATCTTACCATCTCAATATACTACCCTGTCGTAAAAAGAAATAAAACATACACTCCCTTACCATCATTATAATCATTAACATCATTTCAACCCTTATATTAAATATTCAACTCCATACTGACTCCTCCTCTTTCCTATCTGACAGGTGGTGTATGTTCTCCGATGTGTAGGGATTGGCTTAAGGCGATGAGCCACAGTTGGGCTGACCTAAAGGTCTGGTGATGATGATGGGTCTGGTGTCTGGCTGGAGTGGAGCAGTTTAAAGAGACTATATAATTTGCAAATCCTCACCGCTCTGTTACAGGAAGTGCTGCTTGAAAACAAAACCACTAAATGCCAATAATTAAACATGACACTGTCATTTTCTTTGGTCTTCACACTTCTAATGACGACCCTTTTTAACAGCTGAGTCAAGTTTAACTCAGAGCCACTGTGTCTACTCTTTAAAACCCAATTTGTATCACCTTCACACAGAAGAATGTAGTTGTTCATTGTCCTCCAATTTCTCCTTTGTTCGCTGCTAAAAAATCCCAGCCCTGACCCATTGCTGTGTGGCAGCTATAATTTCAATTTTCGTTTTATAATGGAGGACAAAAAAGTTGGCCTTTTTGTTTATTAATTTAATTATACTCACTAAGTACTACATACACAAATGTAAATGAATGAATGAATGAATGAATGCTTATCAGGCCTTTCATTTAACATGATCAGAAGTTGATAATGTTTTTCTTTTCTTCTTTAAGTTATTCTCTTGATTTCATGGCTTTCATTGTGACAGTCTGTATTGTTGTAACATGTTGTTTACTATCTGCTCAGTTTTAAACTATAATTTTCTTGAGAAATTCATAATGCTTGCTCGCAAGATTTTCTACTTTGAAATAAAAAAATTGGAAAATATTGCCGAAAAAAAAACTTTGGAAGAAATGGACAGGGCCCCGCCTCAAACGCTGTATCCACTTCTTTTTAATACATCCGTAGGTCCGCTCGTTTTAAGATTCGCGGTAGGGTTATGACGTACCAGCTGAGCGGAGTTTGCACTCCATTTGAACCGTACCTTCCCGTCTGGAAGCTTCAAACTCTGAACCAGTGGCGAAGACCAGCAAGGAGGCGGTGACTCAAATATAAACAAAACGCACATGGCGGAATGTCCGGTGGCACAAATCATCTGTACACAGTGGCCTCTAGAAGTACTGAAATATTTCAGTCCAATAGACTATCTTCAAGAAATTTGCATTTGAGATCAAAGACATATATGAAACAACGGTACAGACGACCAGCTTTTATCTATTAATATCCACATACATATATGGTTACTATTTGAGGCTGCACCATTTCATCATTTTATTATTCAGTCTCTCCTTGACATTAAGTGTTTCTTATCGCCCAGGAATTAGTCCATGGGTCCCAGCTAATAATAAAATATCTTCCACAATAAATAGAGTGCTTATGTGGACTGCTTGAACATTTTTACTGCACCCGTAAAAACGACCTACTGCTGAGTAACTATGCACGTAGTTATTAGTTAATATTACAAAGCTTGTCCTGTTCCGGCAGCTCATTGTTTTAAGGTTTTAAGCACGTGCTATATTTATACAAACTGCTATTTATGCTATACAAAATATTGCTGTTTATGTTATACAAACATATGTTTGTATAACATAAATCACTCCGTTGGCTCTTTGTTATTAAAAAGAAACCCAATATTTAGCGATTCATCTTACATAAAACATGAATCGCAATAAGTTAACCTAGCATTTAGCAGAACTCCTAGTAACCGTTGCTATAACAACTCAGCGACAGTCCGCTGTCCTGAATCAGGACCAAGTCTGTGAAAGTCTATCCAAACGCCTCAGGTCCGTCATGTTTGGGGCGGGTTTATGTCGCTGCCGCCAGGTCATGCACCTTTTTTTTTTTTCTTTTTTTTTTTTAAACTTTATTTAAACTCCAAAGATTACAAGACCTTTCAACAAGTAAGTAATATACAGATATTTCAATACAACAATAAAATCCCTATTCAGAGGTCATTGTAATTATTTTTTTTTCCTTTTTTTAGTTAAAACAAATCTGATAAGCAGTGAACATACACAGTTACGTTTTAGACTGAGCGTAAACAAGTGTAACATTAACAAATAACTAGGAAACCATAACCAGATAACAAAGGAAAGCCATAAAATTAAAGGGTAAAATAAATAAATAAATAAATAAAGATAAAAATTTAATTAAAAAAAATAAAGAATTTCAATGATCACATTCTGGGGTCAGATTGAAAGACAAAGCAGATAACACACTGTAAAGGGATTCAGCATTCTTAGATCTGACTT
>JAQMCX010000050.1:15777002-15805376 GCA_029814765.1 Acanthurus leucopareius | reverse complement strand
TGTATAAAGTATTTTGCAAGTATGATGATATTGTTTAACAGAAATTCAGTTTTTGCGTCCTCCAAGACAACACCAAAAGGTCATGCACCTTATGCCCTCGATTACGGTAGTATACTCCGCCCTCGCCGTGACGTAAACGGGAGAGTACCGGAGATCCGGGAGGAGACGGAAACACGTGTTCGGTTGTTGTGAGATCCTATTGGCTCCTGCCGATTCGTTTTGAAAAAGTTGTCTGATTTGAGGCGGAGGGAAATTTCAAAACTGTAGAAACACAAGCGGTGATATCGAAGTACAAGGAAACAGCGAATTACAATGATCAGACAAGCGTAAGTTCATTTTTTCAATTGTGTGTAAAGTATTTTACCCACAAGTATTATGCTTATGCTTAATGTTGTATTACAGTTTCGCTTAGCAACTTGTTCAAAGAAACAAATTAGAAATTACTATTTGGCTTAGCCTTAATATTAGCCGGGGGGGAATGTTGCCTATGGCCTTGTTAACGCATCATCGCTTGCGGCAATGACAGGCTAATGCTAACAATGTATGCGGTAATGACAGGCTAATGCTAACGCTGTAACTATGCTGTGCTAACGCGAGGTGTTTCTTTGGACAGTAAGGGTAGAACCCCCCGCAGACCTCCTCCTAAAAAGCCTTCCAGCAACCAGAAAGATCCGGTTGGGGTGAGTCACTGAGTTGATAACGGTAACATTAATTTGCTGGGAAACCAAACGGTGACATTCTTTACTTATGTGATGTTTATGCAATTTTTTTGTTGTATTTAATTTAATAGTTTTACTGAAAGTAAAATAATTAGAGTTTGATAAAGGAATAAGCAGCTCGTTCTGGGGCAAATATGACTAATGCAAGTTATCTTTACTCAGGTGTACTGTCGTGTACGACCCTTGGGTGTGGATAACGAAGAGAGCTGCATTGAGGTGATCAGCAGCTCCACCATCCAGCTGCACGCCCCCGAAGGCTTCAAAACAAACCGCAATGGAGAGTACAAAGAGGTTGTTAATATATTTAACACTAAATATCTTTTATGCCCCCCCCCCCCCCTTGTGATAAATCACTCAATGAATATGTACATGATCGGTTTAGCTTTAGCTCAGAGAAAAAAACTTGCTATTTTCTGCCTTGTTCTTATTGTAAACAAATTTCTTTGAAAATCCAAAACCAACAATTAATAGTTCCTTCCTACAGCCTTAAATTTTGGAAACACTGCAAGGTTGTAGCAATCCATAATGGATAGTTGCTCTTGGTTTAAATAAAGTTTTCTCAAAACTTAAGTGCCAAGCTGACTTTGGAAATTACTTTTGTACCTGTCCATCCCAGTTATGTTGGCAGCTAGCAGGGTCCTATTCCCTGGCCATGGCTTTCAGCTCTGTCTCGCAATTCCAGATGTCCCAAGGCCAGATGTGTTATTTAATCTATTCTCTGGAGTTTCAGAAAGAGTTTGGAGTATAGCATCTCCTCTTTTGAACTGACAGAAGCAAGCTGAGATTGTTTAAGGATGCCTCTTGGATGCTCCCATGTGGAGGCATTCCTAACCATATCTAACCTGGAGGAGAGCCCTTAAAAAACCCTTTTTTGTGAATCTGAAAAACTATACTTGTGACCTCCTATTGAAGATGTACATTTTCAACCAGAAAAGATTACTGCAGAAAGAATGGGGAAGTGAAAGTACTGAAAAACAAAGGGGATTTTTTTATTTATCTTAATCTTTTTTGTGATTTATTGACATTAAGAAAAATATACTGACGTTTGCCTTATCACTAAATGTAATATATCTACCATAAATGCTGAATTTGATCTCTTCTGCTTCTCAGACACAGTATTCCTTCAGAAAAGTATTTGGAGTATCAGTCTCTCAGATTGAACTGTTCGAATATGTGGCCAAACCTCTTGTAGATGATCTGATTCATGGGAAAAATGGTAAGACCACTGACCATCCTCAGGAAGAAGCCACATCTATTTAGTACATCTCTTAGCTTTAAAGCATACCAGTTAAACTTTATCAAATTTGCCTGTTTAAACATCAGTAATTCTGCCATGTTTCTGCTCCCTCATTTTTATTGCATAACAACATTCTCAGGAAGTTGATTTTCTTATTTTGGGTATTGCAGGCCTGCTCTTTACATACGGGGTCACAGGAAGTGGTAAAACGTTCACCATGACGGGGTCTCCAGGCCACGGTGGACTTCTTCCTCGCTCACTTGATATGATCTTCAACAGTATAGGACCCTTCCAGGCCAAAAGATATGTAAGAGAGACAACATTTCAATAAGAGTGTTGATAATTTCCTATACTCACATTATTAAATAAATATGTACATTTATTTATCTGTCATACCTACTGTTTTTCCTTTTTTTTTTTCATCACAGGTTTTCAAGACAGATGAAAAAAATGGCCTGGAGATCCAGAGTGAAGTTGATGCTTTGTTGGAGCGCCAAAGGCGGGAAAACAACTTACCTGTTCCTAAAACACCTTCCTCCAGGTAAGTCTGAATCCTGTGAAATACTGCTGTGCAGCTGCAGTGTAACTATTATAACACATAAGTTGTGTCTTTGATTTCAGACATAAGCTTGATCCTGAAATCACAGACATGGTCAAACCAGAGGAGGCGTACAAAGCAGACGGTGTGGATGAAGACAGTAGCTACAGTGTCTTCGTCTCCTACGTAGAAATCTACAATAACTACATCTATGATCTCCTAGAGGAAACCCAGGAGGATGCAATCAAACCAAAGTGAGTTCAGGAATGTAAAGTGAGAGGAACATAATTCACATATATAAATATGCATTTAAAGACATGTTTTAACATTTTTGAGTAGTCAGATACTAAAGTTTCATAATTAAAGTCTAAAGGTTTTCAGAGATGATTATTTTGTGTCAAGATAGCCACAAGACAAAATGATTGTCTTTTCTCTTTACTAGGTGGAATGGTGGAGGCACACCTATGCGCCAGAACACTGAGTTCATGTATGTGACCAGTGAAAAGTTGAACATAAGACTAGTGGCCTGATCAAGATAAACTTTCCCTCTTGCGTACAAATGTGCAGTGTAGATTGCGAACAGGACCTTGTCAACACTGGAGACACTTTCAAACATACAAAATTATTATGGAAAGTAACAACAATAAAATCTAAAAATCAGAAGTATCCAAGATACTGAGAAGTTATCCAGAAGTAGGTTGTTTAATGATGCAATTTTTTTAAAGCAAAATGTCAGATATTTTCTAGTTCTCGCATGTGGATTGACATACCTGACTGAATAAATTTTAAGTTGTTTGGACTCTTAGTCAGGGCGCTTAAATGAACTTTTTTTAGTATTTTCTGATGATCAAAACATTGGCAAAATTACATCCTATATCAAATGGTCTGATCAAACAGTACGTCAGGAAAAGTATGAATCTCAGCAAGTGTTCAATGCCAAGTTTTAGTACTCTGTGCTCAAAAGACCATTTGATCAGTACCCCAAAACTATTGACTCTGTTACCAATCCCTTCCCAAAAGATGACTGAACGCAGGCTTCACCAGGTAATATCTCCAGTGTCGATCAGTGTTCCTTAAGCCTTTTAAATCTACACAGCTACCCTGCTGCTGCTTGTAGTCTTTGTCATGGCAAAGCCCCTGGATGTCCTTAAACCTGCTGTATGTTGCTTTGTGTGGCATTTCATGTTCCTTACTGTCTGATCATTTCCCATGGCTGGAATCAAGCAACTTTAATACCTCCTCCTTCCCCAAATGTATGATTCTCCAAATCTATTTGCATGAAAAATGCAGTATTGTGTGTTCTGTGCATAACTCTTTTATTTTTTTCCAATATAGACCCCCTCAATCTAAAATCCTAAGAGAGGATCAGAATCACAACATGTATGTGGCTGGTTGTATGGAGGTTGAAGTCAAGTCTGCTGAGGAGGCATTTCAAGTATTCTGGAGAGGTAAGCTGTTTTACATTTCAAATCCAATATGTCGATCATAAGGCTAAAAGAAAAATACAGTGCCAGTGATTGTAGATGCGACTGTCCTGGCATTGGTGGCCAGGATATGACCCTTGTTAATCTTCTCTCTGAGCAGGCCCTCTAAGAGTTAAATGGATCAGGTGACATGGTGAAATAGTTTAGAGTTGTGGATATTAAAAACTATCTAACCATCTAAACACGGTGGAAAAGAGTCATCTCTTCTGTGTTGTTTCAGGTCAGAAGAAGAGGAAGGTCGCGAACACCTGCCTGAACAGAGAGTCCAGTCGCTCCCACAGTGTGCTTATTATTAAACTTGCTCAGGCTCCTCTCGATGCAGATGGTGACAACATTCTTCAGGTCTGTTTGAAGTGAAACTAAATTTCTAGACCGGGAGTTGCAGTCTTGTAATTTATATTTGAATTATGAGCACCACCTTGAAGTATTTTATGATCTCGTTTATCAGGATAAAAACCAGGTGACTGTCAGTCAGCTGTGCCTGGTGGACTTGGCAGGAAGTGAGCGCACTGGCAGGACCGGGGCGGAAGGCACCCGTATACGTGAAGCAGGTTCGTTACCTAAAGATACAAAAAAATCATTCTTTGGTAGCCGAAGTTCGTGTGAGATTAAACATATTTACCTTTCAGGTAACATAAATCAGTCCTTGCTGAATCTGAGGACGTGCATCGAGATACTTCGAGAAAACCAGATGTGTGGCACAAACAGGGTAGGAATTACCAAAGTTGGACAGTCATTATATTTACCCATGAACCTTGTTGGTAACGTAAGTTTTCCCTTGTAGATGGTCCCCTACAGAGATTCTAAAGTAACCCATCTGTTCAAGAACTACTTTGACGGGGAGGGCAAAGTTAGGATGGTTGTTTGTGTCAATCCCAAGGCTGACGATTACGAGGAAACCTTGGTATGTGTGTCCAACACTTGAATATTCTCCATTACTTTATTTTAAATAAACACATATGTTGCTGTTCTTGTAACACACAAGACATGCTGTGTTTTTTCAGCTGGTGATGCGGTTTGCAGAGATGACCCAAGAAGTGGAGGTAGCTCGGCCGGTGGACAGACCCATCTGCGGCTTCACACCAGGCCGCCGCCATAAGAACCAGGCCTTTAAGGAGGAACTATCTCGCAAGCTTGAGGAGCGAGGTGGTCCAATAGACAGAGGTAAGATTATGCACGGTGTAAGCTAATCTGCCACATACGCATGTGTGGTTATTTCTTACTCTTTCATGAAACACTATATTGGCCAAAATTGGTACCAGCCTGATTATAGGTGTAATACATTTTCGTAGATTAAAAAAACATGCAAATCTAAATAAAATCGTCAACTGATTAAAAAAAAAGAATTACACAAAGTAATGTGTTAAAGTTATACATGAAGTTGCTGATTTATTTAATGACTCAGACCTGTCAAACCAATAGCTCATTGAAAATGATTATTTTAATCGAACCATTTAAAAGAGAATTAGTATGAGAAAGCGGACTTTTTTGAAGATGAATAACTGCTGTGGTAATGTTTATTATTCAGTCATATGCTTCTGCTGTCAAGCATTGACAAAACTCCTCAAATAACAGACTACTTAACCTGATTTCCAGAAAAATATCATTACCTTGATATGTGGTTCAATCATGTAGTTGTGCTTTTAATATGTGAAATATATTGTATAAATATAAACAGAAAAGAGATTTATCATTTATCATCTCAAATCCTTTGTTTTCTTAGATGTGCCCTCTGCTATAAGCCACCTGGTGCACAACCTCCCACCTTTACCCTCCTGTGAGCTGACTGATCCCCATGATGATATCACACTGCCCAGACTGATCGAAGCTCTGCAGAACAGACACATGATCAAACAGATGATGATTGAAGAATACAGCAAAGCAGGTACCTGCTCACATTTTAGCTCAACCCCCATCTCCTGCCTTTGACAGTATGGGTTGCTTGAAAAGTTGGATTTCTTATGTCATGTTCTCTTTCTTTGTTATTTAAGCCAACATGATGAAGTCAATGCTTCAGGAGCTGAACAGCAACCTCAATTCCAATGAGAATTTTATTCATGAGCAAAATGGCAAACTGGTAGAGAAGGACAGAATCATCCAGAGCAACAAGACAGAGATTGAACGCTTGGAGAAGAAAACCAAGATGCAAGAACACAAGGTGAGGGACAAAATCATTAATAACTCCCAGAGATTGCTGGGTTGTTGGTGTATCGCATAGTTCCTTAAATTTACCACGTTTCTCTTTCAGATTGACATCCTGCAGAAAACAACTAAAATCTATGAGGATGACAAGCGTTTCCTGCATCAGGAGCTGGACACCAGAGAGCAGAGGCTGCAGAGGGAGCTGTCTGACAAGAGACGCATGGAGCAGCGCATGAATGGCGTTGTTACAGACACCCAGCACAAGTGGGAGAAAGAATGTGTAAGTTACTCCTTAAATACCGAATGATAGCATAGCCTATTAAAGTAATACAGTTTGTCTACGACATATGGCCCAATGTCCATTTATACATCAGTGGTGTTGTACCAAAAACATTATGCCTCTCGGTGTGTAGGACAGACGTGTTAATGCGATGCAGCTGGAGATGCAAAACAAGCTCTGGGTGAAAGACGAGAAGCTGAAACAGCTCAAAGCCATTGTGTCTGAGAGCAAGACTCGAGGTCGTCCTGATCCTCCACCGCGTCAGACGCAGCCCAAGCAGACCACAAGAGAGGAACGCCTCCCTGCAAAGAGATCGGCCTCGCCCTCGCCTGTTCCTGTATGTTGTCTAGACAATACACATCTGGATCACCTAACTCCTGATTACTTAACATGTCATATTTTGTTAGAGGACATAAAACTGACAGTTTTAATAGCTCTCTGTCCCTTAAAGGTTACAGAAGCTATGCTTTAATTTGTAAAAACCATTACACTTTCTTAACTGGACTAACATCAGTTCCAATGTAATGTCAGTAGTTGCATTAATCCAAACACCTCGGCATCATAATGTAGTAAAGTGCTTTAGTCATGCAGCACTTAAATACTATTGTAAAACTTACATTTTTAATGAAAATGTTTTATAAAAGTGTTGGTTTATTTGCCACAATACAAAAGAAGCTGAAATCAACATGCTTTACAAATGATCAAAGTTTTTTACCAATCAAGTCCAATCAGTTAATCAACTGATTGTTTCAGCTTTACACTGAATGCATTTCAAGTTGTTCTTAATATCCTCACTGTCAGGGACATACTGTGATATCAGCAGCCATTTTCATATAGCAGATATATTTGCAGGATTTGATGAAGTTCTTTGTCCTAGTTTTATGTGTGTTTATTGTTTTTTTGTTTTCTTTTTTAAATTACCAACCTGCACTATAGACTTCAACACCAGTGCGACCGCTGCACCGTCGCTCCCGCTCTGCTGGCGGGGAGAAGTGGGTGGACCACAAGCCCACTTCCAGCATGGACTTGGGTACAGTTTTGCAGCCTGTCATCCCCAATGCTATCCAGGTGTCTGCACCCAGTGAGAAGGCGCTGTCCAAGTGTGACAGATATGTGTTAACACACCAAGAGGTTGCCTCTGATGGCGAGATACAGACCAAACTTATTAAGGTAAGTTTACTGCAACAGGGTTTTTGATGAGATTTTGAAAATGTTCTCCTCTAACACCAACACTTTGCCTGATATTAAGAAATGATTTGCTCTTTGGTCTCATTTTATATCCTGATCTGACATCTTGCTTAACTTTTGCTTTTTGGTAGGGTTATTATTTTAACTCATTAGGAATGAGTGAGATATTCACCAACATCATTTTCAGTCACAGCCTAAGCTGTTGTATTGGTTGTATTGAGCAGGTATTTTTTGTACTATATTCATGTGAATGTTTCACATTGATCAAAAGAAGTATGTCCATTTTAAGAACAAACAGATACACAAGATGAGTACACTGAATCAGCATAGTCTCTTTGCTGCCAAGCTGCTTTGGCACCCTTCAGGTCTTATATTTAGTCATAGAGAACTGATACTGATCCTTTAGTTAATGGATTAAAAGAGAGCACCAGGTCAATTCAGTTGATTCAGGGCAGACAGTTGTTTGAATGAGGCAAAACAGCCATCTTTCGACAGGTCTTAAAGCAGGTCTTAAACTTTTCTGTGCCAGTCCTGGTATGTAACATCTTGCTGGGTTTTGATAAAGGGGGGAAGCTGGAATCCAATTTTTTTACTTAAAACTACAAGTTAGAGTGAAAGCTGATTATTTTGTCTTATTTGATTCTAAGGGTGACGTAGTCAAAACCAGAGGAGGAGGACAGGCCGTCCATTTCACTGACATTGAGACACTAAAACAAGAGCTCACCACAGCTCAAAGGTAGAGCATACAGCCTTTTACATCTGCAAATTAGCTGCATGTTTATGTTTGTGACATTTTTTGGATTTTTTGACTTTTTTCCATTTCCATTTGTGTTGTAAGCCGTAAGAGAAAATCTTCAGAAGGCAAACCCGCCAATGGAGATCAGTCAGATGGAGCTTGGACAGATGTGGAGACGAGGGTAAGATGGGCCTAAAGCACATCCAGATGTTTCTCTGTTGTTCTTGAAATTAAAAAAATCTTAACATTTGGTAAAAACTAGTAAGTTTTAATTTTATTTTTCCTGCTCATAACCTACCTCAGGTCACCTTATGTGGCACTCAACAGTTTGCAATTATCGCTGTGTTTGGAGTGTAATCTTCATTCATGACACTTACAATAAGATTTGGTTCCAAATTTGTCTTTTATTCGCAGTGCTCAGTGGCTATGGAGATGAGGGCTGGATCAAACATGGGTCCTGGCTACGAGCATCATGGGATCACCAAGTAAGCTGCCATCATTAATAGATTACACCTGTAAATAGCATTTCCCCTGGTGAACATAGCATTTGATTGACTCTGTTCCTTCTTACAGGCGCAGAAAGCCGTAAAAGCAGCTGCCTGCTGTTTCAGCAATAACTCCCCTCACCTGGCTGTTGTGCAATAGTCTGAACCTATTTTATACTTAGCTGTAGTGATAATATTTAAACATTTTCCACACTTTTATATATACAAACATGTATGTATACATCAATCACCAAAGCTTCTTTGTAAAATATTTTATATGTTGTATTTAAGCCAATAGAAAATAACTGTCTTTTGATTCAGTCAAGGATGGTGGCAAAGATTTAGTTACTGTGGTAAATATTAAGTTACCTTGCTGCTGGAAAAAAAGTTGGTTTGCACATTTGTGTGTAAAAATGTAGTCACATTTGTTACTTGGCACATGAGGAGTCATGAAGCTGCCACAGTACTGATTTTTGTCCACCGAGTACTATTTGTCTGCTGGTTGGTAAATTATGTCGATCTTCAAGTGAAAACTTTTTTTTTGAATTTTTTGTATAATGTGCTTCTACATTTGATAAAATTGAGATCACCTGTCTTTACTGTACACTCAGGAATAAAATTCCTTTGCAACAGAGTTTGTCGTGTTTATATGCCAAGAATACAGCGAGGACTTGACAGTGCAGTACGAGCACTAGGATCATTTTTAAACACTAGGTGGCAGCATAGGACAGCAGTACATTTTAGGACTCAGCAAAGGGTTCAGTTGCACTGCAGGAACACTTGAGCTATTGGTTCAGGCGTCCCTCATACTGTACTATTATGTACACATAATATGACAAGACACATCAACTTTATGTATGTCACTGACAACAAGGACGGATTGAGTGTCACCTGTCATGATAAACTCTAACATCTAACATCTTTGCAATGACCAATTTTGTGCTGCTTTAAAACAATCAGCAATCCTGTGTTAATCCAGGAAGGCTTCAGGTGGCCTTGTAAGAATTTAAGTTTTAAACATTTAAAAAGAAATCACCCAAATTAACAACAGAATGTTAATAATAAACTAATAAATAGTTTCGATGTTCAGTTACTAAAGTCCACAGATGTGTTCCAGAGGCAGCTATGGAAGCCAGACATGCTTACTATTGGCCTGTCCTGTCTCAAAATACCTCTTTCTACCTCAAAGGCATTTATTGATAAGTAAGCTCAGGCTTATGCATGTGGATGTTGAATAAAATCCACCCTCTCTCACTCCTTTCCCTCTTAATGCTTCTCCTTAACCACCAAAACCTGCTGAGTCTTTGTTGTCCCCAGAGTCAGAGCACGGATAGAAAACACTGTAAATCACATCTACTATGATTCAGGTGCCTGTTCCGAAGCTGATTCCTATCACTGTTCCCACTGAGGTTCCTCATCCCCATACCAGGCCTGAAAACCTCCTGGTAGTCAGAAGCTCCTGTGTTACTAGTGTGAACACCAACACTCACAGTGTGTGTCGTATTAGTTAAAAGGAAAGCTAGCTGCACAGCTAACTTGCTAATGGCAGCTACAGTTAGCAGCAGTTAGCAGGTTATGTGCTGCTTCCTTTTTGTTTGGACTGTAAATATGTCAGCTGGTCATTTTTAACAAATTGCACCTTTAATGTCGAGTTAGAGCTCTGGGCAATCTTGTTCCAGGAGTGTAGCAATATTCTCTGTTGTATAAACAAAGTCTGCTTTCAATTACTTTGCAGAAATTGCTTTCCTGTGCTCATGCTTGAGCTGATATTCATTATGTTAAACAAGACACCTTGTATATAAATCTATATTAAATTACTCTGGTAGGCTGCCTTCAGGTCAAGTCATCTGAGGCATTTAGAAGCCTGAGTATGTCCTGTTTTGTACTGTTTTGTATTTAGCTCTTCTTTTATTTTGGTGGCTTAGCTATAAAAATCAAAGCATAAAAATACTCCTTTAAAGTGAAAACTCATTGTATTACAAACTAACCAGTTTTAGTTTTACAGATGCATTATTGTGTAAGCAGCAAATTTAACGTATTTTGTTATTCTTGGGTATAATTTAATCTGTAAGAAGGGAACACAGTTTATATAACGATCATATGTTTTCTATGTAAAGCTAAAAATTATGTAGTGGAGAAAAACATACAATACTATCATACTACATAACACACTATTTCCATGGTGCAGAATTTTGAAGTACCTAAAATGGAAGTAGATAGAGTAAATGTACTTGGTTACTTTCCACCACTGTATTTTTGTGTTTGCTGCTTTTGGCTGTGATAAAAAATATAGCTGTGAATTATTTATTGAATAACAATCCAAATTTTAAACCGCTGAAGCAGACAAGAGAGTGAGAAAACCCTTAAGCTTGAAAACTGCAGCAAGACTCCAAGTTTCTAAATTGTCAGTGTTCAGATTCACTGTCTCTTATCAACTGAGCATCACCAGTCTAATGACCAGCTGCAGCTTGTGCTACAGTCATCCAGGCTTTGAGTAGACAGTTGAAATCTCATCTACCACCAGTCTGGCTGGGTTTCAATTGGAAAGCACTGGAGAGTGACTAACATGGAGCCTCTTGGAGAGGGTCAAGAGCCAAGAGCAACCAGTGGCCATTAAATTCACTCCTATGAGATATCGAGTGCTTTGCTTTTTGACCAAGCTCTGTTTGATGTGCTGCACCACACTATTATCCCAAGCTCCTCACTGCAAGCCCTCCACAACCAAGTGGCATGAGCATTATAAAGATGCTTTAATAAAACTCCTGTTGAGCCTCTGATCAACATTGCCAGTTTTAGAGATACTAAAGGGAAAATAAATGAATACTGCACTCAAGGTTCCGCAATGAGCATAAAATCAAGTCTTATAGACAAAATCTTTTCACCCAACTGTATGGTAAAAAAAACACCATTATGTATTTCGGAGCGTCAAGCTTATGATTATGCATTATGCTTATCAATGTTATTAAACTAGCTGGAGGGAATTCTAACGTTCTGCTTGAATACACACAGTCAATTAGACCATCTCAGATTTTAAAAGAGCAGGCCTAATTGCAATGTTTTATTGACTCTCTGCATGAATGGCTCTGATAAAGAGGTCTTAAGCTGCCTTTTGGCACAGGCAGGATGAAATAATTTTCACACTAATCCATATTGCTGATGAGGAGCATTTATAATTCAGTCATTCAAAGTAGCCTTGTCCACTATTGTACCTGCTATATGATCACTCCTTCAACCTTTTGTGATTTAAACTATATCTTCTACTTTCATAACATGTTATTTTACCCACTGAGAGCTTGACAGCTATAATTTTTTATTAATTAAACTTAAAGTAACGGATGTTTTTAGGCCAGTTGTGGACGGAGAAACAAACACGACAGTGTCACCTTTTAAGTTGAATAAATAAACCTGTTTTGCTAATAGTTTACACATCCAGCAGCATTCATTTGGACTGACGTTATGTCTGCCTCTCAAATGTTTGTTCAATTCCTCACTTTGTTCTGAGGGAATATCTGGCTCTTTAGCTGTTAAATGCTCCACTAAACATCAGTTGGTTGCTAACTATATCTGTCTGCTGTGTAGTACTGAGCAGGTAGTGTTTACAGTGTGTTTTTAGAGATTTAAACTGCTGCCTGCTAAAAACAAGAGTGGCAACATTTATAAATTACACATACATAAATACATTTACTTTGGAAGCCTGCAAACCAAAAACACTGAGTGCTTTAAGGCTCTATATAACTGCAAGTTCATCACAACTTTTCACATTACAAAAAGTAATTTGATCCACTGTTAATATAAAATATGGATTATAAAAGCTTTAAAGTAGCTTTTTTGATTTGGTAAATTTGACTTGAGCAGCAGGTTCATGACCTCTTTCTGCTTACACGATTAACACGCTGTACTGGATCAGGCTGTGAAAAGTGGGCATGAGTTTAAATAGGTGTGATGAAAGTGTAACTATATCCAGTAGCACTCTATACTTGGCTGCACAGGGCATCTGAGGAATGCTGGTGGTTTCAGTTGCTTCCAAAGCTGTATCATAACAACTGAATAGTCGCTGATTTGAAGGGCATGTTGAAGCAAGTACCTCAATCTCAACCACAGTGGTCCTTTAAACCAGAACCCATTACAAGGTTTTTGTCTTCTTTTAGTGGCAGGGATAACAATCCCTGACAATGAAAGTCAATTAGTGGGAAAAACACATAAATACTGCATGAAAGTAGACCTTTTTAAATCAAGGCTCTGAGCAGGATCTGCACGCTGCGTCTTCACATGTCAAGGCCGTGGCTGCCTGCCAGCTAAGTGTGTCGGGCCAGAAAGATATGCGAATGCAGATGAGTGTTGACAGCCAGTCAATTGTCATTCAGCCCATCTCCCAGCCTCTCGGGACTCATCTGGCTGCTTTTTCTTTTCTTTTCTTTTTCTTTTTTTTTTTTTATGCGAGGCTCCTCTTCGCTGCTTACTCGCCTCATGCTCCTCTGCCTTAATGCATACTAAAATGCACAGTGGAGGCATGAGGCACCGTGTTTAGTGTTAATAAAAGGTAAAAGCTCCCACGCTCTCTTTTCTGTTGCTGTGGCTGTGACGAACAGATGGGTCAAAGAGTCACAAACTTGCAGAGACTCCCGGAGGTAAAGTTTGGTTTTTCAGCTGGTTAGAAGCACACTGGATGAGAATTGCTCTGACCCTTAAGTGCATGTGGTTAGTCGTTCAGAACACCTCATCCCATCTGCTGCCTACTCCTCCTCCTCCTCCTCCTCCGCTATTTAGTCAGATGTGTCACTTAGCTGCTCTTACTGTATGCAGTAGAGGACCTTTTCCTAAGATGACTCGAACAGATGTTGGGTCTGTCACTGTCTATTTTATTTTCTGACGTTCACGATATTATTTCGAGCTCAAGTTGTAATAAGAAACCCATTTGTCCTTGTGATTGTTGTAGTGGTTACACTCAACACTGAGATGGCTGACCTCTGACAAATGCAACTCTAGACATGACTGATTTCTTAGTGCAAATATTGGAACCCATTGTTGTGTAGGCTCATTATAGCCAAATTGGGCTGAATAGTGTTTTTTCCTCCCTGTCTTTGTTCTTGGCAGCCGACTAAGTGCTTGCAGCTGTCAGTTGAGTATTCTCCTTGCCCAGTATATGTGGCTTGGCTGCACTTTTTGCTGGCTGTGTCCTTACTGTGGTGACAGTATGCCATGACTGATTTCCGTTGACTCACTTTCATTGTAACCACAATGTGTCCCTCACAGAAAAGTCTGACTGCTTTTTTACAAGTGGTTGATCTCATCTAGTTAACGCGGCAGAGAAACCGGGCTTTGCGTGCAGTTGGCTGATTATTTAAGCAGCCCTCCAAGCAGTTTGCTGATGAAATGAAAGGAGAGAAGATGCCAGAAATGATTTTACTGACAATGGCACAATGCAGGATGATGTATGATGACTAAATGGTATTTGGATGTGGTGGAGACTGACTCAACTTTCCCACATCACATGAATATTCTAGCCTCAGTTCTGCAAGTACAAAGCATAAATGAGTGTTAAAAACACCTCTTATTAACCCGCTAAACTGATATCTGTGATTTCGTGTTGCAACAGAAAGAAGAGTGGAAAAAAGAGAGAGTGGTATTTCGAACATTTGTCCTGCCAATGCTTTCATGCAAATTACTCACACTGGAGCTTATCTGTGAACAATCATAGGTGGCATTTGGAAGAGGGTGAAATAGCACCACATGATTTTCATATCTGCATAAAGCTCAGTCAGGTCCCTACACACAAAGTCCCACGCAAAAGCAAACACAAAAGCCTCTTTGAACACACTCATCAGCTGTTTATCTTAAAATAGTCTGCCACACTGCTGCTCTTATCCAGTACCTGGCACGTCGCACTTGGTAAACGGTAGGCAATTACACAATGCCGCATTAAGGGGTTGTTATTTAATTCATTAGATATGGCTAAGTTGCTAAGTTCATTCATTCTAATAAAACAGCAACTTTATCACACAGGGCCAGGTATGAGTATAAAGGCTGAGATTACAGCACCCATGTGCACAAATAAGATTAGAGTGCTGGCTGTGACTGCTGTTGACAAGGTGAATGGGACAGTTGTTCCAGAAAGCAAAAAAAAAAAACCCTGGATGACTGTGGTTACATATAATTCACCGAGTGTGTTATTTTCATGGTGTGTTTATTTGCGAGATTAATGGACGTTCAGGTTTGCATTTGAAAATTTCCTGAGGAACACATCTGCATTTGCCTTTCTGGATACTAATGATCCAGCGCTTGCCTAATAAACTGAAGTGAGAATTCAAATGAGGCTCAAACTGCCTGCGAGGCTAGCTTAGGCAAACACCAGGACAGCTGGCAGAGAAATCATTGTGACTAATGGTCTCAGTGTGAGACAGGAGCAGGGCTGTGGGTGGTTGTTTTACCATGCTAAGAAGAACAGACTTTGTTTGTTTTTCTATAGCATACAGTGTGACTGTGTGATTCTGGACGTGTTGGCTTTGGTTTTTGTTTGCATTGCTTTTCTTGCCACTGTAGTGTGACACCAGGAACTAACAAAGAATGTGTTTTTGTTGTACATGTTTTCCTCCTGAGAAAGAGGTGACCTAATAAAATGATATTGCATTACGCTTTCAGAATCAGGTGGACAAATCTCAGTCTGTTTACAACGTTACCTGGAGGTGTTGCGCCCTTGCCTGTCAACGCAGGTTTTGACTTTATTTAGATTCTGCTCGGTCTCCGTGGTAAACATAATGTGCTGAGACCTGTCCTTAGGGCAAATGATCTGATTTGCTCTTCCCTTGTCTTTTACTCCTAATCGCATCTACCTCAGAGCCAGAAAATGGCTGTGCAGCTGTCATAACTGAAGCACAGCACGACATGATGGGAGTGCATGTTTTTGCTATTATCTATTCTATCTGAGCCAGAGCACAATACTAAACCTCCACTGCATCCCTCTTTCTCACAGTCTGCTGCATGATCAATACACACATCAAAGGCTCTGCGGAGATAGCAGGATTCTTTGAAGCATGTTTGTGGAGCTGGATTTGCTGAGCTAACACAGTCCACACAGAACCCCCTTGAATAAGCTTGTTTGGCTAGCATCCTCTCTGTTTGTAGAAGAACTGAGTGGACTCTAATGGAGAACAGACAAGGCCTATCCCTTGTCTTTTTCCACCCTTTGAGCTACTAAATGCATCCATAGTGCCAGTGCTTTTTGCTCATCTGACATACGCTTCATTGCATGCCAGCTCAAATATTTATCTAATATCAAATTGGCTGTAACACTTTTGGAAGCAGTGAAATGCCAGGAAATATTTCTCATCGAGGACACAAAATAACTTGCATCATGTTTCACAGTGCCAAGTGCAAATATGCTGGGTAATTACTGATTGAAATGAGATGGAGTGCAGACAGCAGCAGTGCTGTTATGTGATTACCTTGTGTTGAGACTTGAATGGGCAGACAAGATTTTCCAACAGTGATTATTCTGAACTCAAAACATGACCTGTGTCTCTGGAAGGCTATTAACTATTTACACAAATGCTTTCTGTCTCCTAAATGGGAAAACAGTGCATTTGGGACCTTGTCTGCTAAGTGGGTATAGAATAAGTTGGGGTGGAAGTTTAACCACAATAAACATAAAAGCAAATAATTCTCTCAGTCTGTACGAGTCAGCAACTACCAGAGTGATGAAGCAAGGACTTTTCAATCATTCACGCAAATCCATGCAGATGAGGTTATAAATTGCGCAGTAAACCACATTTGTGACACTTTTGACTTTTAAAATTCATATACTGTTGAATTTTTTGACTATTTGACTATTGACTATATTTGGTGCGTGCAGTGTGAGGGTTTGACTCTCCAGTCAGCTGTGGCTCATTTGAAAGTGAAATGTGGGAAAATGCTGACATCTCTTTCTCTTCCCTCCCAACACCAGGGGCACCACTGCATTTGCATCCCTGCCTCTCTCTCAATCTCTCTTTCATTCTCATTTACATTATGGATGGTTCATTTAGCTTACATGACCGAGTGAATACATAACCCAGGGCAATTCAAAATACCATGAGGGCCTGTAGGGATAAAATGAAACCACATAAGCAGAAAAGATTGCTGCACTGCCATCTGCAACAGCTTTTTAGTCAGCTCTTCCTCTTTTATGTGGTTGACAAACATGGCCTACCCTCTGACCCAGATGGCTGCACTCAACAAGGTGTGTCAATTACAGTAAAAACAATGAGTAATGATTTATAGAAACATCCAGAACTTTTACTTGACCATTCACTAAACTAAGAGTTCTCATGTAGAGGGATTGTCCTCCATCCTTGGCCAGACTTGGATTTCTACACATATTAAAGTGGATCAGATGGGGCTGTAGTGAGACAGATAACTGGTATACAAACAAAAAAAACCATGACAGTAAAGATATAAAATAAAGATTAAATCACACCGTTAATCTGCTAATACACAAACTGCAAATGCTAGCATGTCTATAACTAGCTTACCTATGATATATGACATATGAATCTCTTATAATACAGAAGTTATGATTCAATAAATTCTGCACATAGCAACACTATATAAGCCAGTTATATATTTTAATATAGGCTTGTGCTTTTTTTGTTTATGCCATGGATGCATGAGGAGAATTGGATGAAGCATTTCCTTAAGAAGGAAAAATAATGTAAAGTTTAGCTTTTTAATTAATAGTTTCTCAATTCCAATGCTCCTTCTCCACATACTGTGTACCAAAGTGTATTAACAATCGAAAAGAGCAAAACAACATTAAATGGCCATTTAACATGTATGACAGAGCAGCTGAACCCTTCAGCCACAGCTGCAAGAAGCTTCTGTTGTTTCTGGTGTCACTTACTCAATACTTGCTTATCTTTTTCTTTGGAAAAAAAAATGTCCCTGTAGAATACAGTCCTGAATGCTTGATATAATTCCTGATGAACTTGAATTTGAAAATCCATACAGATTAAACCGTAGCATGTTTGATATCCAAAACTCAGACTACAACTATCACAACAAGGACACGTTTATTGGAACGTACAGGAACTTGAAAAATCAAATAGCCGTGATCGTATAGTGGTTAGTACTCTGCGTTGTGGCCGCAGCAACCCTGGTTCGAATCCGGGTCACGGCAGCATTAGAAAGCTGTATTCTTTTGAGTTTTTTGCTTAATATCCTCCATCCTCTTCTTTAGTTTTTGAATCTAGTTGTCTCAATTGAATCTTCCTGTTTAAGACGCATGTTCTCAAATTCCATCAGTCATTTTATTGGCCGTCTCTTTACAAGTCTAGAAAGTAAAGTAATTTGGTTTTTACAATGTCCCAGCTGTAAGGCTAGTGGTGTAATGGATAACACATCTGACTACAAATCAGATGCTTCAGATCAAATCCCGGTTATCTCTGAATAAATTTTAGTGTGTAATTCACCTGTTTCTCAATTGCAGGTCCTACATACTGTGTGTAAAAGTGCATTGACAACTGATAAGAGCCAAACAACATCAAATGGCCTTTCAACCTGCATTACAGGCCAACTGAACCTTTCACTTTCTATCGTTTTTCTATAGTTTTTGAATTTATGGGTTAAATAAAAATAACAAAAACACATCTGGTTAAAAGTTAGCAAATCCACTGTGTGGTATTTTCCCACTATATGATAGTTTATTATCTAAATATTATCTGAGTTTACCCTAAAGTCAGTATCTCTGTCTTAAAATTACCTCCAGTAATTGTTAGAAATGATATTAGGTTTGCCAAACTCATCAGTAAGCCTTTTCTCTTGTAACACTAAAAGTGTTAATATACTGTCTAAAACATCAAGCAAGTATGTGAGCTAAGAGGCAGGATTTGGTAAAAATATTTTTTCCCTCATCATACTTGAAATACTTGAAATACTTGCCACCTTGCGTCATCACTTACAACCTTTGAATCTGAAAACTGTCACGTCTGCACATCTATAAAATGCAAATCATTGCATTGTGGGATTGTCATCAGGAGGCATGTCTAAGATTAAAATGTGCTTTGGCAACATAACGCAAGTGTTTTTTAACTGCTGCCAACAAGTCTGACGGCTCTCTGTTTCCGTCACGGAGGCACAAATGACACAACAGCCCCAGTGACAAGCCAGTTTTACAACCTCAAGGACTCAGTGAGCTTAATGACATGAAAAACCACAGGCACATAAACACAGCTTTGCTCATATGGAACAAGAATGCTGTGTGATTTTACAAGTGGCTGCCATTGTGCATCGGCGATAAAAGCTGCCCAGTGAGAAAACAGTAGAGAAGGGACCAGTTTGTGAGCTCCACCTCTGCACCTTCAGCTCACTCAATGACAATCATCAGCTGCAGGTCTCCTGCTCTGCTTTACATTAGCAGCACAGCTCCAGCCTGGACAGGTCCACGGCTGTTATCTCAATGATGTTCTAATTCTAGTCAAACAGTTCTGTGTTTGACTCAATAGAGGCAGTGTTAGTCAGGAGAGTCAATATTAGCAGAGCACACAGAGCAGGACTGCTGTTAGGAGAAAGACAGAGAGTTATGTGTGTGTGGTGATGAGAGGGTGTGTGTGTGTGTTCGAGAGAGAGAGAGAGAGAGAGAGAGAGAGAGAGAGAGAGACAGGATACATGGTTAAGTGTGCTCTGTTAGTGAACCTTGACCGCCCAGTGCAGTAATAACAATAAAGATAATAAGAGAAAGGAAGAAAGAAAACTCCTGCTTACTTTTGCCTCAGTGGCTTCCGTGTTTGGCAAGACTGACATTTCTTTTATCACCTGTCTTTTATGTGGATGTTATTGTTAGACATCAAGGCGTTTGGCCTCTCTCGTTTCTCACTCTCCTGGGCGAGGGTGCTCTGTGCAGTCGAGCCTGGACTTGCTGACAGTCCTACATGAAGATCTCAACACTTCAGATGGTTTCACTCCTGAACGAAAGTTTTTTTCAGTTTATCCAAGGTCAAACAGCTGCCAATATCAACAGCCTGACTATGATAGAGTTCCTCTCAGATTGCACAACTACATTAAATCACCCATTCAATTCTTGTGATGTGGATGAATAAACTCCAGCAAGGTCAGTTCCTGAGGTCATTAACTTTGATTTTTACACATAAAGCATGCAGTAGCATAATATGATTAAATAAAAAAACTTATTTTTTGTCTGAATAAAGATTTAATTACAGCAAGCAGCTGAATGATGTTTGAGTTTTGACTCATTCCCAATTATAAAGACAGAGGAAATTATAAACTCATCAGTAAACAGCATCCTCTGTTTGTTCAGGGTTCATCCACCGGCCCGGTTTAATCTACAGGAGATTCTAGCAAACAAACATCAAAATATTGAGCTTCTGCATCTGCTTATCTTAGTATAATGACAACAGTAAAGAACTGCATAAACAATGCTTTAATATTAATCAGCATGCTATTGTGTTGGTTATCAATGAATCCTCATCACACTTTTCAATTTCCCTCAGCTCTGCTGAGGTTTAACTTTGTTTTTCATTCATTGTTTTGGTCATAAAGCCTGCAACTTTAATGTTAATCTAACTCTTATCATGACTGTTTCAGCCATAGCAATCACCTAATTTTAGCAAAAAAAAGCTCTAAAAATCTCTTTTTTATCAGACAGTTTTCTGAAACATACTGTACACTGTAGATCCCAAGCCTGATAACCAGTCGGAATTACCAATTAATTATTTTCATTATCGACTGTTTGAAAATAAGATGGGAGCAGTGATTCAGAGTGCTACAATCAGGCTCATATTTCTGTCGAGCAAACCTGTAAAGCAGCAAAATAAAAACATGAAAACAGTGTGATGGCTGTCACACATTGAGCTCAGCTTCTGCAGCAGCTGTGATGGGAGCGTACAGTCAGTCAGACATGTATGACTGAGCCTGTGGCCTTGTTAGCAGTAATAACTAGTGTAAACAAACAGCAGCAGTGTATTTTAAGGTCATCACAATCATCACCAAAAACATTCTTGTCAGCACAAAGCAGTGGCTGTGATGTGGCAGCAAACTCCTATTTAAATCTGCTGACAAGAGAAAAAGCAACATTAGCTAATGCACTACTTAAAGACCATAATCGCTCTTTCCCCTACTGTTAATGAATGCTAATTAGAAGTCTGGAGCAGTTTCTTGTGTGTGCTGGCTGCTCCTCTAATGTGCCGTATTGTTCCTCTCCTCGCTCCAGCTCAGCACTAATGCTGCTGTGCCAGCTATTAAAGTCAGATAAGCTATCCATCTTTAGCATTGCAAGCCAAAAAGCCACTAATAGCTTAGCCACAAAATTGTTAATTTCCATGGTTTCCTTTCCTTGTTTGACTGTTCCCTCACAGTGTATAAAAGGGGCAAATATTCCTCCTAGGCTCCACAGTATCAGTCACGTGTATTCACATGATCCATTTCCTAACCAACATTTTTACAGTCTCGTCACACTAAAACACTTTGTCAGGAAAACAGGCTGCTATATTTGTGGTAGCCTCTTTACAAAGCCAGCATGACACTCTATCATGGACACTGTCATGATAGCCTACAGGCAGTACGCAGTGCTCCCTCCAACATAAATGTGTCTGTGACTCTTATAATCAGTACAGAAGAGTATTTTAGGAACCCATCCTTAAATGTGGGCTGTAATAATGTGATCTAACCCATGAAACGACTTGGCTATAATAAGGTGAATCACAACCACAGTTTTAACAAGGATTAGGGGACATATTAGCTGTTATATTATCCTCATCCAAGATTCTTGTTAATTTTACAACTGATTTTAAGATCTGGCAGATATCCATTAGCCAATTTAGACTACATAGGCCACAGAGGATTTGAAGTGAAGGTTGAGTTTATCGGCATGGGGGGATGACAAAAATATTAATCTCTCTCAGGATATGGGCTTTTGTGGTGCACTTTTTTTTATATTTTTGGGAACTAAAACTATTAAAAAGTCAGTACTGTGCTCACTTTTGGCTCTGCTTTTATTTAACCTTTTCTCATTTTTATCATCTGTGAATATAATTAAACACCTTAAACACCATTTTGTTTGTGACTTTTATGTTTTTGTGACTTTTTTTTTAAAGATCTGCCACATTGTCCTTGAGGTAAGATTTTGTAAGTTGCTGTTTATTCAAAAGTCATTGAACTATTTACATAAATATAGTTACAATTTTGTCTCCTATGTTAGGTTTTCTGATAAATCTGTTAGAATCCACATATGGAATGTGTAAACAATCCATCGTGTCATTAATGAAATCAGTACATCTTGCTTTGGTGAATGAATGACAGCAGAGTGTGTGAGATACATTTTCAATTGACACTCAGTCACACATTGTAAGGTTTGTGAGGTTGGACTCATCCAAATCAAACAAATAAAGTTGTCAGTGTTTCTGTAAAACATGGTCTTGAAGTCTGTGTGATATTTGTAAGGAACTTATCCAAAGTGACCCCAAAAAAATTAAATGTGAGTGTATTGAAGTGTTAAATCCACTAAGGGTTGAAGTAGTCACTCAATCCAGTGTTTTTTTAAGAAAGTGCCCTTTAACTGCTTCTTTTCCTCCAGACACATGAGCTAAAACAACTTTCCAGCCACACAGATGTTCAATTCAGACTCTTATAGACATCCCTGTCTTGATCTTGATCTCACCCACACAGAGGCATCTTATTTCATGGATGTGAAACTAGATTCATAAAAAGTGCACAAAAGAACAGTGACTCTGTGAATGTAACAGCTCCCTCATGAAATAGTTTTTGCGCTTTATTGTCCACTGAGTATTCAAGAATAAGCCGATACATGAGTGAGTGTAAATTTCACAAGCCCAGATTTTTCATCTGCACAGAGATGAAACAGTCTCGCCTCAGAGTGAGGAAACCCAGGAAGTGATTAGTTTATAGAGCGTGCATGAGTTACGGTCTTGCGGTTCTGCAGACGTGTCCTACTCTGTGGCAGTGCGACGTGGGAAAAGTGAACTTTCAATGCTGTGCGACTTTATGGCTGTTCATCATGTTTTGTTTGACACGTACAAAAGTGAGGTTTACCATTTCCCCTTACAGTGTGGTATTACAATCACAAAGGCTGATGGATTTAACAGATCCCAGTGTCACTTATTTTGCACTGGAGGGGAGTTTCTGAGTCAATTATTAAAGAACTGCATTTCCTTTTTAAATAGGGTATAATTTTTGATTAAAATTGATGGAACAATACACAAGCTAATTTCAGCCAAAGCTGAATAATGTCTTCAGATCAAGACTTTAAAACCTAAAGAAATTCACTTTACTGTGACAAATCCTTATATTTAAGAAGCTGGACCCTGGGAATATTTTTTTGACTGAAAAATGACTAAAAGAATTTATGGATTATTAAACTTAATAGAGGAAGCATGCACCCTATGTAGTAAAAATTGAGCGACAAGGGACCATATCTGGATGATGGTGAAGCTTGGGTGAATACGCATTACTACGTCTCTATTCAAAATTGAGAACATGCCATGATAGCAACGTGTCAGTCCCAAGGTAGCTATGCCCTAAAGCATACCCTGCTTTGTTGAACATAATGCTAATGAACATAATGAACATGATGCAGTTTTGTAGAGGACTTGCAACTAGCGATTGAGACCATAAAATGTTTTTTTCTCATGAGCTTACAAATAATTTGACTTCTTTTTCCAACCACTGGAGTTGCCCCCTGGCTGGTAATTAGAAAGAGTGCAGATTTAAGGCACTACTCTGAAACTCGGGTCATTGTTTCTACTGTCTGTGGTCAACAATTATTGGATATATAGCTATTTGATTCAGATATTCTTGGCCCCCAGTGAATGAATCATAATTAATTTTGTGATCCCCAGACTTTCCTCCTAGCACCACTAGCATTGTCATTATGAACCTGTTGGCAAGTTGATATTAGCTTTTGGCTTTAAGCACTGCTGTGTCCTTTTACAGCCTCGCAGAAGTAGAAGTGCGGCTGTAAACTTGATCTTTTAATCTTTAAATCATAAAAGTATCTAATATTCATTCAACTATCAGTGGGAAATAATCTGATATTTGTGCTGCAAAGAAGAGGAAAGTGATTTTACCATGAATCTATCTGGATCCAGAGACAACACAGTAATGTCTGTGTGGGGAAAAAGAAGATAAATAAAGAGTAAACACTTAATCCTATCCCTCAAAAGTTGTATTGCTGCGTATAAGTGTGAAGCATCACATTTAACCCCCTCAGTGCTGCCTCAGGCTCCGTGACCTACAGTCACATCACTCTCTCCTTTCATCTCCTCAGACATGTGATCATATTACAGGTCTTATGGTAATTACACCACAGACAAGGAGCAAGAAGCAATCAGAAACTTTAAACTCCTATATTTGTTACATATTACCAATTAGTCAAACTGACTGTCAACTATGCACCGGCTGAGCTGATATTTGAGACTACATGCTTTCCTCTAACATGGGGGATGAGAGTGCCTACAGGCTCGTTTACTCCTTTGTTAGACTGTCTGTATGTGTTGTCTTGAGCAAACCTGAAGGGTGTTTATAACCCAGAGATGTTGCAATATTTTCTTGAAGAAAATATAACAAATCTGGAGCCACTTTTTGCAACCCTCCAGCCAAAGGACATGACTGCACAGAGAAGCAGCAGCCTGACGCAACAGCATTTAAATCATAAACCCGAAACGTCGGGTCAAATACCACACAAAAAACCCGCAGAACTGTTTGCTCCTCCTTCCAGAGAAATAGTATCTACAGCATCCTATAATTGTCAGCGGTTTCCTCAGTGATGTGCCTACAGGGCGGGGCGGTAGCAGTGTGTGAACTGACAGGTGGTTGAGCGGTTAGCTGGGTGTAAAACAGCTCTTTCCTCTATCCCAGATCAGTGGAGCTGTTGACTCACACACATATCCCTTTCTCCACCCTCCGTTGCATCGACACAGCCACTAACAAACAACTTAACACGGTGTGGAATGTGGCTCAACACTAAAGCAAGAGTAGAACAGGTCTTAATGAACCACAAACAGCCGCAGGGCTCTGGGGCGCCAGCACCTCATATAACTGACTGTGACTATTATTATTATTATCATCATCATTCCTTCCTTTGCTCTATCATTTCTCAGATAGTCTGGCTGTTGCCAAAACAACAGCTTGTTATCTGAGGAGTGATCAGCATGTGCTAGCAGAAGGTTTGGCCTGCTGAATTCTCACCACGGGCTTCGCATTCGGGTGAAGTGCTACAGGTGTGAGCATTCTTTTGTGGACTGGAGAGGCATGGAAAGATTGCCCTGTGAATGAGGGTAGGAAACAGCCACACCTTTGAGGCTAAAGATTCCTGAGATAAGGATTACCTGTGAAGCAAAGGTCAGAAAAAAAAAAATTCCCAACAATCTCTACTCCATCTACTTTATCCCTCCAAAGTAACTCACAAATAGCAGACGACCTTGTTACACCTCTTTAAGACTTAATTACTACCTGTCAAAGGACAGGAATCTTCTCTTTTTTACAAGCCCATAATAGCCAAGAGCATCAATCTTCTTTGTGGTGTAACTCATCAACCTAAAAGGGTGGATAAGTAATCTGGCAGATGAAAGATAAGAAGGAAACCATGTGAGTCAATGCAACCACATAGAGAGGTGGTAAAATTCTTTGTGTCTTTCTGGGCGGTGCCACACCACACCGTTTTGCCTTAAGCGTAAAGGGAAGCAGGGGTGCAGCAGGCTTAAGCAGCGAGGAAGCTGGCAAGAGGTGTCTGCTGGTGTTCTCTGGTGTCTCGCCTGCCAGGCAAGTAGGAGGTGGTGTCATGTCCCCAGTGTCAGCCGCTCCCCAGCCTGAATCACTCCTCTGTTCACCCGTAGAGTGACGGTGAGGGCAGTGAGCTCATCACAGCATTTCAAAGGTGAGTGATTTATATGGCAGCTGTTCCCCAGTGTGCCTTTTTGAATGCCCGTGCCCCATGTTTAACAGCTGACAAACACATGCTTTTTTTTCTGTCACGGTTGCATTTATGGCCTCACACACAATTCTATTAGTGCAACCTCAACCATACAAGGATATAAAGAAGTTTTTATGATGCAGTTATCGCAGTCAATCAAGCAGGGTGACTACTCCTGCACACGCTGACATGAAGACACAAGCAGCAGCATGATAACAAAGACTTTAAGAGCAAACAGTTCAAACAGCTGAACTATTCTCAAGGTCACAACTTTTGCTTGCTGTTTTATTGTTGCTTACATTTATCAGTTACAAAACTTTCATTTTATATGTTGTGCAAGCTCCTTAAAATGAGCAAAGGCTCAGAAGTAGTTTCTAGATTTGTTTGATATTTGAGACCTCTCCATTAGGCCTAACCCATAGCAGCACACTGAGAGAGTGTAACCTTATTTCACGCTGGCTCTCAAATAGTGCCGAGAATTTGCGAGGCAGTTAGTGGCCGTCATTAATAACGGCCTAGGCTGGGTTGACAGCTGCTGATTGGAATGAAGATCTGCTCTACAGCAGACAGCTACAAATTTCCCTGACAGCCAGGTCTCCATTACTGGGCGTCAGCTGCCAAAACAGCAGTAATCAGAGAAGGAGAGAGCAGAGAAAACACGCTTTCTTGCAACAGACACCTTCCTTTTCCCTCTGCTGTTATAAAACATAAACACAAAAACACATACATACACGTGAAACCGACTGTATTATTGCAACAGATATACTGCCCAAATTACTGCTGAACATCTGATGGGTTCATCTGTTTCTGTGAGCTTGTTATAAAAAGACCGGACCAGTGCACTTTTGACTTTTTATCATTTTTGGTGATTATTCATGAGGGCTAAATGACAATCAGTGAAGCCTCTTATTTTTCAAGCTACATTCATGATTGCCTAAGAGCCACAGTATCCTCTAGATTTATGAGTACAACTCATGAATTAGCAGAAGCAAATATAGCTTGAGAGAAATGTAATGCCGCCCCAATTAGGTCTTTTAACAACATAATGAGGATATAATAAAAACATTTGCAGACAACCAGTTTAATGTTTTTAGCAATATAAGTTGGGAGGCTCTTGAGATGTTTATGTCGATCTACCCACCGTTCTGGTTCAGGCAGAAATATCAGAACAACTACTGGATGGCTGGGCTTAAAATTGTGTGCAGACATTAAATTCCCCTGAAGATCATTACTGTTGACTATGGTGATCTGTCAGATGTCTCAAATACTATTGGATGGATTTCATTAAAAATTGATGCTCATCTATGTCTCCCTCAGAATAAACTGTAATAGCTTTGGTGATCCTTTGTCTTTTAAACTAGCTCCACCATCGTGTCAAAAATTCACTTTGTCCAGTTCATGTTCAGTGTGTAAACACTGTCATTGCGAGCACGCTGATGTACGCATTTAGCTCAAAGTATTGCTGTGTCTAATCACAACCTCACAAAGCTGTTAGCATGACTGTAAAATCATATTATTTTATGGTTATGTTTAGACACTCAAAACACTTGGTTGGAGTTGGGAAAAGCTTGTGGTTCTGTGGTCAAATCTAGAAAAAGGTCACAGCTGACATGCGCCATTTAACAGGTCTAATTTTACAGTATTTAACCCAAAGCCACAATCTTTTACTATCCTTAAGCAAAGTGTTTGAGTGGCCTAAACCTAACCACGCAAGGACAGGATGTGTACTGTGTCAACTGACCGCCTCAATACGACTTCTGTGAAGTACAAAAATGGAGCACTTCCTTTACTGGAAAGACAGTTAGTGCACATAAACCAGCCAGCAATTATCTTTCCTTCTGAACATATTTGGTAAAACAAATCTGTAGTGTATAAATGTAATTTATATGAGACATGATTGGAAATTCATATGTAAACTTTGCTGTTTTGAAAACACATTTGGGGGACTTATATTGTTCCCCTTAGTCTTTATTTTTTCCTGCATAGGATGCCAAATGAGAGTAAGCCAGAGACTTTTTGGCCAAGGGCGATGCAGCCAAGGAGAAATATTAATTTCTTAGGAGCATAAAAGTCAAAGAGATTTAATATATATATGCAAAATTTTAGCAGGTTATTGCAGAGTAATACAGTAATTTCATCAAAAAAGAGTATCTGCATAATTTTTTACAAGGGTAAAATTATAGATGCTGGGCAACTCTCAAGCCTCAAAGAGTGTTTTCCACATGAATTGCAGTCAGGCTGAGATCTATTAAAGTGTGCATCGTGTATGCTTGCACACATGCAGTTTTCTAAAGATAGGGAGCATCTACAGTAATGTTGAGAAGCCAAAATTACACTGATACGTTCCTAAAAACTACTGATCATGTAACTGTACTTGTGTAAGCATGGAAGGCGGTCACAGTGGTTTTTCAATGGGAGAAGTAAAAGTAAAAGTCTGTGGCCTTGAACAGTTTGATCCCTGTAATGACAGAGGGCTTTGGTATGGGTCAAGCTGTCAGCACGCTGCTTCCACTGATCTCTGCTGCTCCCAACTGCAAAGCATGTGAACATGGTCATCTGCATGCTCACGCGCACACGCACGCACGCACGCACACACACACACACACACACACACACACACACACACACACACACACACACACACACACAC
>JAQMCX010000050.1:15722528-15776902 GCA_029814765.1 Acanthurus leucopareius | reverse complement strand
GATCTCGCACGCTCGCACACACACACACACACACACACACACACACACACACACACACACACACACACACGTTTCCTTACCCTCAGAGAACATTACATTGACTTACATGCATTCTAATCCTAACATAAGTCTTCACCCTGAAAATGAATGATTTGCATTATGGGGACTTGACATGAGCAAAAAAAAAAAAAAAACACACGCTCATCCTCTCACACACACACTCTATCAGCCAGAGACGTTGTATCCACTAACATAAGTCTAATGTATTAGACTAATTGAGATATGAGGTCAAAAGCAGACACACTTCAAAGAGATACAGCTTTCCTCACTTTTTAAAAATAATTTCTTTATTATATTTTTTTTTATGAATGGTGCCATTAGCTCATTGTGGGTTCTGGAAAAATATTTGTTATGCTTCATTTTAGCCAAAAATCCATCAGCCCAAAAATGATGTGGCAGCACATTAAAATGAATCATCTCTTAAACATCCTTCTGATGCTGTTCTACACATAAAAACTCCTATATGCACTCTGTGATTTAAGTACAGGACAGATTAGGTATCAGAGCCTCATAGATTACACAGACACATGAGTAATCACTGATGCCTTATTTATTCAAGAAACTCAGCTTCACATCTTATACCAACTGAACAAACAAACAAGCTCACAATGCACATCAATCCCCTGCATAAGCATACAGTACAGATGAACATGCATGCATACAGACTGCAGAGCTTTCACAGGCGGTGGCAGACGACCAAGAATGGGAGGCTTCATTTTATAGCTGCCTCTTCCTTGTCAGCTTTACTCCTGGCAGCAATAAAACACTCCATAATAAAAGGCACTATCCCAGAGAAGCAGCAGGACTGCAGCTATAGATAATCCACTCAGTGCACAGCGTTTGCATTTCTTGCCCCAGAATTCATTTTGTAGGTTTACTTCAGCGTTCTCTGGTTTAAGCATAATGGAAAGCAGAAGGCTATGGCTTAGCTGCTGGATCAATGTGAACAAAGCAATATCGTGACCTTAGCTACAAGTGGGAGTGCAAGCTGGTTAATTAACACCTAGTACATTATCTTAACAAGGCATTTAGAGAGAAGACATAATTAAACCTCCAGATAAAAAACTAATAAGGAAGAGAAGCTGTCGGAATAGCAAATTAACATGCTTTTTTTTCATGTAGACACAAGTGATTATAATCACTCTGTAACATAATGAAATGAAACTTAAGTCTACTTCTATACAGTCAAAGGGAAAAAAAAAAATTGAACATGATATTTTATTTAAAGGGAACAACTCTTAACTTTGCCCATGTGTTCCACTGAATAATTGCACTGCTTCAAAATCATTCACCGCAATTTATGTCTGTGTTGCAAATCTGTGGTCAAGGTTACTTGGAAGAATAGCACAAGTATGTGCTATTATTGGCAATACAGTTCACACAATATTTATGACACAGGATGTCCCATCTGGAGCTGTTTCCTGTCTGCTGGCTCCCCCGAGGACAAGGTTGCCTGGAGCTCTAGTAGCACTTCCCTGGGACATCTGCTCGTCCCCTCTGGGTGAAATGCAATACAGTCGCCGACTGCAGAGTACTTTTAGCTCAGACAAAACAGTTTGTATGCAGATATGATGATATGATGTTTAGAGCTTTTCTATGATAGTGAACTCAACACAAGGAATTTGAGGACACGGTTTTTACACAAGTGTGATTAGATTTTTTATTATTCTTCAGAATAAACTGTTAGTAACTTAAACAGAAAAAGTTATCCAGAGATTAATTACTGATTAAAAAAAATCACTTATGGCTGTCCTAAGTTTTTATTTACAAATTGTTATAAATTTAGAAAAATGCATTTTCTAATTTTTTTAAGATTCTAGGTGACGCCTTTAAATTGCAAACTCTGTCAAAGACACAGTACAAACCTCAACTACATTTAAAGGTACATTTAAAGTCTTCCTAAGCTACCAGTAAACAAAATTTCTTGCTACATTCAGCGTTGCTCTCTCTAACCTGTGTGTATTTCTTGAGGGCTGCGAAATAGCTCTGAATGCAAAATTTTCCCCATGAAACATTCTACGACTTTTCTTAGAAGTTTGAAACTTGCACTGTTTACGTCATTGTTAAATTGAAGTCTTCTTTGTCGCAGTTTTTGCTGGTTCATTGCTGTATACATACAGTAAGTGAATCACCACCCCCCTGCAGACTGATCAATGTTGGTCTATTAAATGCAAGAAAATAGTGAAAAATGTGAACTAGAAGTCTTCTAGTTGCTCTTTTTATTTGTCCAACTGTCCAAAACCAAAAGATATTTAGTTTATTATAAAAACAAACAAACAAACAAACAAAACCAGCTAGCATTTACATTAAGAAAGCTGGAAAACATTAATCAATTATTAAATTTGGAAGCAATGCATGGACTAAACATTACAGTGATGTTGAGTATACTGTATCATAAACCAGGGGCACAAGGTTCACAGCAGCAGAATTGGCAGCTGCCATGTTCAATCACATCAGTAAAACATCAAACGACAGTGGATTATTTCATGAGAGTGTTTGTAGATAACATCTGCCATTAAAAATATCTGTAACTTTATCTCCTTTTGATAACCATCTCACTACAATCTAATTTGTGGGATTCGGAGTCCTTGTTATTGGATGGTAAAGGTAGGCGTGGCCTGGGGGAGCAGACTCTAACAAGGCAACAGGCCTGATTTAACACAGCGTGAAACTGCTGTTAGTCATAGATCGCCATGACAGCAGCTCTCATTATCACTACCTGGATATGCATGGCATGGTTGTCAGAGCAACGCAGGCACAGGGGACGGCCACACATGAACGCCACAAATCTGCTGAGAAATGGGATGTCTGATCACTCTCACCAAACCTGATAGAGGTACATAAATTCAGTTCTGTCTGTTCGACTTTATGGATGTTACTGCACAAATGGAAATGCAGGTACCTTATTAAAGTTGAAAATTAAGAGGCAGAAATGTCAAATTAATTCATGTCTCCCATTTTTCTTTTTAAATACGTTGAATGAAAGGTGAGATGATACCTGAATTTCAAAATGACAAAACTAAAAACAGGTAGATAGAGAATAATGCACAATGTCCTTAGTTTTGGAACCTTCCAGCCACTCAAATCAGACCAGCCTCTCATGCCTGTGTCCTTCTGTCAAGTGTTGCGGGGCTGCCAGTTTCTCCTTCTCCCCCTCTGCTCTGTGTGCTGAGGGCTCCATGACTGCAGGTGCACAGCCTGTCTGCCCACTACAGGTGGGCCCAAGAGAGAGCTCACATCTCACTCTCTTGGCTCATTAAAACCTTCAGCTGTTCCTCTCCCACCTTCCCCCTCCCCCCCCCCTCTCCTTCAGTCTCATACGGCTGCTCACACCACGCTGATCACACCAATCAAGCTTTGATTTACAGTATTTACACCATCCTCCTGTCCCCATTGTGGATACAGGGAATCTGAGGAATGCCCCTCCCCCTCCCTGCCCTCAGTGCAGCCAGCATCCTACTAAATGTGAGCCAATCAGTGGTGGTGGGTGGAGTGCCAAGCCACAGAGCACTTCTTCCCGTTGGCAGCCTTCCCTGTGGTGGCTCTGATCACAGCGCAGTGTTAACAACACGTGACCTGGCCCCGCAGCCCACAGTAATTGAGGTTACATCCCAGGCAATACCTTGATGAATAATTAAAAGGCCAGAAACAGAACTCAGAGTGACTTAGCCAGCGCCCTGGGGTCTAATAACGTGCTTGGACTGTATTAGGTAATCTATCCACTGGTGCCAGTTAGTGTCGCACACACACACACTCATGCATAAGCGCACAATTGGGCCCAGATAAAGGCAACACAACAGTATCAGTCATTGTCAGGGCAGAATGCTGGTTATGGCTCTGCAGGAACAACATGAGGAATTATTTCAGGGTGAGTAAGGGGAACTTATCTTGCCAGTGATGTGGAGCAAAATTGAAAACGCAGCAGAAGGGCTGCCTGGTGTTGTGATGTACAAGGATGAGAAGAGTGTTTTTATGAGACGCTTTAAATCAGATTAACAGACAAATAAAACTTCAACTACTGGACAGTGTTCTTGTTCTTTCTCAGAAAAAACACAAAAAAAGACATTTGAAATGTTAATGCGTGCACAGTATACTTTATGCGTGAGTCAGTGTTGTGTATGTGCGTGAGTATTTGCACGTGTAACAGGAACTAGTCTGTGACCTTGACCGCACTGAAACCTGAGTGTGGAAACACTAGCCCCATTTATAAGTTGCCATTAAGCCTGCAAAGGTGATAAAGATGTACCTCCATACCAGAACCAGCCGTTAAAGCCACCGGCGTCATTCACAGGGTGACAGAGGTCATTCACACTATGCTAAAATATGACTTGTTTTATGGACTGCAACCCTGAGTATAAGATTAGAAACTACATATCTAACTGACTCATTTCTCCGGTGACATGTCTTGTGACAAAACACAGAACAAGAAAGAGCTTGTAAGAGTAAATTGATGTAATCATGAGTAATAGGTATTTACAAATAAATATAGGGGGGGGGACAAAGAATATGAAATTGCAATATCAGAAAACATTTGAAGTTACAAAGCCACAGAAGTAATTTTGAGCCAAAGGAGGACAAATTATGTGTGTCATCATGCAGTCTCAGGAGTGAGCACAAAATAATTGCAGGATAAATTGCACCAGGCTGCAAAAAAGTGTGCTGACGTACATACCAATTTAAAACCTAAATGACAAATTTGTAAAGGGACTACTGTGTTTATACTCTGGACGAAATTGCTGTTTACATGTTCTGTGGGTGCAGTATGTAAAAGAGAACAGTGTGGCCCTTTCCTCTGACAAGCCCCTGTGTGTCACAGCTTCAGCAGTAAGCAGAGGGGAGCTGCCAGTGCAGAATAATTAAGACCTCTGTGGAAGTGACAGGGTCACTAGGAGGTATGCAGCATAGCAAAGCTCCTCTTCTCAGCTGCTTCCTCTGTGAGCTGTCACGGCCGCTGCGTATTTATAGCAGCATGGCGCAGCACTCTCCCTCTCCTCTCCCCTCTACCTCCCAGACAGATGTCACCTTCAAGCCACCATCTCTGGGGCTAAACACAATGCTTTCAGCAGCCTAACAAGCCGCACACACAGGCAATCAACAGAACAACAGGAGTCTGAGGACAACATCAACGTAGCCTCATTCACGCTGACTTTACCATGCGGGCGGGCAGGCGACAGTCCGCCTCTCCCAATGGACTAGCCTTCTTTAAATAACAGCATAAACCACAGCTAGTCAGTTAGTGTTAGTCTGCAGCAAGAAGGCCCCAGGGCTGGTGACACAATAACACACAGTCAGGATGGAAAAGTTACAATGGTTGCCACTCAAGAACAATACTTTAGCCAGCACACAATCCTGAGAACTTATTTTTAGTAATTCAATTCCATGCAGATGCTTTTGGGTACAATAATGAGACTTTAAATTTGATTCCATCCATAAATAATATCTTTCAGAGCTTTCTAATCATTGGGCACTGTAAACAAGGCAAGCACGTCCTCACGGCAAACAATAGAAAGATTTCCAAACTCATTTAAATTTCAACACAAAAATATATTTAGAGAGAAAACAGAGAAATATCTTGAGTGTGTGTGTGTGTGTGTGTGTGTGTGCATGTGTGTGTGCGCGCGCGCAATGTAGCTGACTTTATGTCTGTGCCTCAGATAAGAGACGAATGGTGGGCCTCTGTAATGTAAGCCTGACTGACTGAATGTGTTGACATAGCTTTAATTCAGCTTGATACCAGACACCAGTAGTCTGTCTGAGCCTCTGAGTGCAGGGGGTGCTAACCTCTCAGAGATTCTCAAAATACACAAACACCAAGCACGACTGGTCAGGAGGGATTAAAATAACTTTTCTGAGTGCCTCGCTCATATGCTGTCATTTCCACACTTGCCTTCAGTCAGCAATATAACTTATTCAAACATAGCAAAGCACCAGTTAAATGATGAGTAAACCTTTTGGTTAATGATCTATTAGACATGTATTTGTAGATATGATTAGGATCTCATTTAGCCTGGTGCAACCTCTCTGCTCTGTGTATCTAGAAAGCAATAAAGGTCAATTACAGCGTTCATACACATAAACATCTTGTACAGGTAACAGATGCAATTTATGACTCTGGCTATGATTTGATCCTTTAACCTTAAACAGATTGCTAATGTGTCAGACTATCTGCCCAGTAGTGTGTTCTCAAGGCTAGGGTAACACACCCTGAGCCTCCAGATGAGGTGTTGGTTACTCAATATGAGCATGTCTTGCAGGTCATAAGCCTGTCACTGCCAAAGTGGGTTTCTTTTACTGCCACAGTGGCGATAATCAGCTGATACTGGCTGTCAGTCGACATGGCTATGAGACAGACAGGGGACAGACTCAGAGGACATGCGATCGTCCTGCTGACAAGTATCCCTAAACCCCAGCTGCTCTGTCGGCTCCTCTGTCATGTGGGAGGAGCGGTGGTAGAAAGGCTGAGGGGGAGGTGGCAACAGGGCCCCGCTGAGAAGGGGAGAGGGAGAGAGTCTTATGAGAGCACAAATTTCAGCACCCCTGCATTGCTGTGCACTCCACCCCTCTCAGCAGGCAGTTCCCCTTTCCCTTCTCAGCTGTAGTGCTTCACTAAAGCCCCAAGAGGGCAAGGCACCGGCTGGATGACAGGCCTCAGTAACCACAGGCCCTGGGATAAGCCAACAATCAGGTGCTACATTGTTTAAGAGTGTTAGCTCAGATTAGACTGGTATTGTGAAATGTCACAGTATCCTTGGGTGTCCTGACTATATCAAAATATCTTCTTATCTGTATATTTATATCCAAACCCACATGTTTCTATGTATCTACATATATCTTTCTATTCACATACATCTGTATATCCATATATATTTGTGTATCTATGTATATCTGCATATCTAGACAGACAGAAAGATAAAACAGAGGACAGAAAATAGATTATTAAGCTTGCATAATTAAGCATAATTAAGCTTGAGATAGGATGGGCCAGGGCTAGCTGGTTAGCATGCTAACTTCAGTAGATACCTCTGCAAGATAATATATAGATGTATTGTAAAAACTATTTTGTCTTCACATTCAGTTGATAAAGTTAGTTTATTTATTAAATGTTTTAACCATAATTCTAGTCCTCTGGTCAGTTAAATTCCATCTCAACCAGCCACAAGATTAAAATTCTAATTGCAATGTATATAGCAGTATAACACTAAGAGACTATTTTACATATTTAAAAATTTTCTGTTGATATTAACTCACCTTTGCATGATTAAAAATTTTGCACACATTTAAATCCCTTGAATTTCCCAATCTGTGAACTCAGGTGGCAGTTTTCATTTGGATTCAGCAAAATGAGAATGTGTTGGATAATGTTCCCAGCTGTAAATAACCCTGCTGCATCTACAGTTTAAATATAGAATTGTATCCTACTGCTTGGAAAGCTATGCGTTGCCTGAAAAGTTCAGCCCCATTAATTAGTGTAAATTTAACTGTGGCCCCTTATAGACGTGGTGTACTCGCTGTGCGCTGACATGCTCAAATGATCCTACATCAACACAAACGTGGCAGAGTTCATCTGGAAACCCACAGTGCATGACGAGCAGGGTCTGTGAGAGCCTGCTGTCCTCTCGGGAGTGGGGGTTGGGGGGTGTTTGGTTGACCCCTTCGGTTTGATTGGCATGTAAATGGCTCAACTAGAATCTTCTTTCCAAGAAATGTGCTCATGTCTGTCAGTGCAAAGAGCAGCTGGCAGGAGTAAAGACAGCAGATCAAGTCAGCTTTAAGTGTTAGAATAAGATCCTCACGGCTCTCTCTGCCATTTAACAGCACACCAGACTGTCTCACTTTAGACGCTCATTAGCAAACCAAGGACTTGTTATTTCAGTGCAGAGGGAATAGCTGCTCATGAACAAGACCCACTCTATTCACTACAACCCAATGCTGTGATTACACTGATAGACCTTCCTACTTAAAAGAGCCTCTTATTGACACATAATGAAAAATGATATGCGTTTTCATAAACACAAGCATTTGCAGCCTTGATTTCTCTCAACTTTATACATGAGCCACCATTCATATAGTGACGGACTGAAATGTTATTCTGATGGCTTCTAGTGCAGACTCAATGCCAATGTTCTGCTGAGCTGTAGAGAGACACATATACACCCTCACATTCCCCCAGTCCCAGCCAATTGCAAGTGTTGAGGTGTTGAGTGTTGATGGATGCATATCCTCTCACATACAGCAGTGAAATTACCAGTGAAGAGGCCTGAAGAGCACTGCTCTTGGTCTCCTGTTGCCTCACTTACCCATCAGACTAAATTAACACTCACACCACTTCTGATTTAAAAAAAAAAACATTCAAGAAAGGTATAGTGAGGTTTCTTTATAGTGAATTTGAACAGGGCACTACTCATATTAACAATTCTGCATAACCACTGCATAACTTAGGTCCATTCTTTGACCTTGATCTATCTATTTATACCAAAGTTTTCAAAGTGGGAGCCATGGCCCTCTTAAGCTCTCAAGAAGGGCCTGAGCAAATAAGAATAAAGATAAGAAAAAACAAAAAATAAAATACAGAAAAGTGAAATACTATTATAATCATGTACATTATTTAAAATATAATTAAATATATTGAAATTCTTATCGATATGCTCATCTATCTTCTGCTTGCCAGCCAAAACATCACTCCTCAAATCATGAGCTGTCAGTGTTGACCTGGTACCTTGTGCATCTGTTAGCTTGCTTGTTAGTAGCTTGCTTGCTAGTTTCTAGCCAGCGCTAACCAACAAGCAAACCTATACTAAACAAAAACATTTTTAAAAGGAAAAGACCTGTTTAGCAAACCACCAGCCCAACAGACAGAGGCTCAGCTGCAAACACTGAAGAGCTCTTGGACAAGTAAAACTCCCAAGTTTTTTTGCATTTGTTGTAGTATCGTCATTTAATTTTTACAGACATCTTGTAAGTGGGGGGAGGCCAGCCATGAGCTTAATTTATTTAGGGGTCCATGGCATAAAAAAAAGTTTGAAAGCTTCTATGTGTTTGAGCACACAGGCCAAAAAAAACCAAAACAAAACAAAAAACATTCCCATCGATGACCAAAGAGAACTTGTCTCTGCAATCAAGATATAAATTCATTACATGAAAAAGTTATGAAGCCATAATTGCAGATGATTGTTGGCTGTGGTGCCAGACTAACCCTGAGCAAACCCTTTTAGCTACAAATGCCCAAACTTTCCTTTAACCCTAATCTATCACCTCAGTTATCCTGCATGATTAATCAGGGGCCTTAAATAACTAAGGCAGGTTGATTAATCGAAAGGGGTGAGGTGTTGAGATCAGGCCCTACAGTGAATGTGCAAAGCCAGCACACGGCTCGTACTTCTGTGGCCACTGCCATCTGTCTCCCAGTGGGACTTGTCCCTCCATAGCGCCCCGTGCGACCATGCAACTACATTACTAACAAGTTTCTGACACATATAACACCGGTGTCCTCTGGCTAGGACATTCTGCTTCTGTGGCAGTTCATTTTCTTAGATCATCAAAATGTTTGTGAAGCGTTGCAATATATAATTTTATTTCTTACTTTATTATGGGACTAAAAGGAAAAGTACATGATATGTAATATTACCTGAGCTAGCACATGTCATCTGTCCAGCACAGTGAGAGCTGAGACAGTGGCAGAGAGGTCTAATAGCTCCTCTTGGGTAGCAGCCCCGGTGTCAGACAGACAGGGCAGACAGGTGGCACACATTTGGATGTGGTAAATCTCTGCTCTGCTGTCAGAGAGCACGCTTCTCTCCAAGCTGCAGTAAATGTGAGCTAATACGAACGCCTTTCACTCTGAAGGTGACATGAGAAATCGCTCCCCGGAGGAGCAGTGAGGGGGTCACGTTGGTGGTGTGTGTCAGTCTCAGTCTATGTGTATGTATTGAAGTTTATTTGTGCACATGCATTTGAACTTTTCAAGGACTATGCAAATCCCAGTCAGTTCAGCAATGATAGAGGCAGACCCAAGCTTGTCCTGTCACACATGTTTACAGTCTCTTGATGATAAGTATGAATGCTGGGTCTGTTACGCCTTACTTAGCTGATTTAACTTGCCAACCCCAATTGTTTTGCTCAGCAGTCATGGCTCTGGGTCTTAAGTTGACTTACATACTTAAACTTTATGCTAGCTGTTTTGTATTTATCAGTGTTTTTGCAAATACATAAATGTTTCAGATCAGTATCTGCTCATAAGCTCCTGGCATTAGTTGAATGTGAGAGTTATAAGTTATAACAGTTTGATCAAAGAATTGTCGTCCCATCTCATATTGTTTGATTTGAATATTCTAAAAGGCTTCAGTATTCAACAAGAAAAATTACATTCAAGAATAGTCAAAATTTTAAACAAAAAGTCTAGTACTTTCCAAACCAGGAGATCCAATATCTAATATTTGACATCTTCTTAATTATCACAAACCTTTGATTTGTGATTTCATGCTCCTTTTGCTTATCTTTTGTGACTGGTATGCTTGAGTCTAATAATCAATTTGCTCAGAGTGTTTTCTGTTTAATTGTTCCTGAAGCAAGTTAAAGACAGCTTTGTTTTTCACAGTGAATGGGTGAACCTAAAAAGTAGCAAAACTCTGCTCTTTCTGTACACTATAGGGATCGAACGTGAGCAAAATCTAGCAAACAGCATCCATCTGGCATTCTGTCACATTTGGCCAAGTTCCCAAACAGTTCTGTATATAGTCAATAATTATGAAAAGAGCGTTAATGTATAAACCTCTAATTACCAAAGTGTCCTCAATAGGCTTTGAAAGCTCATCAAAAGCTGGGTAACACTGAAATTTAACCCTGAAAATCAGAGTAAGATACTGATAATGAAATAAACTCTCTCACTTATTTAAATGCAGTGATTCCTTCCCATTTTTTGTCTCTGTTACCTTTGAGACCATTCATCACATTACACCTCATTCCTTGAAGAAGTTGTTACATTCAGCTCAAAAAAAAGAAATATTAACCACCTGGTCGAATACTAAACAGAGTACAAAATTTCAGATCATGAGATCTCTCTTGGCAAGTGATCTCTCTGTGTGCTATAAACATCATTTACACTACAAGTTAAAAACAAAACATTCACACACATTTGCAGGTGAATGGAGTCTGCTTGTGTCACGTCTGGACACAGGGCCTTTTGATCTGTGTTGGCAAACCCATAACATTTAGGTGGCTGTTGTTGTAAAACCCCACTGGAAATCCCAGTTATTAATTTATGGACTCATGACCCTTGTTTCTGTCTGTGTCTTGTGTCTGCCTTGACAGCTGCAGATCATATGAGCCATAAAATAGGAGATATGGTAGTGTAATCCTGTCTTTTGGGCTTCAATGCTGTATGCATATCTTGCATCTAAAACTGGCTAACCAAAGTGAACAGCAAGGAGACATGGCCTATAATTCTGATGCACTTGGAGAAGCCAAGAAACAACATCACACTTTGTTTAATATTACAGAAAAAACAACTAAGAATAACCACTTATGTCTACATTGAAATTTATGCAGTGATTATGGCTTGTTTCACGCTTTCCTTATACATTTCTGTATTATTGCAGTGCTATATTTCCCACCCTTCTTATAATAGCACTGCATACTGGACTAATGATATCATAAACAGTGCAGTTTAATGTGACTATTAATACGAGGAGAGGCCGCCTTATTAATTTCACACTAATGAAATCTGACAGAGATGCTCCTAGGCTGGAGAACAGCACATTAACACCACTGTCTGTCACATTTCAAGATGGTAAACACAAGTAATGTAGTAAAACATGCCTCACTCTCTGTCAACAGTTGTCATTTTGTCTTTTAGGCATGACTAGCCATGTAAAGTAGGCTAACACAGACAGGTTTTTTTTTTTTTTTGTCCTCTTCACAGGCGAGGACAAGGTCAATTTCATTTTTCTGTCTAATCCTTGGTCCCTCCCAATGCCAATTATGAGACCAGCTTGGGTAGACACATAAATTGAGGCTCATACCACAGAGAACAGCTCAATTACTGTTAGGAAAGCCGACAGGAACTGTTGATTTATGAGAAGTCATACAAAAGTAATTAAGATGCTATTTTCATTCACATCATGTTGACGCAAGGTAAGGTCCCTGATCTGTAATTTTAATTATGATACAAACGGAACAAAAACAGTGCAAATAACACCCCACTCGTGACAGAAACAAAATGTCTATATAAGGAAATTATTACATATAATAAAGTTATACTCTTTCTTGCATAGATAATAACTTCTAAATACTCCCTCTGGTATTATGTTATCATTACAATGATAAAGAGTGCCGCAGCTTTACAGAGTTTTACTGGCCAATGTCTCATTTTCCACTGCTGGGGGAGGGGAGGAAGTGAGAGAAACATTCTGTTAATTGGACATTGAGTGAGGCTAACAATAAGCTATGCATGGTGAGATTTGCCTTGGAGAGGTGGGGAAAGGATTTGGAAGAAGAGGGGTTATAATTGGCCATAAGATGAGGAGCTCAAGCCAGCTGTACACGTTCAAACTGTGACATTGGACTCTTATTCCCCTCTTCTCCGTGAAAATGAGCTCAAGATTCGGAGCCTCAGGAGACATAATACATGTCACAGCCTACAATAATGGTTAATTTGAAATCATGTAGCACCCCTCTCTCTTGCCGTCTCCCTCGTCTCCCCTTTTCTATTTCACTTCCTCTCTCTCTCCTTCTCTTTCTAGCTCTCTCCCTGAAATAACCCATTCATCCTAAAAATGGTTTTCATCGTTTTTTGCCTCCACCCCCAGCACACCCCCATACGCCATTAGTCCCATCCCTCCATGCTCTAACGACCAAATGCATTTCCTAGATTTTCTCTATAGCAACCCTTATTATCCTGGAGCTAATGTTTTAAATTCAATTGCAACAATCCATATCCAGGCCAATTTACTGTCTCCTTTTTAAAAGCAGCCCTCCCAACACAAGCTTTAGAGAGCTTGTCTGTGGAGCGAAGATAAAAGCAGCTGGCTCACCATATATACAAGCATCCCATCCCAAAACAACACTGCGTTTACTGGTAATGTATTCACACTGGATGTCTTGACAATACATAACCACCTCCTCCACATTTATAAAACACTAAAGCAAATGGGCTCAAAACATGCATGCACATCCTGAAGCATATACATTCATAAATGTACCCTCCCCGTCCACACACAAACACACACACACACACACACACACACACACAAACACACACACACATATACACACACCACTCACATGACCTGCATTGCTCCCTTTCCAGCTATAGGCAAACTGCAGCAGTGGCTATTAATGTTTCACAACATAGTGTATCTGTGTCTTGGTCTCCATTTTTTAAGGGCACACTGCCAGAGGGAAAGCGTGGGAGGAGTTTGGTGGAGGGTTGGGTGTTCAGACACAGACAATATTTCCCCCATCTCTCGTGCCTCAATGCTTCACTGCTCGCCAGACTCAATCACATGTGCGGTGTGCTTTCATGAATTAATAACGGGCACTTTGGAGGCCTGGCAGGAACATGGTGACCACACGCTGATGGAAGTTTAATGAGCAGCATGGGGACCGCGCCGTCATGGCATTGGCGGGTCTCTCTGCGCACTAGGCCATGTCCGCAGCCCTCCCCACAGAGCCACAGTGTTTGGGCTCTCATTACCTAGATAAATATATCTGCCCTCTGGATCAGCCCACAGGCCCTGCTTCCTCCTCCTCCTCCCCCAAGAGATGCTATCACAGCCCTGATTACACTGTCATGCCCTTGGGACAATGGCTAGGCTGGAATCACAAGAACACAAACATCAGTCTCAATTCACTCCTCTGCTAAATATCAGGCCTTCGCAAAGCAGTGGCTTGGCCACAGCATGACACACGTTCAGGATTGTCGAGACAGAGATCACTGAGAGCTTTGACTGGAGTAAGGTTCAATGGTGTTTCCAAAAGGCAATTATCTCAGTTGGATCACATTTGGATTCAGGCAGCAGCACAGGGTAATTACGGAGGTCAGTAGCTAAGAGTGTACTCCCTCCCTCCCCCTCTCTCCCAAAGTCTATCTCTCTCTCCTTCTTCCCTGCTATCCAGGCTCTCTTGGGACTGCCCACTGATGAGTCTCTGAGATGCAACACGCTCATTGATTAAAGACCCGCCACAGGCATTGATTTGAAATGGCTGAGGTACCAGGGTGCAGAGCACCCTGCCCGTCTTAATGACTAGATCAAATGCATCACACCTCCTCAACTGGCCTGGTCCAATACTGACTACATTCCTGACCAACTACAATCATCCAACTAATTCCTTTTTGAACACTCTGAACTTATCTTTGCTCTGTAATTACTGTAATCCACTGGAAGTGTTCTGATCGTTGATATTAACAATCAAAGAAATGTTCCAGCACTGTTAAAAAGAAAACAACAAAAAACCAAAGGATAAATACGGTTAAGTACATTTACTCAAGTATGGCAAATTTTTAAGGTACTTGAGTATTTCCTTATAGTATTTGCAATACTGGAGTATTCACTTAATTCATGAATATTTCTATTCTAATTTACTTTTTATTTTTGCACCACTACAAAGAGGAATATTGTGCACTTTAGGGCTACAACTAGGGATTAGTTTCATTTTAAATTTACCCGCAAATTATTTTCAAAATAAACTGCAACGTTTAGTTTATAGTCCTCGAACTTTTTATTTCAATTACTTGGACAGTTAGGACATAACATAAACAATCCGGCCTTTTAAAAAAAAGTGATACAATATTATCAATTACACTACCAACCCTACAAAATTAAAGGCCTACTCCACTGATTATAAATTTGTCAGCATTGATGCAGCATAATCATTTTTTGTCTACTCAGTTTTTCTTCGTTGTCAAAACCTGCTGCCTACATAACCCACAATGCAGGGCAACCACTGACAGTTCAGGCAAAGATATGGGTGTGTTGTGCTAGTAGCGGTTAAGGTAACTTTAAGCCACTAGCCTCAAGCAGAGATGAGGAGTAGGCTTTGAAGATCTAGTAAACTCACTTCTTTGTAACTTCCTTACTTCAGATTATTTCACTTTCAGATTTTTAGTTTTCTGGCTGAGTGATATCACTTAAGGCCATCGATTCAGGTTTTGTTCAGCTCCCTCTGGAGTCAAAAAAGGCATTTTTCACATACTGTATGCAGTAGTACTAAGCAAGACCTGAGAACAAACTCTGATGTGTAAAATCAGGGAGCAGTTTTTAACAGTCAGTTATAGATAATAATTTACTGACAAGAACATTTCTTCATAAGTACATTTTCTTGCCAAATCTTATATACTGCATCTAAGTTTTATTTTGAATGTGAGACTCTGACTTTTATTGAGTGATTTTACAGTTTGGTATTACTACTTTTACTAATGTAAAGCATTTAAATACGTCTTTCACCATGGCTCAAAACAGGGCATTTACGATGCACAATGCACATTAATATATGATAGTGGTCTGTTGGTGTAATTTGTATTCAAAGAGTAACTGATGGCTTTAGAGGCAGATGTAATATGCACTTGTAATGAAATGGAAAGGCCTCCTTGAATTCCCCGGTGTGGAGGGGTCTCTTCATTTTCTTGCCTCTTGCACCTCTTGCTCTCATGTTTATATAACAGTATAGTCTCAATCATTCTCTCCAGCTGGTTGAAGGTTACCAGGGGCAAGAGGGGTAACAAATGGGCTCTGCGCACCATCTGAGAGCTAGCAGGCTGAAGGCTGGATAATGGCCTGTCATAATGGACAATATAGGCAGAACCCTCCTGAGACCAGGAAACCAAAGAACAAGTAGGCTGAATTATTCATGGTTACCATGGCGGCCCGCACAGCTGCATTACATTAGGCTCTTCATTAGCCGTACCGTATTCTACAAAAAGCTTGAAACTAAAATATGACCAATATTTCCCATTGAGGGAAGACATTATCATAAGCTCTCAAGGGGGTTTATTCCTGCTTAAATGTGCCTGAGTGCTGACCTTCCTCACCACAGTAATAATGTGGTGGGGATTAAAATGTGATTCCATCCACGACAAGAGCTTCTCATGCTTATTCTAATGATGGTTGCACTGTGACAGCTTGGGCTCGTCTGACACTGCAGTCATTTCCCACTAATAAGACACTTAACACAGGGCCTCTCGCTCCTCTCCTCTCACTGAATACTGCAATGAGCTAGACACAAGTAGGAAGAAATTGCACTCTGAGTTATATTTGCTTTTCACCTACATGTACAAATCCATCTGTCACTCAGTTACATTTTGTAGATAATATGGAGAGCGGTATATTACAAAGGTTGCGTGCTTTCTTTATGCATACAGAGCGAACAACTTTAGGTTTTGTCATTATTTTCAGAAGGAATGAGTTCAGTAAAAAAAAAAAAACATTGAAAATTTGCAAGTGAGATTAGTCTGTGTATTTTCAATCCCACGCAGGAATTTATGCCAACATTCAGTTTATATCTCCAGAAATTTCGGAGCCTCTCAGACACATTCTTGAACTCTGCTGTCACATTAAAATCAGAAAACTCATCTCTGCCCTGACTCATAAATTCTTCTCTGTTATCATAATGGCTATCTTCAAGGCTGAGACAACATCCTTATGGTTAGCTAACAGAACAGCATTACACAAATCTGTCATTTAAAAAAATAAATGTTTGAATTTTCAAGCAAATACACCACTACTGCCTCAGGACATAAGTGCTTGTCTCAAAGAGATGAAAGAAAAATGTGCGATTGTGCCCTGTTTCCACACAGTTTTGGTTTGTGTGCATAATTCTGTGTGATGTACGAAGTACACCAACAGAAGGAAATGTCAGGTGGTGTAGTTTTGTAAATAGTTTGTTTGACAACATTTGAACAACTGTTCCTGCGCTCTATATTTTACCCAGCTAGCATGCGCCCAGTGTTAGCTCAATATGCTGTTGTTTCTGTTTGCTAATAAGTTTTAAGCTAAATTTCTTTTGGTACACAGTGCTTAATATCTGTCCAAAATTTGTGGTAGAGGTCACATTTTTTAGACTCAGTTGAGACAAAATTCAGAATAACAGCAACAACTCTCTAAAAGCTCTGAACTGAACTAAACAACAACGAATAAAAAGAGTTTCAGAAAATACACTGGAAACTGCAGAGGTTACTGGAGGAATAGCTAGAATTCAGGTTGATTTACACAAAGCTATGTGGAAATGAGGTATGAGATACATCTCATCATGTTATGTTCATGAGTTATAGGTCATCCTCGAATATTATTGCTACATAATTGTTACAAATAAATCTCTGTGTCACTGATGTTACACCAGTTGTAAACAGACTTATGATCTCTCTAAATAAATGAGATTTGTGAGCCAAGTCTAATTTAAATTGCAGATTGGAAGCATTTTCAGAAATTAATGAAGGTCAAAGTCATAGCTATTCGACAACCTCATGATGACAATGTTAACATGTCATTCTGATACTAAGCATGTTCACCCTTTTAGTCTTGTTAGCATTGTAACACTTGCTAATTAGCATCAAACAAAAATATTGTTTTGTTTGGTAAGTTGAAGACCAATTAAAATTTTAACTAATGCTGGCACTAAATGAGTGGAGGGATCACCAAAATATTACAGTTTATCCTTATCGGCATTAAAATTAAACTACAATTGTCAACCTAAGGGTGATGTTTAAGGATAACTCATTAAAATTGCTTTTCTGGGCACAATGGATACCTCCAACTGTTACTGCAACCCATATTTATTGTTGAGATATTTCACAATAAGTTAAAGTGATATAGCTGCTGACTGACAGGACATCACAGTCTCTAGAGAGGTGCTGTAAAATAACTTGCAGCTGAATTTCTATGGAAAATTATACAATGCTTTAAAAATAAAAATACAAGTGTTTTTCTGACATATAATAAAAGGCCCAAAGTAAAGCAAAGCTATAAAAAAGAGAACAGACTTGAATAACATATGTCACACATCCCAGACTTATATAAAGTGCACATTGCTTTATTGATTGTTTTGTATACGGATGATCTTGTTCATTTAAAATTGTGTGAGTATCTCACAGCATTTAAAACAAGGGAGAGTTGAAAGCAGTAGCAGTGGTGGTGGTGTTGCTATTTCAGTCATCGACCCTTGGATACACACTCTATCATTTATTCATAAGGGGCAGTCTGTCAGGAAAGGATGGCTCATGTTGGCCACTGTACCTTCAAATCTGCAGCTCAGGACCTGTAAAAAAAAAAGCTGAGCAAATGGTTTCATGGACATAATACCTGGACAGTTAGAGTGTCAGTTGAGTGGCTTTCAATTAACTAGAGGTTCCTTGTTTCAAATCCATGAAAAAAATATTTTAATCTCAGCAGCTGGGGAGATAATTGACAGCAAGACCAGAGCAGTTAGTCATCTCACGTTTGACTTAATTCCATAAATGGGGCTCAGACACATGTTGACATGCATGTACACACATGTATTTATCTATTCAGGCTCATGCAGATGCCACACATGCTACATGGAGCCAGTTATGCACGCATGACCTTTCATACATAAACAAATGTACACACATAGACAGAAAAACCAATCCACCCATTCAATCACACACACATTAAACAGCACACACAAACACACACTCACACAGTTAAGGATCCATTTTCGGGGGAAGCAAAATGATTAGCACTGCTGAAACATGAGCGGTTATTAAAACGTCAATACATTGTCATTATAAGTGAAGACTGTTCCCTGAGAGTGAAGATATTGATCCATTCATGTGCTTACTGGTCATCGACCTGGCAAGTAATTTGCTCCCAAACAAATTTGAGATATGAGGTTTCTACTCCATGATGGCCTAAACTCACCTGAGCTGAGGTTTCCACACTGAAAACGGTTTCAGGCTTCAACAGTATTTAAATGTATCCGAGGTTACATCTGATCGTGTGGGCATGGCAGGGACGCCTTTATTCTCAGTAATTACTCACTATCACAGCACGATTTATTATAATAGCTGGAGCCATCTTAGAGCTTTCCATCATATCATTCAATCATCATCAGCAGATGCAGTTTGCCAACTCTTTTTTGAACTGTAGATGTTACTATCAACACAATTCTCTGCAATATAGAATTCTAAATTGTTTCTTTACATCTATAACTGCAAATCTGTGACAAGGTGCTTAACAGTTACGTGTGAGTAAAAAAGCAAAGACCACTTTTTAAGTGAAAAAGGATTTTGTACAACAGTTGTAGTCTTTCAAAACTAAAAAAAGAGTAAAAGGATCCAAACGAACCCCTCTGCAAATCAAAGCAAACTGATTATCTATGGACTTGCACCTCCTGTGCTTTCACTCAGCCTTTGTGCCAGGCCTGTTTGTCGTAGAAACAATGCATTATTTAATTGGATATTATTCAAAAGGTAATTCAAATGCAGACCCAGTCATAAGAGAGACCTTGAAGATTTATGTTTGCTTAATCCTTTGAATTTGTGCATGCTGTGTGATTCAGCAATGCACTGAAGCAAAACCCAATCATTTGAGAAGAAAAAAATGCCCCCTTTAATATTCATAATCCCTTTTGAACTGTAAACTCCATCTGTAGTTTAAAGTGATGACTCATTCAAAGCATAATCTTAATCCTTTTTTACGCAGCTTAGTTCGGAAACCAAAGGGAACTGGGGGAAATTGAAAGCTGCCATCAATGCAATAAACCAGAATCAAATACAAGCAGAAGGGTGCGATGTAATTCTCATTCTCATCCTTATACAAGGGCACTAATGCCATTCATGTGTCCCTCGCTGCTAAGGAATGTAGTGTTACACAAGATGGGAAAAGAATTTCAGGATCTCTACATCAGAAAACAAGATCTTGCACTATTGTGAAAACTCTACGAATCCAACAGAAACAAACCATAAAAATACTACAGCAGTAGGTCATAACAGTTTTACTTTTCCTGAGTTTGAATTTTTCCTTAGACTCCCTTGGCTCCAATAGTTTCACTGTCCAATGCTGCATCAAAACCACTGTGATGATTATGGCCCAAGTTAAACATAACATTATTTAGTTTGATAACATGCACTGTAATAGTGTGACACAATCGTTAAGGTAGTAAGGTCGACACCTCAACCAGATTGTTTTGCTCATATTAGGGTGGATGGATGGAAGGATACTGTTACCATATTTTACTTGCCATGAAAATGATCCTTCCTTAAAACTGTAGTTTTGCAGATACAGCATATTTTTAGAAATGTTGGCATTGGATGTAAAAAACCCCCCCCCAAAAACCCAAAACCCTCTGGCACTGAACGCTGGGTTTTGCAGGATCATTCAAAATTGATGTTTAAATCCATTTTGCTACAACACTTTTAACTCTGTAAGTTATTTGGCATTACACAATCTCCCTTATATTGACCTAGCTATTAAACAATTGCTATGAACTCAGACCATTGTGTAATTCTGTTGTTATTAGTGACTTAGTGCCTTGATCATATTATTACTTTACAGTAAATTAGTAATTTGTGTCCATGTAAATATATAATTAACATGAGTGTTCCCTGCATGATCGCTGGCTATGCTAAAGCGTGGGTTAATAACAGTCATACAAATAATCACTGTTGCTAACCTGCAGACAAGAGAATATAAGTTGCTCATTGTTGTTATGCCTTTTAAAGGAGGGCTGCAATCGGCCTTAGTAAACTAATTAAATTCCCAGAGTGGCAAAACACTGAGAGGTCACAGCTGAGGACATATAAAACTCTTTCAACAGAGGTGGCTGGCTTTACTAACTGGATTATGAATCAAAGTCAAAGCCATCAGACAGATTAGACTGCATCATCACAGGGTCTGACCACTCACTAAGACACATGCAAAGTAAAGTATTGGCCATGTAAATGGCGATGTAAAGAGGAATAATAAAATAAACAGACTTTTTCACAAGGTAATGCATCAAAACTTTGACCCTCTATAGAAGTAGTGTCTTGTATTTCCATGTAGTGTATCTAGATCTCACTGCAGTTTACAACGCATTAAGAATGCGTCTCGAATGACCACTTGAATAACAACTTTCCTGCTGGACATGCAAATAACCTGTTACACAGTTTCTTTTCCACAGACCAGAGCCAGCACTTGACATCAGAGGTCTTGAGTTACAACTTAACTAACAAGGTATTTATGCAGGGCTGCTGTACTGGATCGCATTATATACACTATATGTAGGTGATACTGTTGGTGTTGATATATCTCTGACTCCTGACCGCAGTGGTGAAAGAAGCACCCAGATCTTTGACATCAGCAAAAGTAGCAATACTAGTGTAAAATAATCTGTTACAAGTCCTGAATTCAAACTCTTTTTTAACTTAAGTACTAAACAATATTAATGAAAATATACTTTAAGTGCCAAATGTCCAATTTAGAATAATATAAATTATACATAAAAATGCAAAATAAATTATGGTTTGATGATTTTCCGCTTAAATAAAGTGGAGTAGAAGAACAAAATAAAATAAAATTTAAATACTCAAGTAAAGTGCAAACATCTTAAACTGAAATGAAGTACAGTACTTGAGTGAATGTACTTGGTTACATTCCACCAGTGCCTGGCCACTTCCATGAGGTTTGAGAAAAATAAATCTAACGTGCCTCACACATGTTCTCGATGCAGCTACGCTTATTTTAGAACTTTTTTACTTGTGATCAAAAACCTTAAGCATTTTTTTTTTGCACCAGCTAACTTGCAAAAAAAGCAATGACTCTTCTTTTAAAAAATGATACTGGTAGCTTCTTTGAAATACTGTTTGTGTAATGATGAATGGAGCACTGGGAGTTATGGATTGGTTAATTAGCAGTAAGAGCTCATCTCATTAGACAGTGAGTGGCATGAGTGCTGAGTCTAAAATGCTGTCAGAGTTTTAATGCCACATTCCTCCACAGAGCTGCTTCAGCAGCTCTCCGTGTGTGCTGGTCTGTTTACAGACAGTGACTACCTCATCACTGAGACTTGTCATTACATCACCTGTCTGCACACAACACTTCATTGGTCTATTCTTACTTATAAAATGCCTTAATGAGCAATTCTGAGATGATTAATTTTCTTTGCAATTTTCTTTAGATTCCTCCAGGAAATGATATCTTAACTCATTTTAATGCTGATTTTGCTGAGTAACTGCCTCAGTAGGACTCTAGATAACACATACCAAAGATTTCAAGTAAATAATTAGAAAGTATGAGTAACATCGACGGGGCAGAAACAGAAAATAGAAAAAGGCAGAAGTAAAGGTAGAAAACAATAAAAGTAAAGAGATGCAGAAGAACATGGGCTACAGTTTAAAAGCTTCCTTTTTTTTAATATGAGGGTCTGGTAATAAAGTTTGGTTTTGCCAAATATACCTTAATAATTAGTATTAATCAAATTTTCTTTTCTCCTCATCAACTCAAAGCACCAAAAAGAATATTTCTAGCAGAGCAAAACGAAATTAGTGGTTGCCAACAATTTAAAGGGAATGACTCAGTAGAAATGAGAAGCAGCACAACATCACACCTATGCTCCGTTTTTTCTTTAAAGAAGTGCATTTCTAAAATCCTGTTGCACTGTGAACAGCTCAAGTCCAAGTACGAATGTGTGGATCTCACTTCATGTTCTATAGATCCCACAGTGTGAATAAGCAGGTCCCCGCTACTTTAAATAACATAATAAATGATATATTGTACCAGTTTGCTTTACATTGTTAAGGAAAAGTTTCTTAGCCTTACATATACTTTTTTTTTTACAACAGGTGTTCAAACTTGCTCCACTTCTCTCTGCACTTCTTTAGGTTTTGTCCACTGCTGAGTCCAGTAACATTTTATATAACAAAATAAGTCACTCTTTAAATTTGCTACATTATAAATTTACAATACAATTACTCTTTAAACGTGTCTCCAAAAATTCTCCAATCTGTCCCTTAAGTATAAGACTACAGGTGTGAAATTTCTTAATATTTATGAAAACAAATTTGAAAAATTAGTCACTTTTCTTTTGATGTGATATTAAGTAATTGAGATCTGCAGATGAAAAAAAAAAGGTGGACACAGTTTTATTGAGCTGACAGACGACATTTTTGCCACAACTGTCAGCTCAATTTGACCGACTTCACAGATAGATTCCTGCATAAATGGTCTGAAATTAGATGCAAAATGTCTCTAATTTAAAATTTAATTAAGTTGATCCAACCGAGTCACAGAGCAGGTGTGAATCCCTCTCCTTAAACACTGTCTGTGATCTAGTACTGAGCCACTGTCACTTTACTATATCACCTTGCTACTTACATTTCCTAATAATTTAATGATTCTGGCAATTGGACATAAAATTTTCTTATTTTTTCAATCAGAAAAACCACAGGAGCTTTCTCTGAGTCGGTCAGACACAGATCATTTGACAAATCATCCCCAAGCTTAATGTCTCGTGCATATTCATAGCTTTTTCAGATTTCCAATCAAAGTGGCTGGCAGGTCTCTGGTGTGAGCAGTGCCTCTCACTCCTGTATGAATCATTCATGCTGTTTAGCTCACAGTTGTTTGGGTGCATCTGGCTCAGGGAGGTATGGGGTTGGCCAAATGGAGAGGCCACATGGCGGCTCCAGATGTTTTGCTTTTGTATATGCACAGCTCATCAAAAACAACAAGCACTGCCACCCTAGAGTCTCTGCCATCTGGGAGTCATCAGACAACAGCTTCTCATACTCCCTGGTGAATTATTGGAGGGCTCTTTTCAAAAGATAGGAGCTATTTTCAGTCAACCCCCTAATGCTACATTCAGCAGCTATGAAGACAGGAGCATCCAGTCTATCATTGTTATATTTCGGGCAGCGGGCTGCTAATTTAAAGACAGTTATTCAGCTGGAGGGCCAGGATTCAAAAAGCATCCGCTCAGCTGAAGTGTCCTTCAGCAAATCACTGACAGCTCTGGAAGATGTTTTGTAGCTGCTATGTGTCTGACCTGCCTGTGCAAAAAAACATGAAGCAAATTGTAATAGCCCTTAAAAAAAAAGATTAAAAATGCTGTTCTAACACTAACTTTTTGTTTTTATTGCTTTCCAACACAATTTAATTGAAGTAATAAGAGAACAGTTTTAGAGCTGAAGTTCACTTTTTGCACAAAGTTTTTGAATATCTGTCAGGTCACATTATTCTGAGTGCTGTGTACTGTGTTCCCTGCAGGCTCTTTGTGTCCGGCCCCCTGTGCACATCACACCCATCCCCAGATCCCTGCCACTCTCAGTAAAATCATTATTTAGTCCTTTTGTAAGCAAGCAGTGTCCCAGATCACAAATTAATCTTTCATATGTTTCCAAGATCTAGCCTTCTGTAATCCCATCTGTATGAGACACAACAAAGCACAGCCAGAGAGCGCCTATGAATTATTCATTCATTTCTCATGAAAGGCTTTCGTTATGTCTGTCATGTTTCACTCTTGCAAGGAAAATCCATTGATCCTTGCCTTTTCTCTGACAACAAGAACAAACAAGCGACATCATCACATGGCTGTGCTGTACGTTTTCTCACACTCTGACAAATAGATCTGACAAAAACGTACTGGCAATAAAGCAATGTATGATATGCATATGTGCATAATGTGCACACACATTACAAATGCTCACTCACACATACAGTGTGCACACCACATTAAGCACATCTCCATGCTCTTAACTAATAGCTGCAAGTGCAACCTCAGGGAAAATGTTTGAACTAGAATACAGTGAGGCACAATGGATTAAGTCACTCGTGCCTTGCTAGTAATCATTTATCTCCAGTAGTATTATAATATAATGGGCACGTCTTCTTTTTGACAAGTTGCCTTCATAATTCAGTGCAACAGAATAGAGAAAACAGCATTGTTAACAAGAAAGGGCTTTAAATCACAAGCACGGAGTACATTTCCTGTGAAATATTAATGTGGAAAGTGTGTTTGTGTACAAGGAACAAAGGGCAGAGTGTTGTACATCAATGGGCTGACAGTGCTGCAGGCTCCACAGACTGGGCTCTGCTTACTCTAGCTATGGCACACTGTGTATGTATAGGGGGTTGGCGCATGGGGGAAAAAGAGAGGGTCATTTATAATATATAGGCCTGCTGGAGCATGAGGTGTTGGGTCTGCTTACGTTAGTGTGCATAGCTCTGCGTGGCTGGTCCACACCTTGCTATGAGCACTTGCCTTATTTACTTTAAAAGCTTTCCTCTGGAGTCTTGTTTGGAAACTTGGGGGCCGGATAGATAAGACAGATCCAATTCACAAAAACCTCCATTTTTACAATGATGAGCCTATCACCTTACAAGATTGGGTGCAGGCACAACTCTCCCTTTGAAAGTCACACAGCCTTGTAAGTCTGCATTAGTGTCTTGTTACCTGCAATGTAATGAGGTTAGTTGGGTGGCTGTCTGCAGGGTGCTCCAGCAATGCTCTTGGCTTTCAGGCCGGAGGCATCTGAGTGGATTCTATTAAGAACAACACAGCTGCTTTATCTCAGTTCAAAGCAATTAAAAACTAAACATCAAACATATTTAAAAACACTGTTCATTATCTGTACAATTAACATTTATCCTAGTTAACCTGCAGCCTGGTCTATTCTTGTCATGCATGCTTATTTCATAATACACTGTAGCTCTGATATGATAAGTTGCTTGTGCTGATTGTGTGTACTTGACTATGTAGATTACACAGCAGCTTGCAGGATAAGAGTGCTGTTGTTGGCCCAGGCTGCCTCCTCCCTGCCTGTCAGCGCCAAGCAGAGATGAGCTTGTGGCCCGTTCTGTCTGCTGTTAATCCTGCCTGTTCTGCTTTGTCAAAGCTGCTGTTTGAACAATGGAGCTGTCTTCTTGTCTGCTAATTTAGGAACAAACATTTGCCTGCGTAGCAAACAAGCTCTCCCAGGAAGTGCTATTAATAGGATAATTAAGCAGACGGTAATGAGCAGGATTACTGCTAATTATGACAAGATTTGTTTTGGCATTTGCCTGAGAGGCAGCGGAGTGTTAAAGTCTGCACAGGAGTTCATCACTGCACCGCTCGAGCAGGCACCTGAGTAAACAGACTGGGAATCACTGGGGGTATGGGTGTGCTACATGCACATGTACATTTGTGTGTTTGTGTTTGTGAGTGGATGGGAGGGGGGATAAACAGTAGGAAGATAATAGCAAAAGCACAACAATGCCAGAGGTACTGCCAGACCAGACTATCACTTTGAAGCAAGGTCAATCCAACCTGCCTCTATCCGACTCGATGGCTGTGAGGGGCTGCCAGCTGACCCTGTGAATCCTGAGGCTAGTGAAATGTGCCCATCAGTTTCCCAGTTCAAAGTGAAATCTTCGAATGTCTCGTTTTGTCAAACTAACAGCCCAAAACCAAAATATATTCGAATTTATAATATAATAAAACAAATAACAGTAGCAGACTCTCACATCTGGGAAGCCGCAACCAGTGAGTGATATTTTTTGTCCTTGCTGACTCAAATAGTTAAAGGACAATCAAATTTTTTGTCAATTAATTTTTTATCATCAGTCAGCAGATTGAAAGATCAACTCATTTTTTCCACCTGATTTCCCAGACTCTTTTGATTAAAGAATATTATTCAAATGATTTTAATAGGTAAAGAATATTGTCAATTTCTGCTATTGTGCATGTGCAACCTTTTAATCTAGATAAGAGATGGCAAAAACAGTAATACATAATACCATAATATTCTATTGACACACTGATTGATAAGTAAATAAAAACTAATAGACCTAGCTGAGGAAGACAGTGCACTCATTAGACACACTTGTGGAACATCTGTTTCATCTGACTATAATGGATGTTACTAATTAAAATAGTTGCAATTTATCAAAATGAATTTTTACTGTGTAATTTTTCCATACGTTTCTCCCATGGACTTCAATAATCTGACCTTTAAGTTTTCTGCTTATTGAGTTTTTTACATTAATGTAAGGGTGTATATACTGTATACAACAGGCATTTATTCACTGTCAAAACATTTTATTTAAATTGTGCGCATGTGTGGCTTTTAGAATAAAACATCTCACTTGCGGGTGACAAGAAAACGCAGTCAAAGAAAACAATGCCTTTTTACAGATGAATGAACATTATTGTTGTTAAGGAGCTTTGTTAACTATACACTTTTTTTCTGTTTGAGATGCTAAAAGAAATTGTGCTTTATTTGATATTCATTTCACGCAGATAAAATAAGCATTTCTTTTTCTGCAGAGGTTTTGTTCCTTTGCAGCTAACGAAAAGGGCAAAAAAGACAAATCTTCAGTTTTACACTAGCAGTTTGATTATTTTTCAGCATGTTAGCGTGTTATTAACTGTAGTATTATTGTCATTCTTTCACATGATGAGAGATTAAATTAGACTGTTTCTTACTGGGAACACAGCAGTAGGAAGAATTAAACCATGGGGTGACTTTAACCGAGAAGAAACCTTAATTCACAAGATTCAATCAAAAACTGACAACAAACAAGCCTAGTTGAGGTGAAGGGGAATCTTAATGCGATTGTAGCTAAAGCTCAGACAGTGAGCCGCCTCCATTAAAGCATGCCACACGGCCCAGCAGCTCCAGATAAGACAGCTGAGTCTGGGATTTAAAGCTTTGGCTTATCGTCATCTTCACACCACTGTCTCAACAAGAGCAGAGAACACGGCCCCCAAATCCTCTCCGACTGGGAACCAAGTTTGTCTTTGGGCTGCAGGTGCAGTCAGACACAGGTACGTTAATGGGTTATAACTCTCAATTAGGACCTTGATCTCTTAGCTTCCTCAAAACACACAGCAGCTTTGGCATGCAGACAAGACTTTTCATTCCGTAGCAGAAGCTGGGATGAGATTATAGAGAGGGAGAGCTGTGTGGAGCACTGTTTCAGAAATAAAATTGCTTTTATTCCACCCAACATGTGTTCAGTGAGATTAAGGCATAATCTTACAACGTTTAATAAGAGCCCGTTGTGGCCTTCCGGCTGAGGCGGAAAAAGTGGAGCATGCCTGCTCTACTTTAAATCCTGTTTATTGAATTATAAAGAACCTTAAAGGATCAGGATTGTGACTCATACATTTAAATATTTTATGGTAGTTTCATGTCAAAGCACATCCCCAAGTAAAGTATGTGTGTGTTCAGAAAACTTTTTTCTAATCAACAATTAAATTTAAAAAAAATAAATGATGTGTGTTAACAAAAGAAGGACAATGTTCAAAATATATTTTGGAAATATATTTTGGAAATATATTTTGGGGGTTCAGAAAAACTTATTTTATGTAAATCCAACCAAAACGTACATAATCAATTCCAAACGGATATTGGGTAAAACATGAGTAATGGCCCCCTTATTTAAGATTCACCAGTAAAGACAAAAAAATTATAAAATGCAGCAGATTTGCCACCACAATCTACATCCAAATCCTGCTCTATTCTCAAACATAAGGCCATATTGAAAATCCCTAACCTCAATTTATGTAATCCAAAGCCCTTGCATGAACTTCAGCTTGAGCTCTGGCTTTCAAGAGGTATTTGGAAGTTAAAGTCTCAGATCAGATTTGGACAGATTAGAATTAAGAGTTGGAAGTCTGGGAGGGGTGGATATGAGGATTTGCACTGCTCCACGAGACGGCCTTGTCAGTGATAAGTTATACTGAGCCACGGGTAAGAGGATTGCCCAGACTAATCCGAATCAAAAGACATACCATGTGAATTACATCCCGAAACAGGTTCGCTTACAGAGATTAGGAACCTGCATGTAAATCCTGTCATACTCCACTTGGCACTGGAAGATGAGCCTGAAAGAACAAACACAAACATGCGCTTTGTACCCTGCTGCAACTGCTGGCACAGGGTCGGCTACCAAAACCGTCTGCTTCCTTGATTACAGCTTTCTTTTTACTATTCTTTAGAAGATTAGATATCCATTGATGAGACTATCTAGGCCAGGCACACTAATTATTCACACTACATCTAAGAAAGTGCTTAGGGTTAAGAATAACCCTTAGCAAGTGAACTGACACCCACAGACACCCACATAGCAGCCTGCTCACCCCTCCTATTCCTTCCTCCTACCATCACTAAGCTAAGCTCTAGTTCAATGAAGCATTTATTTCTCTTCCTGTTTGACATGGGTGATTCTATCAAGGCATCTGGCGGCGAGTGCTGTAATACAAGGCTTTCTGTTGAGACGTCAAAGAATGTTACTCTCTGCTGTAGTGAAAGAAAAAAAATAGCTTACATTTTTCTCCATTTTTTTTTTTTTTTTTTTTCTCTAGGAGTACTGAACAAACAAGACTTATATCCCTGGCCCAGAAATGCTTCAAAGAGCTCATGTCTGCTGGGACTGGCTGTGAAATGTAGAGCAGTGTTGGCTGCTTAGCTTCGCATTTCAGCCAGAGCAAGCTCATAAGAGCACTGCAGAATTTTGGGCAGATCTGTAAACCGGGAAGAGTTGAGTATGAAGCACAACCTCTCTCACCGCAACACAAGGTGGAAACATAGTACTGCAATAAAACACAACAACTGCAGTTTCATAACTTATCCAAAACTTATATATTTTATATTGCCTGAACCGCATGCTCATCGCTCTAAGTAATAAGACACAGTGATCCCACAAGTTCTGGAGTTACACAGATCTATAGGTACTGCTACCGATAGAAATAAAAGAATAATATCTCATCTTAAAGATGAAATGAATGTGGGGCCCTCATGTGTACAAGGGAGATACACTATGGTAATTACCCTACACATCAAGTCTTGTGAAAAATGCAGCAAAGCAAAGCTATTTTGTTGTAGATTGAATGGATGTAAATGCTTTGGGGCACAGTGTAAATGGAGAGCACTGAGACGAAAGCAGTAGGAGCCGGCGTAAGAAAAACCATCAAGCAGTGGTGCAAAACTCTCTGCAGCGCTATGAAGCATGCCGAATAGAGGTCTCTCGCTGCAGTATAATGGCTCATAAAGCCGCAAATGGTATTTCCACTTCATTCAGTCTCAGGGCCAGGTTCCAAGCAGCTCCTCAACGATGGAATTGAACCCATTAGCAATCGATTAAAGAACCAGCAGGCAGTCACCACTCTGCCTGCAGGGAGGATGGGGTATGGCAAGAGTGGGGGCCTGTCGGCCAGCCAGCTGAGGCTCCCGGGGATTGAGGTTCAAATCTTTGTTTATGTAGAAATAGTGGCGAGCACTTTAACCTCAGATCTCACCCCTGTGGAGCAGATTAAGACGGTCAGATTGTGGCGGTTATAGGGCTCTGAGATCCAGAGCACGGCAGCTTTTGAGTGACACATAACGTCACCGATGCACAAGGTACAACACGTCCCTGAGATAAGACAGCACCCAGAGGACACCTGTGACTCCTCCTGAGATGGCTGGTTACCAATTTTAATGAGCATATTCATAAGTCCTATCGAATGTTTGAGCCATGGATGTTTACCCAGACCATGAGATATGAATGATGAACAATTTGACCTTTGGAAACAGATTAGAATTTCAATCAAGTGACCACAAACCAATCCATAAAACTATAAAAATGGAGAGCAGACTCATGTAATTACCTCTGGCTTAGAACATTTGGTTTTACAACTCCTTTTGGCACATTGTAAGCATACAAGTAGTAAGATATAAATTGTGTGTAAAATAGAACTGTCTTTACCGTGGTCTAACTATACTTTATCCCCAAGCTATATATGCTCCATACATAGCATCCTGTCAGCTTTTGTTCTTGGGGCCGACCTTTGCCTGCACAAGCCTCATAACTGACATTTTCAATTACACTGCAAACAACTTATCAATATGCATGGATTTCCTAGCCAATATCGGAGCAAACAGAGTCGTTTGAAGAGCTGAGTCTGTCAGGGGAGAGAAATAGGGCAGACATGTCAAGGTCAGGATTTTGTTAATGAGGGACGGGCCGCTGAATAATTGAATGGGCTGAGCAGTATCGACTGTTGAAGCAGAAGCGTTTAAAGCGTTGGCGATCGTTAAGGAAAATCCTCCCAGCACTTTATGTTCCATGGCAGTAATTTATGCACGGGCATCCAAGCGGGTGCCCTATGGTTCACAGCACTGAATGCACAAAGCAATGAGTGGATTAGCCAAGCACACTCTAGAAACAGCAGCCAAGCGTGCAAGTCATTCCTGTGGATGAAGTAATGACTCTGGCAGTGCAATTATTCAGCTGTGCATTTTAAATACACAGACAAATGGCAACGAGAGAAGCGTGGAATATTTGCTCTGTGTACCTAGCAGAAACATGGAAAAATTGCTAATTGTGTACAGAATGTAAAGGCTAAGAGTGATCAATCTGCAAATTATGTGTTACGCAAAGCACTCAAATACACTCAAATACATGGAAGCTGCAGCATTGACAGTGGGTGATCCAGAGCAAAGGAAACGTAACGTGATTTTTTTATGCTGTGTACTCTGTAAACAAGTTCCTAAGAAAAAAAAAACATGATAAATGACTAAAATGATAACATCAGCTGGTACTGCCGGATTCTCTGGCAGACACAACTGTGATATTTGGCCGCAGAAAACAAATTCTGATAATTGTGGGATCAAAGCAACAGATGTAAATGCATGTAAACAAGCTAAGTAATACTTCTTTAGCCAAATGCCCCCTTTGTTTTGAGCACAATCTCAGCCATTTTTAATCTGTACTGAGAACTGCTCAAGCTGTTGTTACTGCAGTAACATACTCGAGCAGTTCTCAGGCCTTAAAGCCTCCACCCCTCTCTCTTCTCTGTAGGTTAGGAGCTTTGGGGGGCTTCTAATCCCTCCATGTAATTACTGCTCCCTGCAACGGCCAGACCATCTCTGTGTAAATCAGATTAGCTGACCTAAATCGCTCTCGTTTCTCTCTCTACCCCATCAAACAATTCCTTATCTACACCCAGAGAGCTAAACAACACACAGACACCACTCCTCCAACCTCCCGCCCCCAAAGACATGGTCTGTTTATTTGATCAGCGCAGGAAAGCAAACAGTTTCTCTATGATACACAAACAGGCTGGGCTGGGCTGGGCCCTGCTGGGTGGCCAGAGAGCAAGGGTAGGGCTGAGTTGATGGAAGGGCTGAAGACACGCAGACCTCCATCACGTCCACAAATTCCATACTGGGGACATTTAAAGCAAGGGACGCGAGGCAGACGCATAACACAGACAACGGTGTTGCTCAATGCGTGGTAAATAAAGGTCACCCAACATGATAGAGATGTATCACTGCTCTCTGTGCTGCCTCCTCGCCTCCTTCCCATCCAATTTATTCTTCAGGTCATACATTTACAACTTTGAGAGAGCAGAAAGGGGAGGGGGTGGGGGGGAGGGGGGGTGGGGGGCTGGTATAGAGGAAATGCTGCTCTTCAGTGGGAATAGAGACAGGCTAAAGTAAAGAGGGGGAACAAATGAGGTCTGTGATCCTGCCTGTCCCCTCCTCTCCCCCATCCCTCCCCCCCCTGGGCCCCAATCAGGCTGAACCACTGCTCTCAGCCAGGCCTTTGTTGCTGTCTGAATGGAGGTTAAATATCCCTCGAAATCAGAGCTCTTTGGCTTTCTGGACGCATAGTCAGAGACCCAGCGCCTTTCACATGCTAATGTCTGTGTTTTTTATTTCCTTTGTAACCATGGTTAGACAGCGGTATCATGCTAAAGGGCGATGAATAAAGCGGGTGAATTTGTTTTTTTTCTCAGCTTTTTTCCTCTCTCTCTCTCTCTCCTCGTTTCTCCCATCCCTCCCCCTCTCCTCCCCCCCCCTCCTCTTTTATCACCATCTCTGCAAGCCAACCCACATTCCATCCCCCTCCTGCAGGGGTTTAAAAAAGCACAGATGGTCTCTCCTGACCTGCTATTCATCATTGTGTCAAAAGCTTTGTCAGAATAATGCTCCACAACAACAAGCTGAAGGATTTTATTTGTTTCTATTGACGAGGCCCGTTAATTTCACAGACGTCTCATTAGGCTTAAACCACCAATTAATTTCTTTTGTTCTCATTAAATGGCTAATTCTAAACATGAACCGCACTGACAATGAGTGCTGCTCAGAGCCAAAGCCAGACAGCGCCGCTCCCGCCGCGGAGCTACTGGAGCGTGAAGCAGGCAGGTAGAGGGAGAAAATTGAAGAGCAGGAGGGAGCGGGAGATGGGGAGGAGGGAAGAAGAATGAGAGAGAAAGTGGTGGCAAGAGTAGGAAACAGCGAGGGAGCGAAGGAGAGCCCTGACAAAAGCCTCTGTTAATTTGTAGACGTCCTTAACACTATAGGCATGGATGGCAACTCATTAACTGCTTGCAGAATTCCCTTTTTTTTTTTTTTTTTTTTTTTTGGTCGGGGATCAAGTGGCCCTCAGGAGTAAAGGTTGCAATCATCTGTTGGTGGCAGCAGCCAGCACTCAGCTCTGAATAAAAACTAAAATAAAAATGATAGCAGAATAAATCAAAATACAAATGGGATCAGAAGAAAAAATGAAAAGCACAGACTGGGAACCAAGGTAGTAATTTTTCTATTGGAAGTGTGCTCACAAAAGCTATCTTGTGCCTGCACTCCATTATAGCAGTGCAAGCTGTCATTATGGCCAAGGATATATGAAAGCCTCATAATATCCAGAGATTGGTAGTTTGTTAGACAGCACTGTACAATTTGCTGCAGCCTTGAAGGATCCTTGAGACTCTCTTGACAATTTACCGAGGGAATTGCCAGAGCGTTGCCTTTTGTCTGCTGGAGACACAGGGGCAATTATCCAGCCTCCTGTAATGTTTCCCTGACTTTAATCTCCTGGCTGAGAGCGTAAAGCAGAATGGGTAAGGTTTCAGAGTGCCTCTGGGTTCTATTAACACACAACTGCTGTTTCTGTTCAGGCCAGGCAGCCAAGAGAGGACTGCAATCTGACAGACAGGCCTCCCCTGGGCTTTTAGGAAGAAAACATGATTATGTCATAATATATTTTCGAAAAGAGATCCATTTGAAAGATTGCCCCCTCTGTCTTTTCAATCTAACATGGCTCTGCTTTTGTCAGGCACAGTGGGAGCACTAGGAATGACAGATGCTTCAATGAACCAAACAGGAATAGAAATAAAGTGTTTACCAGGGAAAAAAAAAAAAAATCACTACAGACCGGAAGCTGGAGCAAGAAATTTAGCTTCACTAACAATTTCATCAAACAAATGTCACAAGTCTGGCATAATTTAAATGTTAAATATTTAAAGCAACTATAACTTCATTATGCATTTGTTTGAGTTGTGAAATTAAGTCATTCTAAAGTGAAAAATGTTGAAACTTTGATGGATCTGTAATTTTATTTATTTTATAGGGTATAGTTATTTTGTCATCTGTCGCTAACCTCCAGGGTAATGGAGAGCAAAGAAGAAAGCTGGAAACGTGACCAAACGTAACATGAATAAAACTCACTTAGTGACTTACCTTGTCCATAAACATAAACAAGTCTGTTAGATACATTTTCATTTGCAATGGTGACTATTTTGTAATAAAATAATTGAAACCAATAATCCCACATTACAAAACAATGTCATCAAAATAAAATATTTTGTTTTCATTGTTTTGAATAACGAATATTGTCTTTTAAAAGATTTAGATTTACTCATTACTAATATGTAGTGCCAGAGTACATAAAAACAGGGTCATTAGTTAATTATAGAAATAGAAATATTTTCAGAAAATTAACTGGTAATTTTTTGCGATAATCACTTCATCATTCTTGTCATTTCATTGTCTTGTCCCAGCTCTACAAATGCTTTTCTGTGTTATGTATGATAGTTAAATTGACTAACACAAAAAAAACTGATTGAATCTTTTAGGACTGTGGGAAAATAAATGCCAACATTTTTCATTATTTACCCATTAACTAGGATATAACTTGCAGAATAATAAACAATGAAAATAATCATTAAGTGCAGCTCTATATATTACCAGTCATTGTATTTTTTTAAAACAGTGGTCTGGCCTTAACCTATCTAGAGCAATGTTTCATTCTTGAGGTCCAATAGGTGTGTGTGTCCACTCCACTGAATGAAAGCAAACATATCACTTCGGAGCTGAGAATAACACTTGGGGTTCACAACAGAGAATTTGGACAGGCTGAGCTCTCCAGCACAAAGATCATGCAACCACTTCACTTTTACTTATATGTGTGAGGGCTTTCCAAAAAGCCAAGAGACAAGGGTATGCAATCTTGTGGTCAAAGTATATGCCTTTTAGAGTGTAGGCTGCTCTCTGCACCTCTCCAGTGATGACTATAGCACACTTCAGCGATACTTAAATGAGAGCATTTGCTGGGAGGAAAGCAAAAGGTCCAGTGTTTCCTGATAGAGTATGTGGTATGTGAGGCAGTTATGCTTAGATAATGGATAAAAATGTGACTCTTTCATCACACTGTGCTGTTATAAAAGGACATGGCAGAAGTTTAAACTTAGTAAATCCTGTGAAATTAAATTTGGGGTATGTCTAAAGAAGACCATTACTAAATATTTATATTTATTTACATACAAGTTTGTGTGTTTGTGATTTATCATTGTTTAATATTTTATGGGTAGAAATGTGCTGAAAAATAATCAGTTATACCAAATTTGCCAAATTTGTGGTGAAGCACAATGTGTAACATAAACATAAACATTAAAAAAAAAAATAATAATAATAATAATTAGCTTGAGGAACTCTGGTCTGCAAAATCTGCATTTTTTATGCTTCTTTTTTCCCCCTCAGTTGATTTCTATGACATGCTGTTTACAGTAAAGTGCAGTTAACAATCTGCTTTTCTACAGAAAAGCATACTTTGAACAAATTTTGGTGAATTTTTTGAGTATAAGTGAAATACAGTTTGGAACAATTCATATTTTTCCTGTGTACATTTGTAAAATTGTTTAAATACATTTATTTACAACACAAGGGGTCTCTCAATACTCTAAACTTTCTGAGGTCCTCTGATTTATTTACTAATATTATGTAACAGTTCATGCGATCTGCTATTTGCTTTTAAAAATCTGCCAACATCTACCATGTAAAGATATTTAGGTTCAATGGAGTGATTATGGTTTCTATTTTAATATAAATCTGGACAATATCAACAATCTCTGTTTTATTCAAAATATTCTGTCATGAAGATTTGCCTTTAGTGTCCTCTTCTTCCAATCACATGCAGCTGAAAAAGATGACTAGCCTGATTTGTTTGTTGATTTTACTGTCATAAAAATATATTTTAGTTCCTCAAAGTCAGTTTAAAATAAAGCTGTTGTCACATTAACCAGCACTCACCAGCTGATGTCAAAGGTGGATGTTTACGGCTGAGTGTCCTAAGAGCTGCTGTGCTTACTTGAGTTCATGCGGGTTGTAGTTGATCCAAATGATTAGATCTCTTCACCACCGAAAAAAACCCAAAACAATCAGCATGCCTGTAGAAATGTCGGCTATCAAATCAGTCCTCAAAAACAGTCCACCTCCCTGCTGGTCATTTGTACATAAAACTTGTCGGTAACGGCGATAGCTGAGCAAAAATATGGCTAACTTAAACTCACCACTTCAGTCAGAAAGCAGCTAACGTTGACGGTTCACATGATATGCTAATCGTTAATGGTTCGCGCGACATGCTCATTTTAACGGTTCACGCGACAGGCTAAAGTAGCTGGTAGAATTAGTTTCATCAGTCCTTGTCAGGTGAATGTGTCATGTTGGAAGGCTTTGCTCAGAACGTAGCACCCAGCCATGGCTGGCCTGACCTGGCCTGACCGACCTGCATGTTTAATGGAAACTGAATTGTTTGGTCATTTGGTTTGAAACCGATTTAAAATGTAAAGAGCTGATGAGAGAAAACTGGCAGAACAAGTTGACAGGTGCACTAATCACAACTGGATTACATGATTCAATAGTACTTTTTTTTTATTATTGGAAAAAAATGTCAAAATGATTTTTAGGCTATGAAATTGAGTTGCTGATATACAATATGAGCGGTAGTTTTTTAATTAATGGGTTACATTTCTGGCGAGTTTGTAACTGCATTTACAGTAGCTTATGTCCAACATGATCAACAAAACCAGAAATAAATAGGATGTATTACTATAAATAAAGGTAAAACTTTATTCCCAGGGGGAGTTCACAAGTTACCCATCAGTAAATGAGGTAATGTAAATAAGCTTCAACCAGGTGCGACATTGAAGTGATGCTTGCACATTAATGCATCAGCGATTATAATCCAAAAATAAAACATACATATTCTGAAATGAGTCATTCTGCAGAAATGAAACTTTTTAAGTATATTGTTGTGTTAATGCTTTTGAAGTTTTAGTTGCAGGAAGTTTAAATTCAACTGCATGGCTTTTGTAACATTAAAGCATTAATTTAATATCCTCATCAGACTAAGGACTATCAAAAAAATTGTTTTTTTTATTAGAGCATAGGTATTTTCTCTTCAAACATTAGGGGAGAATACATGTAACAATGTGGGGTGTGGCAGATATTTTTGCTGTAGTTGTAATATATACTAGCTGCACAAAAGTTCAAGTTGTAAATAGTTTTACATGTAAACCCACAGTATTACAAGTTTCACAGCATTGCTCGGCCAAAAGCACAGTGCTCACTTAGGACATAGATAAAATATGGCTCTCCTATCTTATTCAACATTCTCAGAGAGAATGACAGATAGATGGCCCTCTACAGTTTAGTTGGAAAGTGATATTTTGGTCATCATTCAGACATTATCTATTGTACATGGTGTTCAAACACATTAAAATCAACTCAAGCAATGTTTGTTTACATTTAACTGTCAAAGTGAAATTAATAACTATCAATCCACTTTCTTAATTCTAAGTATGGGATTAAGCTGTTAATAAAATTCATATTTAAGATTCCTTAAACTCATGCAAAAGAAAGGGCCAAAGGGAAACCCAGCTCATACCACTTTAGCTCAATACCACCATTTCCTTTGTAATTAGTCATGTTGCTTATACACCTCCAGCTGTGCCTTAATCAAGGAATGTGTGTGTGGAAATATAATGAGCATGTTAGCATAGTGCACATTATAAAGAAGTACTTGTAGCTTCCTTAAGCTTAACATCAAAGGGCATGGTGGTTCCTTCTTGGGGCATTGGTATCATACAAATCTAATTACTCTGGGTATTGAATTACTAGATACTTAGAACAAGTACAAAGGAATCTCTTCATAGTAGCCTTCCAGCGAAAAACGACCAAAACAAAAAGGGCACACGTGAAAACATGGTGAAACAGCATTGCTAATAATGTGTGGTCATCTGCTCCTCGAGACACATTATGAGGGATTTTGTTTTTCTACCTTTACGGCTCTACAGCTGCAGTGGCACAAACCTGCCCAGTGCAGACAGTCCTTTGACCTCAATATCTAAAATAGCATCCAGTCCATTACTGTGTCTGTATCTTCTCACTAAGCTGTAAAACTCCAGAGGGTGAAGTGCAACATCAAGTTCTCATGTAGAAAGTCCTGTGAACATCAGTAGTCTGAACACAGCAGCAAAAAGCAGCAGCGGCGACCGCAGTAGCAGCAATCCGGCATAATCCAAATGAATCCGGGTCTTCCAGGTTTGTTCATCCTGGTTGGAGGGTGATGACTGCTCTGCTCTGCTGGGGTGCTTATCTGCTGTCAGTGGTCGGTGGCTGTACAGGCCTCGTGTTATCAGGGCTCAGCCTGCTCAGGGATTGGAGGGCCCGTGGAAAGTAAACATAGAACCTGTCCTATGCTTATCTATCCCAGGAGAGAGTGTGTATTATGTGTGTGTGCATGTGTGTCTGTGTGAGGGAGAGGGAGAGATGCAGAGAGAGAGAGAGAGAGAGAGAGAGAGAGAGAGAGAGAGAGAGAGAGAGAGAGAGAGAGAAGCTTGTTTCCATGGCAACCTCCTCCTTTCACCCCCACCCCCCTCAACCCCCACCACCACCTCCACTACCACCACCACCACCACCACCACACCCCTCCCTCTAGAAGAGAACCCTGGTGGTCTTTGTGTAATGCGATTCCACTAGAATGCACTGTGGATTAAAGCTGCACTGCCTTCGGGCCCTAAGCAGGGCAACAGTGAAGACATTATTACCCAGATCAAATGCTGTAATCACTAGGCACCGGGGGCTTTCACATCCATTGCAGATAAAACCTAGGACTGGCAATACTCAGGTGATTAGGGGATTATTATTCTGCATTTCAGCACGGTGCCAGTCCCTTGCTGTTGGAAAAAAAATAAAAAAAACGCTGATTCTCTGTGTGATGGATGGGGGAGGGCGGAAAACAGAATGCCAGCCAACAGATCCAGCCAGAATTCTGGCAGACTGTGATCAATGCCTGGCTACTAAACCTTTTTAAAAAAAAAAAAAAAGAAAAGAAAAGAAAAAAAAGAAAGAAAGAAACATTCACACAGTGGTTCCATGTGCAAGCCCACATATTGGCATTGCAGACTCCCCCTTGATTTTCTGTAGGGTCTTTGAGTCTTGGCTCTAACAGCCCAAGCAGAATGAGAGAATTGGACTATGTTCTTATGGTTAGAGCTGCTGTAAAACACTTAGGCCATTCTGCACTGTAGCCCTCCAAATAGAACAGGGCAGGGTGGGCTTTTGCATGAGAACCTACTGAAAGCCCTCCTTTGAGAGGTAGATCAGCGGAAGGCGAGACAATGACCCCCTCAGTATCCAGCAATAGGCACTCAGGAGGTACAACCTTTCATCTGCAGATATTCCACTGTTTGATTAAGTGAGGAAGAAAATTCTACTTGAGCAAGGAGCTTAAGCTACAAATGCACACAGGAAGTACACACTTCAGCAATGTGGGAACAGAAAGACTATGGCCTTTAACAAATGAGCCCGTGAGAGCAGGGCATGGCGGCTGGCTCCATGCTGAAAGCATCCGGCCCTGCTTTTATAATCTAACAAAAACATCTCTGAAGAGGCAGCCATATGAAGGGCTCACAGCTTCCCGCAGAGTCCTAGAAGAGCCTTACTCTGGAGTGGAAGGACTGGGCCATTCACCTCATCCTGCCCAAAAGTACTCAACTACCATAAGTCCACTCAAGAGAACTCAAGAGCAGTGTTTGCGTCATATTTCTGAAGTGGTGCTGCATAAAAAACTCTTCCTTATTGTATCGCTTTGAGATGGCTGTGTGGTTTCAGTGCTGCCACCATACTTGGATAAAACCCCAAAAGAGTGGTAGCTGACAGGGACCGCAGTTTGTTACGGTACACTGTGATTTAAAAGTTCATCCTTCAAATTTTAATGCAGGCTCAGTATTTTCCCGAGTTAAAGCCATTGCCAGAGGTCCCTCACAGCTGCCTTAACAGCACCCAGAATGTCTTCCTCTTACGCCTGTCGTTCTCCTGAGACAGTTGTCAGCTCTTATCGGTATGCATTTACAGCCATTTACTGATGTACTTCCATTTGCTGTCAGGGAAAGCCTGTGAGTAAGTCTGTATGTACTGTAGATGCAGACCAAAGCAAGGAGAGTCCGAACTAGTGTGTACGTTGCTATGAACACTTTTGGGAGGCATTCCTAATTTACAGTAGAGTCGAGAGGCATTCAGCATGCCAATACATGTGGTGTATTTTCCTAAGTTACTGATGCAATCAACAGCGGATGCTGCTTTAGTTGGTTTACACTCCCTGTCCTGCTGCTGGCCACAGCACAAAAGCAAATGTTAACCTGCAGTTATTAATCTAAAATTGTCTTACATAAAGGAATAGTTTGACATTTTGGGAACTAAGTTGTTTAATTTTCTTGCTGGGAGTTGAATAAGTAGATTTACAGTCCTCCCAAGGCTTGTGTATAGTAAATATGAAGCTACAGCCAACAGCTAGTTAGCTTAGCTTAGCTTTAAGAGTGGAAACAGGAGGAAAAAGCTAGCCCGATTCTGTCCAAAGGAAACAAAGTCTGCCCACTAACATTTTTAAAGCTTAGTAACAGATTATATTTTGTTTGTTTCATCCAAAAATTGAAGTGTAAAAATGAGACATTGTGATTTTAAGACGAGGTTATGTGCTGGATTACTTCTTGGCCTGGAACAGTGACTTTATCTTTATGCTAAGCTAACTGGCTGTTGGCTGTAGCTTAATGTTTGCTGTGCATGAGCCAGGAGATTAGTGTCAATCTTCTAATCTTACTCTAGGCAAGAATGTGATAAAGTGTGTTTCCCAAAATATTGAGTTATTTTTTTAAAAAAAAAGTAGCAGTAACAGTAACAGTAGCAAGGCACCAGCACTATAGAAATTCAGCCAAGATGATTTTTATATAAAAACAGTTTATTGATTTATCAACAACTGCCAACTGTACAATCCTTGGGGATGATAACACGTGTATGCTACACAGTCTAACTTGAGTTGATGCAAAGACCATTCCTGTCAATGAGAAGATTGTGGTCGAATTTTAGCTATGAAATACCAAGGAGATCAAACAGAGCATACCCAAAATGTCAAATGTGATAATGGTTTTGCCTGCCACCTTTGTGAGTAACTATGGAAGTCTTGCATATCAGTCACAGAGAGCCAAACAAGTGAGGCAATAATTAACTCCTGCCTTATGACTAAACTTTTTTCAGTGAAGAAAAAAGATTCAAACAACAGTCGAGTCAACAGACTGAGCTCAAGTCACAGCTGCTTTTCCATTAAATCCATCAGTCCTCCAGCTGACAGTTATCCATAATGTCATTGAAAGCAGCCAGTGTCGGGGGTAGGTCTTAATTTTAAAGTTGAATTTCTGCTGACTGGGGCCAATCAGGAATAACTGTAAACCATGATTTTCCTCTTCTTCCAGTTTGAAAAAAAGGGCCTCTCCGGAATTCTCCACTGCTAAAATCCATGGGACAAACGTCTGTGTCCTGTGATACAGCAAGTACTGAAAAAAAAATGCCTTGGTCAGGAAGAAAAAAAAAAAAATCCAAATTAGATTTCCGAAAAGGTCATTCTGGACAACGAACATTGAAAAAAGCGGAGGAAGGGAAAAAAAACGAAATAGAATATCCTCTTACAAAGCCCTAATCTAATTTCCATCCCCAGAGGGGACAGAAAATCACGGAGAGAACAAGAAAGAACCATCACAAGCGTAACTGGACACCAAAATATAAATCTATAAAAGGCCTTTTATTACTCCATTATGTACACTTTTCACAGGACCTCCAAGGAGAAGCTCCAGAGCGAAGCGCCGCTTCTAGTTGTGTCATGGAACTTTATCTCCACATTAATAAGGACGAATAAAAAAAGAAATATCCAACAAACAGAAAAACAGCGAGACATTATTTTCTTCTTAGTGCCTTGGGGAGCTGCACTTGCTGTACAAGTGTTAGTTGTATGATTGAGGAAGGGCAGAGCCGAAGGTCACTGCATCCAGGGCAACAACAGTGCCAACGTTCATTTCAGTCTGGCGCTGCCAAACTTCCTGCCCATCCACCCCGGGGCTGCAGGCAACATCCATGCTGTCTGTGTGAGGGAAGGTAGATGGAGGAAGAGTCTACTGTTCCTGAGCATGAGTATGCTAACCCGATCCAAAGCAGTCTGTGTTCTAGTAGATCACTTCATATACAGTGGCCTTCTTGTCACCAGAGCCTGTCACAATATACTTGTCGTCTGTTGAGATGTCACAGCTCAGGACAGATGAGGATTCCTTGGACTGAGGAAGATAAATAAAAAAAAACAAACAAAAAAAACATTTTAGTCTTGGAGGCAGTTAATATTTTCGACATTTGAAGTTAAGTGGAGAGGATTAGCTGACTACAGGGCAAGATTGGATTGCAATGACATTAAGTTCTGGCCTGATGCCCCTCAAAAGACTTCTTTGTCAGGTCAATAATTCAGGTTCAGTTTTCACTGATAGGAGAGTCTTGTCAGACAGCGGTCGCTGTGCCCTTCCTCTCACAGACAACTGTGCATACTTTTGGACTGCCTGCAGACAGAGTGTATTGATCTGCATACCTGGAATATGCTGGCGCCATAAGGAGTCCTCCAAGCATTCAACAGATTGTCCTTCCCAGTGCTTACGAACCATTTACCTGCAAAGAAAGCATCACATCACAATCAGGCCTCCTTGGGTTAAGAAAAGGTGGAAAAATAGTAACAAATAAAGAGAAACTGGGTCTGTAGCCTTGACAATACAATAGGCGTTCAGACTGTAAAAAGGGACACTGTAGTGTTACAATGAAACAAAATAGGACAGGCCAAGACTGAGCACCCAGCGTTATCTCTGCCTTATTTTACAGGCAAGTGTTCATACCACAGTAGGCGAACTTGAGGGAGAGGACACAGCTCTCGTGCAGGTGGAGCTGATACTTGTCAGGCTTTGAGTGGTGGAGCACCTCCACATTGCTGCTCTCCATGCCCACAGCAAGCCACTCTCCAGTCGGACAGTAGCCCAAGGAGAAGATCTGGAAACAAGACAGGACAGTAATTACTGACAGTTCTGTGGCCAAAAGGAAAATGTCCTCCACAGTTAGTCTATGAACGTGTGTTAAAGCCGTCGCTTTTTTGCCTCTGGACTGTACCTGTGAAGTGAAGTCATGCTGCTGTAGCTGTCGACCCTCCCTCAGATCCCAGGAGCGAACAGTGTTGTCAAGACCGCCTGTCCAAAGCTTAGTGCCATCATGGGATATGTCAATACAACTAGCACCATCAGTGTGGCCCTGGAACTGCCTACAATCAAAGTCACAAGGCATACAAACATTTATCGACTCCTCCTTTTCAAGTAACTCACACAGCAGTAATCCTGTTATGGGGCAAAGAGCCCACACAAAAAAAAGTGTTTTCTTCCAACCTAACGAGAGTCTGGTTGTGCAGGTCCCAAACAGCAATGTTCCCATCACTGCAGCAGGAGAAGCAGACTTTGGCATCGGGGCTGATGGCCAAGGCGTAGCATGCTGGGGCGGAGGAGGTGAGCTCGGCCTTGATACGGGGCGTCTGAGAAGCCAGATCCCAGATGGTCAATGTGCTGGCCTCACCTCCGACAATCAATGTGCGGCCATCAGGCAGCAGCTTACAGGAGCGGATGTAGTTATCCCTGTTCTGTTGCACAGAGGACAAAGTGAATCAATACATGTTCAGGGCAGCGGAGCTAGAGAGAGATTTAGGAACAAGTCAGAGAGAAAGAGGAGGAAAATCCCTCTGTTATAATAAACCAACCTAAGGGTATTCTCACAGCCAGTGAACAGGTTTTCAGCTTGTTGCATTTACATATTTATTAAGTGATGTTCACATTTCAAGCCAACTATAATTAATCTGAAATTGTCATGTGAGGTTTTCTCATTTTCCACTCTGGTCTTTGCCAAACACATTTTCTTCTATTATACACTAAAACTAAGTCAAAGCATCAGCTGCTTTATAGTGTTCCTTTTCATTTACTGTATAACTGTCAGATGGGCGTTTGCCCGTTGTTCATCTCATGATTAACAAAGCATTATCAATGAAATGAGATGAGAGTGTGTCTACAGATCAATTACTTAAAAAAACAACTGCACAAAAAGAATAAGGTGTAAAAAAAAGTTGCTGACGAGCGAATTGTGTATAAGCAGCGGTCCTCACCAGACAGTCCAGTTGGGACACGGGGCTCTTGCTGCCAGGTTGGCTGATGTCCCAGATTTTGACACAGCCTTTGCCACCAGTGTAGACATGACGTGTGGGGTTGCTAATGGTAACAGCACACACCACCTCGCCGTGGCTCAGCGTGTTGATCTGACGGGCGTGGCGTGGGATACCGGGGCCGATCAGGGCGTCAGGCGGAAAGGGCACGGGCTGCATCTGACCATCTGCGCTGACGTGGAAGGAGTAAGCCCTGATGGAAAAGACAGACACTCGTTAATGTTTTACATCACTGGTGTTTCTGAAATGTTTAAAAACACACTCTGCGAGAGACTCACGGTTTGCCACCGGAAATGGATGTGAGGCTGGCTGGAAGGCCTGGAGCTCTCATATGTGTGTGAGGATCAAACCCCTGAAAAATGAAGAAAAGGGAAAAATTTGAATAACAGGTCTGCTTCTGACTCATGATCAAATCCATATGGTGCCATTCTAAAATCAAATAATAAAAAAATCAAATACAGCTCCACAGCACTACTGAAGGTCTAAAAGTCTACAGGGAATCCTTTTGCACTTTCAGACAGGAAACTAAATCTACTATAGTCAAAGGAATCTAAAGACTTTGAAGAGAGCGATGATGGATTTAAGTTTTCTGTGATAAGAGCAGTTTGACGGCAAGATAAACAGGTGAAAATACACTAAATACAGCAAACACTTAAACTCGTAGGGATTTTTTTTTTTTGTTGGTGGGACTTTTTTAAGTTGTTTAAAATATTTTTTTGCAGTTCACTGCTACTTCTGCTGCTTCTTCAAACTGGGGGCCAGCAGACTGCTATCTATGGTGAGTAATACTCTGACTATGCTTAAGCACATCATAAAACCACACTTCAAAAAAGCCCGAACTATACCTTTTACCCACAGATATGAGAAAGCTATCAATCTTTTTTAATCTAACTCTCTGTGAGAAAGTGTTTGCATGTATTTTCCAAAATGTCAAGCTACTATCTGTCAGAGCCGTTTCCAAAAGAGTGAGGAGGCTGTGTAAAGTGTAAGTAAAAAGAGAATAAAATAATTTGCAAACAGACTTTGTTCATTAAAATGGTTTTACATAGTGTTCCTGTGCACATTTTAGTTACTATACAATTATATCCTCTAAAATTGTGCATTTCACAAACTAATGATCCCAGATAAATAATAGGATAAAAAAGGGTGTTACCATGGGGGAGCGTCCATAGGCTGCAGCTGCTGCGGCACTCATCTGAGGGGAGATGTGAAGACCAGCATACACACCGGGACTAGTCAGGCCTCCATTCATTTCATGATGACCCATCATGGCGAAGGGGGTGGGGTAGGAGCCTGCGATGGACAGTGGGGTACGCAAAGCTGGGGCTGCTATGGACACAGACGGGAGAAGGATATTGGTATGTGACTTAACAGGGCATTGTGAAGGATAAAAAAAAGATTATCTCAGTTGCTAGAGAGGAAAGCGAGTGGTACCAACCAAGAGCCTCCATGCCTGGTGGTTTGCCCAGGATGGGTCTGAGCCCGGGAGTGGAGCTAGTGCCAGGGGTGGGGGCGTCGTTGCGGGGGGTGGGAGTGTTGGACTTGAGGCCAGGCGTGGAGGATTTGTCATTCTGTCGAGGGAACGAGAGAGCAAGCAAATTCACAATCCCGGAAACCAGACACTGTGCAGACTGACAATTTGAGAGCAAACTGAACTTAATCCAATCTAATTCTGACAACCCTCATAGTCCTGCAGAGCTATAAACTGCTATTTATTCTAAAACCTATTATGGCCACAATGGAGATGGGCCAGTTTTTATCCCCTTACTGCTTTGACTTTAATCTTTTAGTGAGGCAGAGGGAAAAAATCCTGGAATAGTTAAATACATTGAGCTATTAACAGAGAAGACCTGACTGATCCTGATGCGGGACAATATTATCCCTGACGTTTAGTCATGCACTTAAAGCACCGACAGCCATTTCTAATCCACCACAGAAAACGTCCTAGATTTATTTGCACATGTCCCTTTGCTCTCTATGCAATTCTCATTTAAACCCTTTCTGTCCTAGTTTGTAACTCTTAGTTTCTTACATGACTGAGCTCCTTGGCCTTAGAGGACGGGGTACTTCCAGAGGAGGCCACTGATGCAGGGCTGTTGGGTGTGTCCTTCTTTGGAGGGCGGGGCTTATCGATGCCATTTTCAGGGGGTGAGTGGGCTGGGCTCGCTCGCGGAGTGGCAGGGTCCTGCAGAAACGCAGCAATGGATTTTGACATTTATGTAATGGCTTCGTCTCAGTATATGTCAATATGCTATTAACAGCTACATGCTGCACTGCTCACCTCATTAGACACATCTACCACCAGGTCATCACTTTTCTCTCCATCACTGTCCTGTAAAGACAATTGGAATATTAGTCACCTTAAGCATCATTTACTTTTTCAGTGAAACCTTTAAATAACACCTCTAAAACAGATCAGAGATATGTTAAAAGTTGAGAAAAATATGCTCATATATTTTGCTTTTTGCAGAGAGTTGCACTTCCTGGACACGTGTTGTCACACTGAAGTTGTCAGGCAAACACATGTTAAATAGTGAGATTCAGAGGCCATGGACACAGGATAACTCTTGCCTGTATTTCCAAGCTTTATGCTAAACTAAGCCACCAAATTCTGTAGATGTAGCCTCATATTTAACGGACTTACATATCTGCTCATGCTGTCTTTTTCTTCCACTTTGCGTTTCTTTGAGTCCAAGCTGTAGTCCGACGAGCTGCGGTGCTTCTCACTGGATGTGCGTAAGCTTTCTGATGGGGATATAGAGTTATTCTGCAAAGAGAAAAACCATAAATGCTTTATTACTTTTTCATCTTCCACCATAAAAGAGAGCAGTGAGTTATTTATCAGCAACAAATTCACAGCGAACACGCTGTGCCAATCCAAATACTAAAAATGCCTCATTCACACAACTATCGATGCTGCAGACACTTAAATGCAGCTGTAGGCCTGCTCCAAGCAGTACCCTGACACCAGCCAAGCCCAATCTCTCACACAAGCCTGTCCCTGGACAAACAACAGAATGGGCCGTTATCTGAACTGAAAGGAGGAGGGCTTGTTTTCCGAGCTGGGCTCCCTCCTCCTCATAACTGGACAACAAACAGCCTCACAGGGACATGAGCAGTGTGTTGTGGTTGAACAGAGGGCCTTTTCTCTGGAGGCAGTCAGGCTGAGAGAGAGAGAGAGAGAGAGAGAGAGAGAGAGAGAGAGAGAGAGAGAGAGAGAGAGAGAGAGAGAGAGAGAGAGAGGGAGAGAGAGACAGAGAGAGAGAGAGACTATGTTGTGGGCATCGGGCATTGATTGCCGCAGCGTGCTTGGGCACCATGTCAGCTCAGGCTTTGAGCTCTGATAAAGAAAGAGAATCTATATCCTGCCAGTGGGCATGGCAGCGTGGGACTGACTGGTGCTTCTTCATGGAGCCTGCCTGCCCACACAAGCTGGGACAGCTCACTCCAAACACCAACAGAATGGGAGGAACTAGGCAGGTGTCCAGAGGCTTTCACAGGAGTTTGCCATTTGCCTATTAACTGCCAAGTTCTCCTGATTCCCCCTGTCCTTTCCTCTGAAGACCAAAGCACAAACATGGACTAAGTCAGTGGCAGCCCAAAAAAAGTGAGCAGTGGCCGATGGACTAGCAGTCTGGGCAAAGGGCCACTGTCTGCATAATGGCTGACCTTTAAAGAGATGCTTAGCGTGACTCATTAACCAAAGTCACCACTCTGCTATCAGATGACCTGCGACAAGAGCACAGAAACAAAACAGGCCTGCTAATCGCCCCAGGAGTTCCATTTCTTCAGACATGACTGCACCCATTCAGCCGGCCCAGCCTGCAGAAACACAATCTCACAGGCCCATCACAAGCCATCAGAGATCGCAGCCATTCAAATAAAACGCTTTAGCAGGTCCAGCCAGACGGGGTGGAGAAAAAGAAAACAAAACAATTCTCCATTTGTGTTCATAAATATTCATCACATGCCAAGGAGGAGAGAGAGTGAGCTGGTAAACAAGGGAGACAGTAACAGTAGAGGGGGATCAAATAAATCCCTTAAGAAGGGGAAGTCCAAGTCTTTCTTTTATTGTCATGAAATTACAAGGCTTCTAATCTCTCCGGCATGATACCAGTCATTTCCCTTCAGGATTAAAAGCACATGACTTATATTCCAAACCTCATTTCCAATTAATGATTTTATTGAAAGCAGATTACAGCAGTGCATGAAATCAGGGGTGGCATGTTAACAGGAATTTTCACTTGACATTAGCAGCTAAGATGAAAATGTGATAAATTATGAAACCAACAAGCTCTGCAACAAACAATAGTAGCGGGTTTGGACACTCACCGTGTTCTCTGTATCGCAGACATCACAATGGCGGCCGAGTTGACGATGAAACCAAGTGGAGCAAAGAGGGAAAAAAAATGTCAGTTAGCATATCATAACAGATGCTTCTGGCTGAACGTGTGAGAATCAACTGCAGGGCACATGGCCTCTCTTATCACCGTGTGTTGGAGCTGTTGAATAGCTTATGCAGTCATGGGCTGGGAATGTACCGGCTCATTACCCAGACAGAATGTGAACAGACAGGATGTGCTGCTCACCTAAGGGCCCTACGACTCTGCTCTTGAGAGTGAGAGGAACTCTGCACTAAATTGTTTTTTTCCCCTGTTCTACATACATGCAATGATGTCAAAATGAAAGTAGTTTTCAATTCCACTAAACAAACTGGCTAAGCAGCTAATTCCCAACTGGACAGCAATATGCCTGAGCTTTACTCCTCACCTCTGTGTTCGAGATCGTGGTGGTTCTTCTCATCCTTCACTGGGAGGTGGGCTTGGCTGCCCAGGGCGCCGAGTGCCAGCAGGCCTGATCCAGAGCCTGTCACAGGAGGGATGCCAGGCGGCTGCAGGCCTGAGGGGTGAGGTGGCAGCTGGACTGGAGGTCCGTGAGCAGCATGGGAGAGATGCTGCGCCTGGAGCTGCTGCTGCTGTGGGCAGACATGGAGACAGACAGACAGACACCAAGTGGGTCGGAGGGAAAAGGCGAGGAGAAACCACACACTAAACGTGAAGCTGATCAGTTAAACCCTGGATGATATTAGCGCATTCACACATCTATTACTGTCAGGATCAGACAGCAATCCCCCTCAGAGCTATTTCAATACCAGGCCAGGGTGGCATAAGCCCTAGATCTGTGCTGAGGAGAGGAGACAGTATGACTAACTAACTGCTCGACACGTCTAACACATTAGATGCACAATCACACAGCATTAGTAGTGCATGATGAGTTGAAAATAAAATGGGAAATTTTTTTGTTACTCATCAACAACAAAAAGCAAAGCACAGTTTGATTCAACCCCTGTTTAACACAGAGGAAAAGCATGTCACATCAGGTAAACTAGCATATTTCATACTGCAGCACCACAGCGCTTCTATGCCATCTGCAAGTTAAGCAATCCTCTTAAGGAACATGAAGCTGTGTAGGAATCTGTCAGCCTGTGGGCTAAACAACTACCTGCTTTTTAAACACTTCCAGAACACAACCAGTGTATATTTACTCCTCTCATATTCATGTTCCTGGATTAACAGAACATGAATCATTTGCGCACCCAAACTTAAAGAAACCGAGGGAACACTAAGTGCCAGAAGCTGGCACTCCTTCCCTCACACTCTGAGCACTTGAAAGTGTGTTTGTGTGTACGTCTGGAAGGCTGCTCGGGGGAGCCAGGGCCAGGGGTCCCATGCTGGCACTCAGTCAACCCTCCAATATTCACCATCAATATTTGAAAGGCACAGGGAAATGGATGGGAGTTAAAAGGCACTCAGCATGGAAGTAAGCAGTTTAAAGCAAGGTTAAATAATACTTAGCTGAGACACCAATAAAAACATCAGCAATTTATTACCCGTCTGCTAGCCAGCTGAATAATTCAGCTGCTGTTACAGCATGCACCTCCTCTCTTTTACAAGACAGACTTCAATCACTGACCATTTATGGCCATTTCAGGAATATAAGGTGCTTTGTAATGACTGGGGGATGGTGTGACGCATAGGGCAATATGGCGGACCTGCCTAACACACAGCACTCAGAGGGAATTTGCTCTCATGTTCTTACTTATCTCTTCAAAAAAAAAAAAAAAAGCAGAGATATTCAGTTACAGCTCTTACAAGGGACACACCCAACCAAAATATGTCCCCCGAAAAAGTCATTTCTAGAGGGGCTTTCTAAATGCTTATTGCCCCGTACTGTACCTGCCCTCAAGGTCAAGAAGACCAGGTTTGAAAATAGTGAGGCTTTTAACTTTTGCAACCTTGTCAGCATGCTCCACGGGGCAGATGTCAATCCAATTACAAAATGTACCCGGGACACGGAGGGAGAGAAAGAAAGTGAGAGAGAAAAAGAGAGAGAGAGCAAGAGTGTTATAATATTGTGTCCATGAGGGAAATTAAGGAGCCAGTTCATTGGCAGGGGAGAGCCATCCTTGCTCATTGTGTTTAATGAGGCACTGATGGGTAATATGCATGGTTGATCAGCAAGAGCCCTCATTAGAGGGCCATAAATGAAGACAATAATAAATAAAGAAAGGAGTCTGGCCCATTTCCTCTAATTTAATATTCAAAGATAAAGACCCATTCTTGCCCCTTATTTCTCCGAGCATCGCTACAGAAAAAAGACCCCACACAAAGGCAAAATTGAGCAAATGTATTATATCAGTCTCCGGTGAACTACCTACACTAACCATTTGGAAATGCTTAGCACTTGCACAGAAAAGTGCCCATGCAACATGCACAAGCCCTTCAAGCCCAGATGTGTACGCACACCAAGTGCACTAAGAACAGCATGGCTCATACAGATATTTGAGGATGCCACTGACCATGAAAGCAGGGTAGGCAGCTTGCTGCTGCTGAAAAGGAGCACACAAATCAGTCAGGGCTACAGCCGCTCTACATGTCCTCTGTCTATTCTTTCGTACTGCAAATGACAATGTTACAGACAAAAGAAATCTGTTCTATCTTAAAAACCTTTACACACAAAGCCACTGAGTGAGGTTTATCCGGGTGACCGCTTATTTGAAGAAAGGTGGACTTATCTGAACTACTCCTTGGCTGCCTCCAATATTTTGTGTGTTTTCTAATCAAACAGGAAGCACCACCTGTCAGGTTCATTACGACGCAAGCAGCTGCCCTAGTTGCATCCTATTAATGGCCCTCAGCCCCATCAATAAGGCATGCAGCTGGTTCCTGGATGCTGCCTGTCTGCTTGGCACGCTCTTTCACCCCACCTTGCTTTACAATATTCATGAGGATTTTGGCATGCCTACAGAGCTTCTCCTCAATGAATAACTAATGGAGAAGTATTCGTAAAACATACAGTAGCTACATTACCACCCCATCTGACAAGAGCAACCAGCGTGGCTCAGGTGGAGGTCGGAGCGTTTCATAAAACAAACAGGGTGCCAAATACAACCATATAATAAAAACCATGAATGGGCTCGTCCAGAGTTTTGTAAAATGTAGATTTTTAATGCTACTAATTTTAAATTATAGCCAAAGACCGACAGTGGGCTGCAGTGTGAGGATCCCAGCTACAAATGTGAAAGTACAGCAATAACTCAGTATTGTATTGTTCCAAATGGAAAAAACACATAAACAGGAAAGAGCCACAAATCAAAGTTGCTTTTCCAAGGAACAATTTCTGCTTGCAGCTGCTCAGCTTGGATGAAAAGACACGAACGCATCTGCTTCAGCCCAACAGATAAAAAACAAACCACTCTCCATCACCTATCAGACACCTACTCAGGCAAATTCTAGGGAGCAATTATCCTGGAACAAAAGGTCACCAAGGGGGCATTAATTGAATTCCGATATGTGCCTCCGGCCTTCAAGTCAGCCTTTTGGGCCAGCCTCTTATGCATGCTAAAGACTCTGCGAGATTCAACTGTAGTAAAAAAGATCACTGATAGCCTGAGCTTTGTATTGAGAGTGACACCAATCACTTGTGCTTTAGGGAAGCAGTGTGAGTACAGGTGATCAATGAGGAGCAGATGGTGTTTGGGAGCAGTGATGAACGCTCTACATTACTGCTCAGTGCTGCGGTGAGCAAAGAGAACTGCGCTGCGGAGCTGTGATGGCTGACTGCTGTCTGTACTGTCTCAGCTAGCTTGCAGCGCTGGCTGTGTTCTGCTCACCCTCAGTCTTTTAATTCCCACAGCTCTCCAGGTTAGCAGTGAGGGATGAGGCTCCTCGTTAAAACCTTAGCCAATTAAAGCAATACAGGCTGCGAAGGGCATCTCAAGAGCTCTCAGGCTCGCATTTATAAACACACAACAAGGCAGTGAAGATGCCACAGAGACCAAATCTGGAACAACAGACCAGCTCTCAAGAGCTACACTTGTTGTGTTTATAGTTTGAATATACTGGTGAAGAATATATCGCTAAATTGAGAGAAATATTAAACACACTTGATTCAAGAAAAAGACAAACCTGAAACTTAACCATAGTGTACGATGTGTCTTATTAGATTAACTTAACAGATACAACTTGCATAAAGAAGACATCTCATTATCTTATGCGCAGTTTTGTCCCTACAAAGGTCAAAGGAAGGAATAAAAGGGGGTATACACACGGTGAGAGGCAGATTGGGAAGTCCACGTACCCCGATGATAGCATTCAGCTCAGTCATAGTCACCTGCTTAGCCCGCTCCACTGCCTGAGCAACCTGCTGTTGGTGCTGTGGGAAGACATTTACAAAAGATGATTAAGGCATGCCGGCATCCATCACACACCCACTCATTTCCCTGTCAATCTTAAACTTATAACTCATAGTGTTGCTGCAATTTTTTTTAAAAAAGTGAGGGCAAATGCCACATGGTGTACAATGTACAATAAGTGACTTTATCTTAAGCACTAAATCGTGACACTGTTTCAGAGCCACATTGAAAACTCACCTCTTGTGACAGGAAAGGCATAATTTGAGCTAAAATTGCGTTGAGCCGTTTGGCAATCTCCGTCTGGAAAAACAAAAGAGGAGCAAAATGAGATGGTGAAGTATGAAACAGAAAGCGACTTCATATAACCCCGCCTTTAATGTTTACACCGATTAAGTCAATTACTGCGGCAATCAGAGCTGCTTGACTCAACATCCTCTAAACAGCGTGATATTGACATTTGAAATATTTAAAACATTAGGAGAGCCCAGGGGGATGGAGCACAGCTGTGCTGAGAGTGCACTCCATGCTAAACGGATATGAGCAGGCAGAGTGCTGCTGTGTTGAGAGGATCCTCTCTCCCTCTGCCCTCCTTCCCCTCATCTGCAACTGTGGTGTCCTGCAGTTAACCTCAGAGTTAAACCACACAACCACACCCCAGGAAGAGAGGCCCACTAACCAGACTGCTCTGTTTACTTACATGTGACAGTGTAGGCAATTTACATTATGGGTTATAACTGCAGTTTAAAACAAAGTTTACAAACCGTAAAGACCTCGAGGGTAACACACCTCAAATCTATGATCAATACCATTAGAAGACAACTGCCAGCTTGTAAACATTAAGAGTGCAGCGTGCTAGGGCTCTGCCTTTCCGAGACCAAAGCCCGGGCCATTTCTCACTGCTATGAGCTGCCCCGCCCCCCCCCCCCCCCCCCCCCCCCCCCGCCCCCCCCCCGGCGGGCGGGGGGGGGCGGGGGGGGGGGGGGGGGGGGGGGGGGGGGGGGGGGGGGGGGGGGGGGGGGGGGGCGGGGGGCGGGGGGGGGGGGGGG
>JAQMCX010000050.1:15646160-15722428 GCA_029814765.1 Acanthurus leucopareius | reverse complement strand
CCCCCTCCCCCCCCACCCCCCCCCCAACCCCCCCCCCCCATCCACACACCCCTGCCTCCATTCTTCTGCTTGTCTACCAACTGCCATGGCAACGGCTGCAGCCCTATCTTGCAGGGATCATTATGCAAATGGCACCTCTGCTTGACCGTAACAGGCTTTAAAATCATATTACGTGCTTGGAGGCAGGTCATTAAATTGAATTTTCAGCCTGTCGATCACATGAACGTAGCAAATGAATGGTGGATAAAAAGAGCAATGGGAGGAGGTGTGAATCACCCCCCTTCCCCTGTAAAAACACTGCACAGCCGGCTTGCTCTGCCTCCTTCTTCTTCCAGGGATGGGAGATGAAACTCTCAGGTTGAAGCTCTGCGCTGGGAGCAGAAAAATAACAGTGCCAAAGCTACATCATCTATGGAATTTATGAGCTGCAGTTCAACCCAAGGCCACTGCGGAACACAAACACATCACAGGGATTTTCTCCGATTTTTCATTTCAAGCAGCACACACAATGTACTTTGCAGACCGCCAGCTTATTTATTACACATGGCAGAAATGCCAGGCAGTTTTGGCAGCCAGACATATTACCTCTGAGCAGAGCCAGAGAGATTGGAGAGTAATGTCCAACAGAACGAGACCTGCTGACCCAAGCTGCAACATGGATAGCCACTTAGCCGGGCAAGCCAGCAGCACAAACAACAAGCAGAAGATGAAATATTGGATGAAACAAAGTAAAGCCTGGGATCAGAGGCAATAATGTAAAACAAATATATGGTAGCTTGTGTTACGGAAAGTACAACAGTCCATAGGATAACACTGATTGTAACTTGATTACTGTCTGCAGACAAGAAAAATACTGAACTCTTGACATGCAATGGCTGCAGCCTACAACCAATAAAGCAATGAAAGGGTTAGAAAAGAGGTTTTTGAGCATTAGTATTAATACAAAGCAGTAAGTGCTCTAGCAAGAGCTCAAGAACGCCCTCAGAAATGGTTGAAAAGCTACAGAGCCTGTATAATCCATGTTTGTTGAGATAAGCCATGTCAATAGCAGTCGAACATTTGACAGGATTTGTGGAAAGGCCTTGAGCGCACAGTCCATTCCTCTGTAGCTTAGTGTCATGGTGACAGCTGGCTGGGAGAGGTCAGGAGGTGGCTGATCCACTGTGCCCTAAACAACTGGCAGCTTCTACACTCTCACAACACAACATGCAAATACATGGAAAAGGCATCAACCCAGCTCGCCACTGCTGTCAAAATAGATACAGTCCAGTGCTGGGAGTTTTTTTTTTTTTTTTCATTCTGCTGGCAGATAAAAATGGGGCTGTTGTCACTTTAAGTAGATGACAGCTTGGCCCTTGAGAGGCCAGCTTTGCGCTGCTGCTACACAATTACAGGTACTCGGACCTGTGTAGCACCACTTTAAGAGCACTCTCAGCCTGGCTTGTCAATGGCGTGCAGAAAAGTATTCGCCTGTTGCTATCAGCAGTGGGAAAATGGAGTCAAGACACTGATGAGTATTAAATACAGAGAGAAAAAACCACTGCTGGCTCTAGTCACATGATCCATATATAAACAATGCTTGACTAGTCAGATATAAAGGGCCTCTAAATTGTCCAAGATGACAGCATTGCCCCCTTCCTGATTTTTCTAGTAGGAAGAAAATTAGAGTAGCACTTCACCAGCAGCTCTGTCAAAGCCAGAAAATGATGCATTTTTTAACTAAAGTGAGAGGTCGCACAATGCCTCAGAGTCTTTATTAATGTGAAACAAGTACAGGACACAATTCTAATTGGCATTTGAAGTTATCTGTATTGATCTAGCTGAGGCCTAAAGCCTGCCTAAATGAATGCATGGGTCATTACTATGATTAACCTTGTCAGCCACAGCAGTAAGTCAGGTGATTTTATTGCAATCCTAAAACAATTTACTTATTCTCATAAGAAATAAAAAACAGCATAAAACCATAACTTTCTTTTATATGCTAAAAATACAATAGCTGTCTGTTTTTTATATGTGGACTTCACACCCTACAGTTCACACCCTGTAATTATTACACTCCAGTCACACATGACAGATTTTGGTTATGGGAGCATTGACGGCTTGGAAAGCCACAGTTTCTCCGACCACTTTTCACTGCACGCCTCCTTTGTATGAACACAGCACACAGTCGGCCTGCTGACCAAGTTTGTTTTGGCCCTGCATATGGCTGTTAGTGTGCTACTTAGCAAATGATTCCTGCAGCCACGGGTCTCATGTCTGCATTACGACTACAGGTAACAGCCAAATCTGATTGAGCCTAACACCCAAGCCCCAAACCCCATGCAGCTCTTGGAAACAAGCACCAGATGATGGTAATTACTGGCTGACATCACGAGGCAGAAATTAGCCGTTTGTATCTACATACTGTCACGCCTGATAAAGAAGGATCAGATAGCACTGCCACATCACTCCATCTGAGCTGTGCCGGTGTGTGCATGCTGAAATCTGAATTATGTCCCTGCACTGTAATGAAAAAGGCACAGTTAGAGGAATGGATTTCCTCACTATGGAATAAATCTCCTGGCAGGAAAATAATATGCCTATGTGCATCCAATAATCCATCCCAACTCTGCCTGTTAACCACTCCCCATCTACTCCTCCTCCCCTGCCTGAGCTGTAAGCTGAGGGAGCTGCATGGACAGGGCCCACACTGTTTGCTCACAAACACGCCGTTCAGCAGGTTAGGGCCCCACTGATGAATTATTCAAACGCTTCCATCAGCTCTGTTGAGGTTCCTGATAAAAGTCAGGAGCTAAAATGGATCAGTCGATTAACCTGTTTACACAGAGCTGGGCTGTTGCTCCTCCCCCAGCACTATCCTCAAACGTGTCTCTGGCTCCCATCCCCCTCCTCTTTCCTCTGGTTGGCAATAAGTGCCTGACAGAAGCTATCAGAGTGCCTCGAGCCCTGACAGACATGTGGCAGTGTGACACACGGCCCAGACACTGATGGATCACCCTACCGCATCAATCCACCATGCTTCCAACACTGTCATTAACCAGGCTAGGCTGTCACAGGAAAGGGTACATGCTCACTAGCTTAAGAGCTGCATGCATGGGAATCTCTGGGTTACTCATTGATACAATCTTTATCTCTTCAAGCATCACTGTGATTGATCTGTGGAGCAATATGAGATAAGGGCGCGATAACTGACTAAAGGACTTTTACCCCCCTCTTGTAATTACTGTTAATCTTAAAAAGAAATACTGGCACATCAGCAATCCTCTTCTTTTAATCATTAAGTCAAAGGCCAAGCCTGCCAAAGTCTACCTTTAATCTTATCAAAAGGCTGAGACAAATCCAGGCTTTACACAACTCAAAAAAGGGTCAGAGCAATTGTACAAGTGGTTGTATGAGTTGGCAACTGTATTGCCTTGTTTGTGTGCAGTAGATCCGTCTGTTTACAGCCTATTACCAATGCTCAGTTCAGTTTACAGCCTAAGAGCAGCTCCTCCTGGGTCTCACATCCCCTGACACGGTGGAAAACCACTGAGCTGAAAAATATGAGGAACATGATGGTACCTACCTGTTTGTGCATCTCTATGTTCAGCCCGTAGGACATCTCGTAATACTGAAATGAAAGCAAAGATTCAATAATGAATAATGAGGAGAAAAATGCCACATTTACAATCAAGTTGTGCTAGCATTTACTTTATGTATGCAGTTTCTTTAAGAATGCATAGATGTGTCTTATCATTATTTATATAATCAAAATCCTGATTTTAATATACTTGGCACACTGTACATGTCCCAAATCAATATTTTGGTTGAACACTGAACTAATTACATCACGGCTGAAACGTAAACACAAACCTGCTTCTTTGCAAAAAAGTGTGTGATAAACTACGGTCGAACAAAAAAAGCAGTCTTTGAGCAGCTGACAGAGAATAGCCAATAAATCTATAGTTTGTCTTTTATCGTGTGGGCACAGAGAAGAAAGGGGTTAGATTTATTGATCACCATCTTAAACCCTCAGATCTCCAGGATGTCTATTTACTTAGCGTAACGTGATTGCTCAACACTCTTGATAATTCAAGCCAGGTCAGTCTGCCTGGCTGAAATGTAATCCGTGGAGCCCACAAGTGGCAGCCAGGGCAGAAATGGCTTTCCAGTCAGCGTCTATTTGATGAGGCCAATGCATTATTCAGTCCATTAGCTTCTTCGAAAATTACTCTCAAACAAGAGAGCCATTCTGTCTGAGATCAGAGCCCCACAGCCGTAGCGTAACCCGACACCCAGCGCTGGCTGTGGGATACTTCCCTACATGTTTACCTAACCTCCTCCCTGTCAGGCTGACATGTTGTTTTCCTGTGAAAAGAATGTTTAACTTAAGCCTGCATGTATTGGTTTAAGTCATCCCCAGTGTGTTTACCTGGGACAACAGAGTACACCACCTCAGAAGAACCCTCTGATTGCATCATGTCTGAACTAAATTCCTGCGTCATAAGCATACCTATGTTTTTCTAAAGGGCTTCTTAAAAAAAAAAAAAAAAAAAAAAGCTAATAATTTTGGTTTTGACAGAAATTGAGGTCTGCTTGCAAAAAATAAAAAATAAACTGCAGCATGTTCCACATCCTCCATTTTGTTTGCCGTAGTGCATTTTTCTCACACGCTGCTCTGGCCCTCCACCATCAGCTCACACCTAATTTATGGCCATGCATATGTCTGAGCGTGGAGTCTCCTAGGAGAATAATCAGATCAGCACACACAGAGGGCAACGCTGCAGTCGACCCTTAGAGATCAGGGGCGCTCTATAATGGAGCCACAGCCCCATGCCGCCTGCCTGCCTGCCTGTCAGGAAGAGCTCCTCCATAACAACCAGCTGCATCCAACCCCCCTGGGGGTTTTCGCAGGCCTGTACCTGACACTCAAACCGCCCTAACCACGACACAGGTGATCACAATAGCCTGTCTCACTCCACCCCAACTAGATCTTCAACAAGCCTTGCAATTTGGAACCATAATTGCGCCCTATTGTAACATAATCTTACCATGACATAGTGGCGCTGCATCTCTGTCTTCTCATTGGCCAGTTTGTCGTACTCCACCTTAAGACTAAAATAGAAGACAAGGTGTCAATTTCAGGCATCTCTATCACTTGAATAACTCACTCAGTTACTCTTAACTTATGGAGAGCAGTGTCTTTTTTCATTTGTGCACAAGTAAATAACAAAATATTAGTCTTGACTTAAACTAATCAACGCAGAGTAAATGTTGACTGTCACACATTGGTGGTATACTTTGGAACCATTACCTGTGATACTGGGCCTGCAGGAACTGAAATTCATCTTTAATCCTGTCACAAGACTCTGCTACAGTGAATTTGAAGCCAGGTTGGCCTGGCTGATGTGGAGCCTAAAAGAAGGTGGTCAAAAAAAAAAAAATCACATCAGTTCAGTCACAGTAGAAAGTTTTATTCATCATTTTCTGGATTGTGTCCCATGCAGCTGAAGGGTTGCTGAGTAGTTCTCACATTAGACCACTTTCAAGATAATATCTCCTCTGCAGTAAGTAAGACATTACCACACCAAAGACAGGGGTCTGCTTCACACCTCCAGAAGCTAATAACACCACATGAATAGGTTTTTCACACTTAAAATAAAATCTAATTTCAGAAATGAATTAAAATCACCACCTGTCCTCATGTTCAGCAGAGTCATATGTTAGTGTATGGCTGAGTAAACATCTTCAGGCATGCAAACAATCTGCATCCATTTACCACTAAGTGCACACTCCGGTGAAGCCTAAATGCATTGTAATATACCGTAACCGTATAGAAATTTGAGGAGCTGCATTAAGGGTGGAAAAAAAACCGCTTTGTATGGCAGATTTCAGAGGTAATCAGCACAGTCAGGAACCATGTCAACATCAGTGTTATCATATAAATATGTAAGCTGTACTTAGTGCAGAGGAAGCGCTCCTTACCGGATGTCGGCCCTGTGGATACATCTTGAAATGTATCCTTTGTTTATCTCTCCAGTGTACAGGTCCTTTGGCAAAATGGTTGAAATGTGCTCACAGCCACACCAGTCTCAGAAGACGGGTGGGGGGCGGGGGAGGTCGTGAAAACCCTGTGTCGGAAAAAAAAAAAACACGAAGCGGTTTTTAATATAAGAGACGATAAACAACACACTATAAAGCGCACGCTCTTCGCTCATAAGTAGCCAGAACACCAAAGTAGTTTCAATTATTGCTGGCAGTTAAGAGTGTGAGTCAAAAAACACCGCTGGTCGCGCGCTTCTGTCTTCTTGGTGACCTTATTCGGTCAGTGGTCAGTGATAAACGCGATATGCAAACAAAATCACTATTTACAATTTAAACTGATGCAAACACAGCATAGACTTAAAAAAAACGAGTCTACTTTCTCGGCGCAAAATTTAAATTCTTGCTTTAGATTCTATTGTTTTCAACTCTAATCTTGACTGATGTTCGTCAAAAAAAAACCCCTGAACCTTGCTCTAGGACGTCTCCACGCAGGCCACAGCCGACAGCAGCTGGCTTCCACCTACTGCTTGACTCCGCGAAAAGCGATAGAAACGGTGCGCTGTTGAGCGTACGCCCAAAAAATACAAAACTAAAAAAGAAAATACATCGGCTCTGGTGAATACATACCCGTGCGTGCGTCCCGACCGTCCGTCCGACTTTTGTTCCTGAAGAAAAACAGAGTGGGCTATAATTCATGCGTTTAATCCTTCCTAATGTAAGCGCGGTGGACGCAGATCTCGACAAGCATCCTCTCTCCCTCCGGAGCGCACCCAGCCAGACTGGGGCAGCAGTTGGGAGAAAATTTGGTGCGGTCGGGCTCGATTAAACTACTTTATTCTCAGCCGAGAACCTCCGATGAATGTGCGCCTTTTGTGGCTAGTTAATCCCCAAAAAAGAAAAAAATAAATACGCTTCCAAAATCTGTCTTCCGACTCGAAGAGGCTGGAGATTCTTTAAAAGCGTAACATGGTACTCTCCACAATCTCGCATTTCCCCCAGTTGTCCAGCTTACCCCGGTTGCCACACACAGGCAGCAGGGCTGAACTGCCGTGAAAGCGCCTATCTGTCCAATCGGATTACTCGGAAGGAATACGGCCACATCTGCCTATCGGAGAGCGACGGCCCCCACGTGGGGTGCAACGATACATGACATCATCCCGCGGATCCACAAGGCATCATCCGTCCGTCCCACCATGTACAACAACAACAGCAGCAGGCATTGATGTGCCGACGATGATATCCAAATTTGACAGCGACAGCACAAATTCCACATCCGCGCTTCGTTAGGGTGTTTCTTTTTTTTTCTTCCTCTTTTTTTTTTTTTTTACCGCCCAAATAAATTAATGAATATTTTGGGTGAGACCACCACCGGCGGGACGGGTGGGGAGGGAGGTGTGAGGTGCAACAAGCACTCTTGATGTTTTTTTCCCCATACAAGGAAAGGGGGGGGGGGTGGGGGTGGGAGCTTGTTAGAGTGACACGGTTATAAAATGTGAAGCGATGTTGTTGTGAAATATCAAAAGTAACGACAGAAATCAGAAATGTGCGGGTTAAACTCCCCCCAACACACGTATACCGTGAAGGACACAATAATGACCAATCGATCGACGATGTCCTCTAAATTGAAGCTCCACATTCATTTTTGGCCTTAAATATCTCGTGATTCTCGCACACACCCGCGCGCCTACCTATCAGCATTTGTGTAATAGTTGCACTGCGGGGAGAAAGAGATGATTGCCTTTGTCTGATATGAACATCAGCCATGTCTGAGCGCAGCCTCTACGCCTTGTTTTGAAGGTTCAACTCATCCCCACGTGGGACTCCTCTGCGGCTTTAAGGCCTCTCGACCAATGGATGCGCGGTGCACTTACTCGCTGGCTTCCCATTGGCCCAGCGGCGTCGATCCTGTCATTCAAGGAGCAGGGTTGTCAATCAATACCACGCGGGGTCAAGCGCTGACAAATGCCTGTGCTCCTCGGTCCTCTGCCTGTGAATAGAGCCTGGAATGGCTGCTTAATTAGCTTCGAATGGCTTTTCTCTCCAGTTCAAACAATCTGTTACCACCACGTGGTAATGAGAGCCTACATTAAACAAAGGAAGAAAGGAAGCATGCAAACAGTTGTAACATTACAACCTGTAGTTTTCCTTTACATATGGGCCTATGTAACGAGCAGTCAAAGAGGTTTTGTTTACCTTTATCACAAAGACCAATCGACCTGTTCTTACATTAACCATGAGTGACAAGCTAATATTAATGTTAGGCTGTATGGATGGAAGTACTGCTTCTTCATTCACAAAAACAAAAAAAAAAAAGGAACATTTCTCATCTTATTTTTTTTATTACAGATATAAACAAAGCTACATAAATCAGTTGTATGTTATTTCTTGACTTGACTGTGATAACAAGCCTGTGAAATGAAGAAAAAAAAACAACAGATGCAGAAGAATGGGAGACAAATTTAACTTTCTCCAATCTTTTTTAATATATAACATACATTTGAAGCTGCTAAGTCAAAGAAAAACAAGACATGTGTTTCCTTTACCAATTGAAAACATACAATCTTACACAATACTGAATTTAATTTAGGTTATAAAGCAAATTTAAATAAATGGGTCTTGAGTTAGGCCCATATAAAGTGACTAAATTGCGAAACAACCAAATTTCATGCTGAGTATAGCTGAAGCCTTTTTGGGAACACCAAGGTCATTTTGTCATGTTAAGGTCTGAGCTTGCCCAGCAGTCGTCTTACTTGTCATTCTTGTCAGCCACCTTGAGGATGTGGGATAACTGTGTTATTTCCAAAAGTATGGAGGCAGTCTGTGAGAAACTCAAGCACACACAAGAACTGGCGGGCTAATCTCAGCCAGGCACCCCCTCATGCTTTTCTATAGAGAGTGCTTGGATTAAAGGCAACAAAAGGCTGGGCCAAACCCCAGGGAGAGGGGGCCCTCCGCCCACTGAGACCCCCACACTGTTTATTTACACGGAAACCCCAGCCTCAGTGGAACTCCCACCCTCAAGCATTACACACTGGCCTATTTGCGGAGGTGGCTCTAATTCTTGACAGAGCAGGGATTGTCCTCACTCCTGCCACTTTGAACCGAGTAGCAAGTCACTCTCCACATGGCTGAGATACAGCTAGTGAGGAATAATTTGCTTCTTCCACAGAATAATTACTGTACGGCTTATTATCTGAGGGTAGCTCACTGTCACACTATGAATGTACTTCCGAGAAAAAAACTGGTATTACTCCACTAAGCTACTGTTCGAAATCATGGTTTGCAGCCGCCAAACAAGGCAAAGATCAACGATGTAGTGGAACCATTCATCATGGACCCATATTGGATGTGTTTGGAGATTACACAGTATTAGCTCATTAATGTGACTTGCAGTTAATAAATGACTTGGCCATTTTTCTCTCTCATGCAGACTTACTCTCCTGTTTGTGAAGCAAAAAATGAAGGCCCTGTTACCGCGAAGGCTTCGGTTCTTCACTGCAGTTACTTACACTTCAGAGTACTGGCAATGCGGTTTGTAAGGAGATGCACACATACTGCACATTCACAAATTAAACACACAAACACACACGCATGCTGTGTATCGTAGTCGTGTCATTCACAGGCAGGAGGCAGAAATTCACTCACATACACACACACACACACACACACACACATACACTCACACGCATTCTGTGCAACAAAGGGCCTACAGTGTGGGGTAGAAAGATGAATTGCCTGTACTGTATAATCAGGATGACTCATCAGACAGTAATCAATGAAAACAGGATGAAAGCTCTTATCAAAGGAGAAAAATGCAGACGTGAAGAGTGTCTCTAAACAAAAGGATTCAGACTTTGGCAGAAGTTTGTAGTTGTACACTTGGCTGATGAGGACACAGAGCCAAGAGCGTCTCTGAAATGAATAATCTCTGCTATCAACAGTCCCATGTTGATACATATAAATACATGCATTAATGACAGTACATACATAACTGTGTATGAAAGGGTTTCCTTATGCATGTGCAGAACATTCGCACAGAGAAGTACATTTTTTATGTATGTTATAATGTTTCCTATTCTGGAAATAACAACTTGTTGGACATCTTGTTTCACGCAAAATTTCCACTTTCTCATAGATTTCTCAGAAATATTTCCTTTTATTCTCAACAGAGTTTTCCCTTACATACATTTTCTAAACAACATTAAGCCATTGCTCTTTTCCTGGAGGATCAGCTTGCCATTCTTGCCATGGTCTTATGTCTCAAGAATGTGCCACTGTAAGAGGGGCTTTTCCTTTACACAACATATTCCATGTTCCACTGTTAAAGTTCAAAGTAATTCCATCTGCCATTTAGATTATAGCACAATAAAATCTGATACTTTGTATGGTTTTTTGAAAATTATTACTAAAACCTGTATGCACTCTTTGTTCATCTGCCAAGGTTACTGTGTGTTAATATTTGCAACACTCTTCCCCATGATACAGACTTGAGAACGGGAGTGAATTATGCCCTGCTCAGAATTTATTCAAAGAAAACATTATGCTAACAAATATGCAAAACAAAGAGAAAAAGTGATATCAAACCATAACTTTGTATATTTATTCGACACAACCGTGAGAAAACATCAAGTATTAACATCGTCTATATAACATGTAGACATGACAAAAAAAGAAAGGAAAAAAAAAGACAAAAAGGCTCAGGGTACATATAAAACCGTCTTGAGCATTTATTGACTGTTTGTTATCCTGTCCCTGTTAGCGATGATGCCTTCAAGTTTCAAGTACTTTACTGTTATATGCACAACAACAGTGAAACAGTCATGAGCAATAAAATACTTCATTCTCCGACTCCCTCCAACACTTGTCAGACAGTGTGTATATTCTCATTCTATCCTTAGAGATTAGTCACATAAATCATAGAGCTGTTGTAATCCAGCACATGGTTCATGATGTTTATTTCTGTGAATCCATACAGTAAAAAATGTACTGATAACACAGTGCAGCTAAACACTGAAGGCCCTAGAAGTTCCAGTCTGTAACATGTCTCAGTACTGAACCAGCAGGACTCATGCAGCTGATACATGAACACCTTGATCTTCATGCTGCCTCATTCTTGAATGCAAAGTCGTTGCCTTGCTATGTTGTTATTGTTCTGTGTCGACCACACGCAGCATAGCTGGAGGGCAGCCAGTTTTATTCTTATCCACTTATATTCAGCAGCCTACTTTTAGAGGGGTGATGGTGGCGCAGCGGTAGCCCTCCTAAACTTCAGTTTTACTCACATCCTTCACACCGCATAATCATAAATGAGAATTGCCGTAGCGAGAGCTTGTTCAACCAACCCTCAGCTCAGGAAATGCAGATCTGCATCATTTCTGTTTTGACAACAAACTACAGATTACAGATAGTTAAAGGTTAGAGGCTTACAGCTAGTCTGTCTATCGAATTATCCCCGTTAACAGTCTCCTCATGGAAGTGCTCTATAATGCGGGACAGAATTACTAAGAAAAGATTCAGCATTAAAGTGATCAGAGGATCAAGCGGTACCAGTTGATTGAGAAGACCTTGAGCTGCTCAACAACGATTTTGTTCCTCTAATCCAGTTTGCTAAATGGCTAATGTGATTAAAAAGATTCTTTAGGCCTAAATTCAGTTATGGTTCGTGATTACATTCACATGGCATGGGAATGACTTCACATGACTGCTTCGAAAAGAAAATATGTTGTCAAGGTAACAGCCCATGCAAGAAAAGTGCAACTGCTACTGAGGTCAGAGTCTGTGAATTTTTCTAAGCTAAGGAGGGTGAACGTTATAATCATTTGTATCAAACAGAGATGCAACCAGTGTACGGCAGGGCAAAACCTCGACAGTAAGATGTGTTGAAGCAGCTTTGTGGAGTCAGAGCAGAGATGAATGTAATGAATGATAAGCAGATCCCTTTATGGCTCCATAATGATAATGTGAGCTGTATCTCAGAAATCTCCTTATGAGGCCGCAAGCTTTTGTGCTCATATACCACATTTCACCACTTCTGCCTCACCGAGGAGCATTTTATATTCCCTGGCACACAGTAATAAAGCTCCACTCCTCCATGCCAAATTGACTCCACAAGTGCTCCTATACCTGCTGACTGACACATGCTCACTGAAAATGATTCCTACACCAGCAGCCAGCATTGCTGCTTGCTCTGGAGGGGTACTTGATTCCATTATTAAGTTGAAAAAGAGAGACAGAGCGAGGGGATGGGGAGAGAAAAAAGGCTTGACTGGGTAGAGAAGAATAATAGTGAGCTGAGGAAGTTATCAGGGCAGGGGAGAGTGAGCGTGCCGTCTGACAGCAGATCAGAGAGCTCCTCCAGCTGGAACTCCTGCTCATGAGCTCGGCAGAGCAGAGCCCAGCAGTCCACCAGGATGATGAGCAGCAGCACCTACGTACCGAACACTATAGCATATTTTTCACTCCACATCTACACCATAACACTTCACCATCAGTGGCAGAGGAAGTATTCACAGCCTTTACTTAAGCAGTGATGAATAGCAAGTAAGTGCAACTACTCAAGTACCCTAAATACAAATTAAAGTAGCTTTTTATGCTACTTCATACTAATAGTCCATTACATTTCATATGAAAACGCTGTGCTTTTTTCTTCCCAACATTTATCAGATAGCTTTAATTACTTTTTATTCTTCAGATTAAGTGGAAATAAAAAAAATATTTGACATTTTAAAGTGTAATTCACATTAAAGATAAAAGGCCCCTAACCTATCTGGTATGTGATTGCTCAAACAAAAAGCAATGAAGATAAATTGCCCCTTGGAGTGTTATTTTAATACAGTATATAATATTAGTGGATTATCATTAGTGATGTATTAATGTTTAAGCAGCATATGATGTTGCAGTTGTTCAATTTAAAACACTGTTAGATAGTTTATTTATGGTATAAAAATATCAAAGTGATTCATGTGTGCTTGTACGACACAGGCTTGCACAATGAAATAAAAACTGTAGTCCTTCATGCTACCAGCACAGAACAGATAGGCCACATGGATAATTAAATTTAACATGGAACAAGATGTTACAGCAGCAACAAGATCGTGATTATAAAATGGTTGATATCTTCCCCTTAAAAGGAAACACACTGTCCATCAACTTTGACTGTGTTTGAGCACCAAGGATCACCGATGTAAAACACAGAGTCCTCCCCACCCTCATCCTGCCCTCGTCCTGCACTTCACTGACTCGAAAGTCAACCCATCGAGAGCAAACTTAATCCAGGATGCTGCGGTGGAAACGTGTCTCTGTAAAGGTATAGACACAACAGTCTGTGATTTTCTGTTCTTTGCCAGCAAGAGTCCCATTTTGTCCCACTAATCATATCTTAAAATCATATCCTAAAAACTAAAAAGTAGCAGAAAGCAGAACTACATGAGTTAAAGATAAGTACCTCTCTTTTGTACTCAAGTACAGCCCTTGAGTTAATCTACTGAGGTCTGTTACACCACTATTCATCATTCAGTAATCTTCATATCAATCGTCAGTAGCTTGTTTACATATCATCAGAGTGATTGCTGTTAAAGGTGTGATTGGTCCCCAGAACATTGCTATTTTTGCTCCACAAACAAGGACATAAAAGGGTTAAAGAATTATGGAGACAGAAGCCCTGAGAGAGAAAGCGAGACCAAATCAACAAATTAATGCCTGTCCTATGAGAGGCTAAGCCTCTTATTTTTATTTCAAATGAGGATAGAAAATGACTTCCTTATTAAATCTAATTATTAGCCGGTGCCCTCCAAAAGTCTCCTGAAATCGCCCGGAGCGTCCAGGCTATTAGCATAAACACCACCACTGGCAGGCTTAAAACAAATGGTATATTTAGTCAGTGTTAATGGGATTAAAGTGTGCTGGATTCAGGAGCAGCTCTACTAACAGTGAGCATCACATCTTCATTATGGATGCCCCAACTTCACCATTTACACTCTCCTTGTATGCATTTCATTCCACTCCGCTGCCTCCCACTCCTCTCAGTTATTCAACAGATTGTGTTCAATCTTGATCCAAAAATCCTAGACAATCATAAATAATAAAGGATTACACCAATCTCTGAAAAGCTGGTGGCTCGCCAGCGGCAATGCGCATACAGAGAAATAATTGTTGGCCATCTGTGCTCCAGATTGGTAAGAGAAAGGGTAAACAAAGAGCACAGTGTACCTGATAAAGCTTTCTCCCTTTCTCTCTCTCTCCCTCCCTCTCTTTCTCTCTCTCTCTCTCCTTTTAGCCAGAGAACATGAAAGGCTTTGATGACGCTCACCCCTGCAGAATCCACTGGCTCGCTCCAAGAGATTTTTTGATTAGGGAGGTTTCAGAACCACAGACTGACAAGCTGCGCCTGTCAGGAATCTAACAAGGCTTGGAGTTATCTCTCTATCAGCAGCCAAACAGTGCTGAAACACTGCACAATGCCAGCCAAATAGAGTAAGGATGAAGGATAATTGACCAGGCAAATGATCACACTTACATGTCATATAACACAACTCTCCAGAAAAGAAAGTGAAGTCATGAAAGCTTACCCTCTGCAGTCTCATAAATCACTCCTCTGTGGGCTAAGATTGGATTTACTGGCACAGTGTTAGGAACACACTGCCAGAACCGCTGTTAGAGATGCATAAACCTACACACTGAACATCACAGATCCTTATTAGGGAAAATGGATCATATTGCTTAAGATTGCGCAGGGGTCAATCAATGCATTTTAATGTGAGCTGTAAACTTAATAGTGATACGCTCAAGATTTATGGGTCAGAGAACAAATCAATAAGAGATGGATTTCACATGGGTTTCACTGTGTATTCGATAGTCTGATTGACTCCAATTAACCGTCTTGTGATTAAGACTCATTTAATATGAACCATCACATTTATTGTTTGGATAATAACCGCAGAACGCAGGATTTTTTTTTGCATAAAACACACCCCACATTACAGCTATTTCCACCTTTTAATGGGAAACTTAAACAAAATTAAGGGTTCTGCATGCTTTTACTGCCTCACAGTCTGCACAGCGAATGAAAAATGACCTTATAGCTCTCCCAAATGGAGCACCCTCATTATGGTGTGAGATTTATATATGTATATATAAGGAGAGATAGATAGAGATAAATGGCGTGGGATTCTGGAGCAAGGAGGGATACAAAAGACAGGGCAGAGTCATAATGAGTTGTGTTTATGTGTAGTGTTGCTTGGCCTGTTGACAGCGGTTAATGAAGTTACAGTTAGTGGGGGGGACCTGCTGGCACTAATTAAACTTACTGTCATTAGCAGTGTTGGAAAGAGGAGGCGCTGCAGCAGGAAAGGGAGGAGAGAACAGTCAGATCCATCAGAGTAACAGCACAAACACACAAACATTAACACACACACACACTGGAACTCTATGTGACGAGGGGATCAAGAATAACTTTATTGTAAACGGGGAACTCCTGACTTCGCATTTTAGTTTAACACAATGATACAAATCCTCTTAAAAGCTGACTTACTCGAAAACAGAGGCTGTTTTTTTTTTCAAAGAAAAAGATTAAAAACACATAATCTACTCCAAAAGGAAAAAACTGTTACATGAGAAGTAGAATTTGAACATATATACAACAGCCTATCAAGTGCCTTAAGAAGTAAAGTCAACTGTTTATATTAAACAGCAGATGCAGGAAAATATTTTACACCTAAATGAGCCTACAGTGTGGATTGACTCCTGCAGAAGCCACAGCTCTGACATCTGGAAATGTTACAGTCACCACTGAGCTGTTAGAAAGTGGGAGAGAGCTCGATTGACTGTCACAGAGTCTGAGTGGAGCTCAGTGTGTGCCATCTCAACCACAGCTCCATCGTAGCCTGTAATCCAGCTCACCACCAAAGCCACCGCTGTTGGCTGCCTGTGCAGACCAAGCCTCACTGTTTGTTTATGCAGCACGTAGACCCGGCCATTAAAAGTGGGAAGCCTGTCAAAAATAAAAAGAGACTTTTCATGTTTGAGGGCTGCAATTGTGGCTCTTGTGTGATGTTTTTCCTCCACAATGACCCCTTGCTTTGAGGTCGGGAAGCCGCTTAACCCTGGGCAGTGGAGCCAGCCGATTGGCTGGGACAAATGCAGTATTTTTGAATGTGGTGGCGTAGTGGGTGCCTCCGGCTGAGGTACTGTGGTTGCATGCAATGACTATGGCTGTGTAACCAAGGCAGCCTACACATCATTATAATGGGTCCTCAGGCAATGAAGCCAAAGATCCTTCATAAATGTTCACATCATTTTCCTTATTATGTCCTAGTTACCTTTTCTCCTGTTTCCCAAACCTCACTACAAGGCAGAGTTAAACATGCAAAAAGCTGAGCAAATGCTAGAGATCATACTGATGAAGACATGAAGGTGTAGAAACATTCTTGTACTGAAATAGTTCAGCTATCTGTATAAATACCTTTGCACTACATGCAACCTCCCCACAAAAAGTAGCTGCTTACAAATGATGCAAGTTGTTTAAAATAGCTATTCCCAGCTCACTGCCATTCAAATAGTAAAGCAGCACAGGGAGAATGTGGAAATTTGCTATGTAGTTAACTTGCGACAGCCACCAATTAGGTTTACGATTTGGGCGCCTTTGGGCCACTGTCGCCAGGCCTCAGTCTCCCTCTGATGTCATAACACAAATCTGCTGTAGTCTGACAGAGCAACAGGGCTGTAGGACACAGGGGGAGAAGGAGAAGGAAAGTTGGCTCGGCTCCTCTCCTCTGATAGCTGCAGATAAGCCGGCCTTGGGGCCTCTTATCTCATCTGTGGATCCTGTGTAAATGTAAGTTTTAGTCTGGCAGATTACATCAGCAGAGCCTGTTGGGGACAGGAGCTGGCCGCCGGGGGACCATGATGACTCCCATCATGCGACAAATGCATCCCCTCCACCCTTCATAAACTAACAAAGCAGGACCGCAGTGTACTGTGGGAGACGGCTCCTCTCGGCCAGTTAAAGTGAGTCCCCAAAGGAAACGGAATTAAAACTGTCACCTTCCATTTAGTCCAAAACGTTCACCCCCATAGCATTTGTTTTCACTGTCAGCTACACACTGAGAGCAGTGATACTGATATTAGTGGACAGCGTGCCTCACTTTGGATGAACGTCTGTATTACAGCTGTGGGACGGTGTGTATGTGTGTGTGTGTGTGTGTGTGTGTGTGTCCTGATGGGAGAAGAACTGACCAGCTGACGTGGGACAGGCCCTCTGCGGTCCAGAGGCCACAAGGTGCCATGTGACTGTGAGAGGTTCATTTTAGGATACATAAACACATCCTCCCTGTTTGCCTAAATGTCTCTCTATCGGTCTACTGTGTATGTACAGCACATTTCAGCCAGCCAGCCAGACAGGCCACATCTGGAGAGCGACCAATGTTAAGGCCTTCCCCCTTTTTTCTTCTTTCTTCCCTGCTTCTTGCGTCTGTCATCCCACCCAGAGAGGGGAAGTGGTGAGGTTGGAGTGGTTGGCCAGACGGGGCCAGCTGTGTGACCACAGACCTCTGAGTGTGTGTATGTGGGAGAGAGAGGGAGGGATCCACAGGCCTTATTACAGACTCGACTGCACACTGGGCCTCACAAACAGCAACTTCACAGCCAGCAGCAGCCACTGAGGAGCAGCAGAAACACTGCACGGTTTGTACTGTGTCAGCATGAGAATGTACGCTTGTGTGTTGCTATCAATCACAAACGAGCACATCTAGTGTCTAATGTTTTTAATGCACACTTAAACATATGGCCGGTGCATTTTTACATTAGAGAGGAAAAGTAAACTTCAACTTTGCTATTTCATAGTCAGAATAAACCGATTAAGTCACTTAAATGACAAACTTACTAAGGTGATACAGATGTTAAATAACACTGGCAGTTTTGGGAGGAATGTGTTGTCCTAGAGTCTGCTGCCAGCTCATATCAGCTTAAAGCGACTGTTGCTGGACTGCACCGTCAGCTGGATCGCAGGACAGAGGGTCTCAGAGTGATGATGTCACTGTTTTGCTTCGGTCCCCGGGGCAGTGATTTATGAGCTAATCTGGGTCTGTCTTTCCAGATTCTGAGTCTCCCTCTCTCCGGGGAGCTGCTAATGGTACAGTGGGATGGAGCCACCATGCAGCTGAAGTCCTTTCAGCTCACAGGCCCTTACATCCATCTCCATGATCACATAGGAAAAGAAAAAAAAAACAAGGAAGAGAACAATGCTGACTTCATTTGCAGAACATGCAGATGTATACATACACATACAAGCATTCAAGCAGTCATGCAGAGCGGTGCAAACACATACACACACACACACTTGCACGGATGCAAATGCAGAGTAAATTAAGCATTGCATATATAACCTTGGATATTTGCAATTTGTCATGCAGCCCAAGAAAGATAATTGAAGCAACCTCCCAGTATGCAAATAGAATGATAATCAGCCTGCACCACCGTACCAAACACATATGCACAGAAAGAAAAAAAAAAAAACAGTTACATTGTTAGCAATTTCTAATAGAGGACACCTATTGACCCATTTTCTCTTGGAAAGCAATTTGTCCCTCCAAAATAAAACTAATAGGTGGCAAGATGAATGGATTACATTGGGCTAGACTGGGTGCACCGTGCCACGAGGCACTAAATCACCAGATTATTAGTTTTATGAGCCAAGCCCATGAGAGAATAATTGCTAATGTTCCCAGAGTAACCAAGGGAAATAAAGGTAATGGAGCAATTTATAAATCCTGATTGGTATACATAGAGAACTTCCAGCCCATCTCCTTTGTTTTTTTTACTGCTCTCGATAAAATACGCCCCAAGCCACACAAACACTAGGGCCGGCTATCAAAATCAATACAATCACAGAACCACGAGTGCTGCTTCTGCTCCTTTGTTATTTTTAGTGCAACGCCGCCTGACTTGCAGTTATAAATCAAACTAATGTGGAAAGGAAAAAAAGGCCCAACATCAACTTCCATTTCTTAACTTCATTTAGCCCGTCTGAGAAGGTGATTCATCCCCGACGCTCCGTGCATACTGTAGGTGTGTGTGTTATTGATGACAAAGACAAGCTCGAAACTAAAAATCATACACCACAAGAGCTGTAAGGACTGTTTTACAGTGACACAAGCAGAAGAAAGACAGGATGCAGAGGCAGGCAGGTGTCCTGTTTAATCCACCCAGCTCAGATGAATAACTGCTCTGCACTCATCCTGTTTTTGTAACCGCACAACTTTCCATCGTACAGACCCAAATCCCTAATTTCCACTTCTCACAGCTCTCTGATGTTTAAATTGTAAGTTGCACTAAGTCCAAATGTCGTCTCAAATGTTCTGCAGATGTACAGCCCTCTCATGTGGTTCATGAAAGCAGAGATTTATCTGGTTAGAGAGGGCTCGCTGCTTTGCGGCCACAGTCTGCCTCCCTCATATACGAGTCAAAGTGGGTGGTCCTAGCGTCTTCTCATCCCCATTTCTCAGCAGGATAAACAGCACGTATCCTGCAACAATCATCTCTTGGTGTTATGCTTTAAACAACCGCCCAATTACAATTCCATTAAAATCAAAACAAGGCAGCGTTTTGTGCTGATTGAACTAGACATGTGTCGCTATAGACTAATGTAACTTGATCCACCGCTGTATTGAATTACACATTCAAGTCAGAGCGAGAGAAGGTAAAGCAGATTACATGTAAAAAAAACAATATGGTGGCAGGGTGAGAGTATCATCATATCATCTCCCAGCCTGAGCTGCTCGCCTGTTGGTGGATCTCTGATAGATGTGCTATGCTGGTGTGTTTGCAGCCGAGCAGAGGAGATATCTTACCATGTGCAGACACAGCACACTCATAAACACACTTGCACACACACACACACACACACACACACACACACTGATACAAACTACTTGACCTTTCAACAGCAGCGATGACAGCTGAGTAACTGAAAATCTCCTCATATACTTTCCACCCACTTCTTGTTTTTCTGTGGTGCAACTGTGTTACTGACTTGTTTTCACTTCCTTGTCTTACAGGTATGAAGTAACTCTGAACCGTGGCAGCGATATCTGTTCAGACTTGTTGGCTTAAGGTAAGTATCCATTTCGTGTATTTAACATTCACTCCTGTAGATGGTGACTCAGATCAGACAATTAGGTTAAGCTGTCCTTGGGCCAAAATGTATAAATCTTTCGAATCCAGACGCCCACATATCTCCACTTTGTCATCCCATCTGTACTCCTGTAGTCTCACAGAGAGGGTGTTTTTGGGTCACATCGTTGGTTCATCTTCACCTCTTGTTTCCTGTTATGAAATAGCATGACACCCAACACAGTGTGAAGCAGATCTTAACAAACCATGAGGGCAAAAACTACGTAGGATGGAAGTTTATCTTGCAGTGTGAAGATTTGACTCTGCTGCATTTTTTCCCCCCTGATTTTCTACACTGACGCTAAAGCTTTTTTATTCTTTCTTTATAGTACCATTTAAATTGAAGCAGGTTTTAAGGCAATTCACTCTCAACCTCAGATGTCAATTTAATTCCACACAGCTTTCAAGAACCACTGACAGCAGGACGCAAGCTCAGACATGGAAATTGATTTTCCATTGGACTGATTCCACCCTGGATCTTGAGCTGATCTACACAGAAAGAATGATGACACCTTCTGTGATCCTACAGTTTCTATACGATGTGGTTAGGTTTTATCCAAATGCGACAAGGCCTGTAATAAATCTTGTCTTCCTTCCATCAGCTTGCCAGCAGCTGGGAGCCGTCAAGGGAAGCCACCCCAAGCAAAATGTTATTCCAGCTTGTTAGTGTTTGAAGTCACAGCAAGCTGGGCTGCAGAAGCTGCTGCCTGTGGTTTATGGCTTGTGGGGTTGCTCAAGATATGGAGTCTCACTTTCCAAGTCAGGATGTCTCACCGCCATTGAAGCCACAACTGTAGCTGTGAGATAACGCAGGCACGTTGAGAAGAAAGGACTTCAGAGCCGACATGTGGTCTTGACTCAGTGAGTGACAACACTGCAGTACGTGTGTGTGTGTGTGTGTTTGTGTATATGTGTGTGCGTATATGCCTCGGTTCATGTTGTTTTTCCACAGTTGCCTACGGATACAGTGCTGCAACCACTTGCTGAAACACTATCACTTCCTCTTCTACTCTCAAACACTCTGCTTTTATCCAAAAACATGCCGTTTTGTATGAGTTTCTACAATTGCCAGGCCCCTGCATGACAGAACCTTTTCGTGTTTCCTTTCATCGTGACAATAAATGAATTAGGCAGTCCTGACAAACTAGCAAAAGTAATCTATTTGTACTCAGACAAACCAAATGAATAATGAATTGAAAAAATGGATAAGGCATTGAATTTCTGCACAGCTGACAGGAACATTTTCATTTCCCACTACAAGGCCACTAAGCCACGTAGCTCCTTTGACTTCTGAAATTCAATAATGTCTCAAAAATCTTGGCTCAGATCAGCATTTCAGTGATTAGAGTGGTTGGGTTTCAACTAAAAAAAAGGTTAAAAGTTGTTGCTGCAGTCTGTGATATTTTATCTGTAATCCCTGATTGTTGCACTGTGGGACTAATCCCCCAGATTCCCTCACAGTCACAAGACCCTCAAAGACTATCTGTGATCAAACAAACAAGGACTGCTTAACAGCCTCCGGTCCAGAGCGCTGTTATCGGACAGTATGAGAGAAAACATTTCATGAAAAGTAAATAAAAATCAGGAGTGGGAGAAGCATTCAGGTTTTACTTTAAGAAGCAGCAATTCCAATACAAATAAACAAACTATACTATTATTCCTTTACAGATAAATTAACCACCACATCTATATGAGAAAAGCTTCGACAGAATTTGGCAGCTACAGTCGTCTAAGGTAGCTACGTTTAGTTACTGTGGACATGCATGAAGGAAAGATAACACAGCAGTGCTATTGATGTTTACCTTTATATTGTCACCAGTGCCTCTACACGCCATGTTTTTCTGTCTCATTAAGGACTGCAACTACTTTTCAATTTCATTTCATCTGATGATTTTCTTTTTGTTCATAAAATGTAAAAAAAAACCCAAAAACATTATAATTTTACAAATAGCATCCTTAAGCTCCAAGATTTTCACATTTGAGAGGCTGTAACCACAGAATGTTTGGCATTGTTGCTTAAAAAATGATCAAAACAATAAACCAATATAGTTGCAGACTTTGTGTCTATTGATTGACTGATCATTTCGACTCTGGTTCTAATGAATAAGAGTAACAACCAGCCATCTGTACACCCTGGACTAATTGGGATTAATACTCTAAAGGGAATAATAGTGCATTTAAGGCAGCTGGAAGACAGCAGTCTCAGTAAGAATGATAGGGGAGGATGTGAAAATGTCTCCTATGTACTACTATGAATAAACCATTAGAGCTTAAGTGAAGGACATGCAGATACTAATTGGATATGCTTGGTTGATTCTATTACACTATGAAGATAAGGTTAGGCAGAAAGGTCAAGAGGGCAATGTGATGCTTCATCTGATTCAGTGATAGTTTTCCCTCTCTCTCACACACAGACACACACACACGCAGACACATGACCTGGGGGTTAGCTGTCGTGGCTGCTGCTCCTGCTCGTCCCTTAGGGACAGCGGGCGGACAGGCTATTGATCAGTCGGACTATTATCAGAGCTGGAGCTGTTTATCATGCTGTCTGCTCTCAGCAGGGAGCCTCCGTCTCAAATGGACCATGGTACCCCTGCACCTGTCCTTGCCACCCCCCACACCTTAAGCACAATCGATCCCCACATCACCCGTCCTTGCTCCCTGGTGCCACACTCTCTGGGGGAGGGAGGCTCCTCCTGCACTGTCAGCACCGAAATGTGTTTTTCATCTGTGCCTCTTCTCTGTCCTTTCAGAAACCACCGCCGCCCTGGTAACTGCAGTTTGGAAACTATTATAAGCGCATCATCATACTCTAACCTCTGACATAGTCATGCTTAGCATACTCAAGTAAGCCAGAGAGATGGAGTCACTTTTTTCCTTTTTATATCTAAAAGGTTACTCATCATGTTACAACTCCAGCTATTTAATATGTCACTTCTATAAAGTTAGAGGGATCAAAGAGAGTTTAAAAAAAGGTCAAATTGAGGGAGAATACTTTTTTTTTTTTTTTTAAACTAATAAAGGTCTAAGATCCTATATTTCCCAAAATGTAACTTCAAAGAAAACAGAGTTTTTGTCATAAATTTGTCTCCAGGAAGCTCATGACCCCATTATGACATCATCAGGGTTACTTTCTCATGCTGGAGCGCCCTCCTCCAGATCCACAAAAGGTTTTATATAACACAACACAAGACTACAACCTACAACCTCATCTTGATGTATAAATTCAGGGGAGTAACCCTTTAAATTACCCAAATACTGTAGAATGTGTGGACTAGTTTTCATTAATCTATTTCTAACAATTGCTCTGATGACACATGGACCCATAAAAATGTGTGTGCTGACCAAGCTTGGGTGTATTTTCCATTTATGGTGGGTGACCCATTATATGTTCATGCACAGTCCCACACTTTGAGGCAGTGGTCAATACCAGTTCTGTGTACAGCAGAGCTGTTACACTGGCCTATTAAAAAAGAGGCAGTAAATGTCACACAGCAGGAGCCAGGGCCATAAACAAACCAGTGGACAGTGGTTATTCAGAGGTCACGCAGAGTGCTCAGTGGTCTGTGGCGGCTGGCCGGGGGAAACAAAGTGATGAGGATTTAATGATATCCAGCTTTGTGGCTATTGATAGCAGAGTCAATGGGCTGCACTGTGGGTGTCTCTCTGATACACAGCAGATTAGCAACTCTGTGCCAGATGAAAACGTCAGAGATCAATAGGACACAGGGGAGAATCAATAATCGTCCCACTACTCTGTGGCTTTCATTTGGTGGATTGCTCTAGTCCTTTATGGCCTGCCGTGCTGTCAGCATGCCATTAACTGCATTCATAAAACATGCATCAGAGATCTGTCACAGGCATCATATGTTAATGCCTGCTGCTAATGAATATGAATGCGCTGTTCATAAGCCAAGTCTCTCTCTCATTACATTGCTTAACACCTCGCTGGGCCTGGAGAGCTCGCCTTGGATGAAATGTAAATCACTGCTTTATTGGAGTAAAATGCATGACTGTCGCACGTAAACTCCATGCAGATGAGAACAAAATATACTCACTTTGTAGCAAATCGAATGCTTTTGAAGTCAATAGTCTTGTAAAAGTGTGAGAAATGAGTGGGCTAATTGCAGCATCATCAGCGAGCCTGGGATGAGGAAATATTCAGTCATGTCCTAAATACTATAATCAGCATTACCTGGCTTGTCGCGCTTCATTATAGTCCAGAAATCTTAGATTAATTAGCATTATTGTGCACAGTGAGTGAGAGAATTGGACAGTAATTACATTAACCTTCGGGATCACACCTTGTCTTTTTACAAGACGTGTCTGAGCAATAAAAGATTGCTACTGCATAGATGATTACTCTTATCCTTGACAGTGTCTGCCTTCCAAATTGATCCAATTAGCCACTCAGGGCTAATTTAATTACTTGGGGCTGCTATAGCCTCTCTATCTTTCTGTCCTTGCCACCAGGATAATCATAACTCTGAGCACTGGAACAGATTATCTTCAGCACATGCATGAAGAAAGCAAATTTAATCTGATATGGGAAAACATGAATTACCAGTCCCTCTAACAGAAATTCGTAGAGGGACAAAAATATCCCTCTTTGTCTCGATTCCTCATATGTTAATGTGCTCCATAATGAGCTTATTCTCTAGTCCAGACAGACCTGCGAGGGAGAAGCTAGTGAGTCTAGCTTTGTCACCGTTATCAGCCTCAGAAGTCTCTTACTTGTTAAACTTGTCTGGAATATCAATCACGTAAAAAAAAAAAAAAAAAAACGTTTTCATTTTAGACACTAATGAAGGTGAGAGCTGGTTCGTGTGAAAGAACATCCGTATGATTAGTATGCATGGGGTGGGCTCGTAGTTGATATTAGGTGAAACCATCTTCATGCACACGGAGTAATCTCATCTGCTTCATTTTGAGCACAGCAGTGGGAAGCCGGGCACGTACCAATCTTCTCTGCTCCGGGGACAATATGGGTTTGAGAAATGAGAGGTGGAAGCCACTGCATTGCCAGCCACATCCATAATTGGCAAACCGAACAAGATGAGAATGAACTCTGGGCTTGGCTCGTCTTTGGTGTAATTAAGATGAAATTCACCAATCATTTAAACTCACAAATGGAGGTTTGACAGGAGGCCAAGAGCCCATTGAAATACCATTGGCTTGCAGTTTAGGTATTTATCTGTCTCTGCAGAACGGAAGAACCAGTATTTATTTAAGATTTGTTCAATCAGCATTCAGGATTTGGATTCCAGTAAACCTCTGAGTTAAGGTCAAACGCTAATATATCAGAGAAAGCTGAAAACATGTACGATATAATTGAATTTGAAATTAGAAAGATATCACAAATGAACCCAGTTTGTACAGTTGTAAATGTATGTAAGATGAAAGCTTCTCTTCCTGCAGATATATGACATGTGAAAGACAAGCTAATTTACAGACCATATCTTCTATCATCTGTTGAACAGTTTGCTGTGTGAAAAACTCAAAAGACTCACAGGAAACAAATCTGTTTAACCCTGAAAAACACGTCTTTTTTTAGTTTCTCTTTCCGTTGTATCTCCTCTCTCTCGATTCATAAGCATGACATGTTAGATTCAGGCCAAGTTTTGGAGCTAATGAGTTGAAACAGATCCAGAGACTTGGTGTTCACAATAGCCGCTGGGAGCCACATTAAAGACTGTGTGTTCGCAGCTCTGCTCATCCTACGGGGGCTTTCTTCAATGCCTGTGTGTGAATCTCACTTGGTCATGTACGGAGCGTATAAAAAGAGCTTTAATCAGGGAATTGTTTGGGAAGAGTTCTTTTAATCTGTGATTATAACACCAGATCAATGAGGATTCCTGCTCTGAGCCGTGTCAGTGATAAAAAGGAGGATTTACATCAAATATTCATAGCCAGCTTTCCCAGAGGATTCACTACTACAGACAATCACTGACTTTTCTATACAGAGCAGATGGAAAACAAAACCACTAAGTGAATTCCCAGTAAAGACTGAGCTGCTTTAAATTGGGTCTTATGTAAGGAAAGTTAAAAACTGCAGTAATTATCTACAAAGTGCTGCCTTATGATTAGAAAAAAACTGAACTTTAAACCGAAGAAAATTGTGCTTTTTTTTTACAATCCACTCCCTGCTACTAGTGTCAGGATAGTGGGCCAACAACATGTTAAACATGGTTACACAACAGTATTATGCAGTCAATGAAAGCAGTCTCTTGAGACAAACTCAGCCTTGTCGTCAGATAGTGTTTGGGCTTCGCTTCATGATTCTCTCTAAAGAACTGAGACATAATTTAAGAGTGAACATAGTCTTTTAAGTGCAGCAGCACAATGAATAATAAATGATCTCAGTATTAGAAGAAAAAGTTTTAGGGATTAGAGGGGTAGATGTCTCTTGTCGATCTTTCAAGTGCTATCAGCCAATATTAGAGGTGGTTAGAGCTAAAAATGTATTTTTGTGTTTTGGTGATTTTACTTTTTTACATACAAAATTATGCAAGAACACCTGTCTTATTTGTTGGATATATTTAGTTCTTTCGTCATTATTTACCATTGATTAATTCATCAAACTCTATCTGTATTTCAAATACTTGCCTATATGCTTTAAAGGCATAATTGTTGGCTGACAAATCAGAGCTTTGACATAACGTGGCCGTTTATAGCAGAACAGAAAATAGAGAACCAACATAAGCTCACAGCGATACGAGCCAGTTTAATCTTTTTTAATGTTTGATGGTATTTGCTTGAAAGCGAAAGCAACAAGTACATAATTATCTGTCTTATTAAGCTGCCAAAACACAAGCACAGTGCTGGAGCACCTCTGAAACAGTGAGTGCACCATTCATTAGCATGTGCTATAAGCTTATTAATCATCTAACAGCCAATTAGCACACTGTTACCATTTGCGGTGGGTGTGTAAATAAATTCCTGGGTTAATTTCTTCCTCTGATAATAAAGGGAACATTATGAAAATTAGCTCTGTGACTATGTAAATGATCTATGTCGTTAATTGCATAGCAGCAATAGATGTTTGCCATGAACCAGGCTGGTGATGCAACAAATATTTCCCGGGCTGTTAGAGAAATTAATCGGGTAGCTGCTGATTCCCTGGAGGAATCCACGAGCTACAATAATGACATTTACCCAGCCCTCTGGCACACTGATAATGACAATGTCGCTGCTTGGCAGCAGGCCAGTGGGAGGTGAGGGCGATGGTGTGGGGTTGGCAATCATCTCAGAGAAAGACAGCACGGACACACACATGCACACACACACACACAGGCAAAAAACAGCAGGCTTTAAGGACTAAATCAGCTCTTGTATCACCCACTGGTAATTAATAATAATTGCTTTCTAATAAGGGCCATGCCATTAGCAAATTACCTCTCTACTGAAATGCAACCGCAGCTAAACATGCTGTTATTGGAAATGGAATCTAATGGGATTCACTTGACCAAAACAACAACAACAACATAAAAAAAAAAACACATGCACACAAATACACACTGAATTCATTGAAAAAAAAAACTGATGACCACTCACTGCTAATGGAATTAGATGCATAATGCATTACGGTTGTCACAATAATGTCACCACATCGAGCTGATCCTGAATCATTGTGCAGCGCTGACAGAGGAGCTGAGGGGAGATTTCACTGTTGACATTTTACTGACACATCGGAGATGTGAGAGATGTTTGAATGTTAGAGAAACAAGAAGCAAGGTGGGCTTGGTTTCCTTTTTTGCTTGAACTCCACCACTCCACCACCTGCCCCCTGTGCTCTGGCCCTGTGATAAATGCTTCAAGCTGGTCTTAATCATGCGTGTGACAGAGGAGGAAATGGAAGCCAGTGCAGACAGACAGGATGAATGGAGCATTTACTTCGGGTTGCTCCCATAAAAAACAGCCCTCCATGCAATACTGCCCTCATACTGTTGACAATGTCTGGCTACTGACTGTGCAGCTCAGACACAAATACGCTCTGCAGGGCCAACCGGATAACGTTAGGCTTCACTAATGCCAGAAAAATTCGCAGTATGAATGGATCTGCCTCAATAACAAGACAAGAAAACTTTCAGATTTGTGTTATTTACATGACTGTTTGCAGTCTTACTTGCTGTAATTTTGTACTTTCACGATTTTCAAAGGGTGACGCATATTTTTTAGTATGAAAGGAGAACATTTTTCTACTTGGACCACAGCATTTTTGGTCATATTATGTAATTGAATGTTCTGAGTTAGTGTTTATTTATCGGCTGCCTAGTCTTGTATTCAGTGCAGCCAGTTCCTCCCTCCCTCTGCTGCCCAATCAATTAACACACGGGTAATACCAGGCCTATTAGTGCCAGCCAAAACCTTCCCAGCCCTGTCATCTGCTGTTGGAACAATTGCTTAATATAACACCAGACTCAAAGGAGCACTTACCGAGGCCCAATCTTCTGGAATCAATAACAACAGGCAGGCTATATTGTTTCAAACAAGGAAACAGTGGGGGATGAGATGGAGAGAGAGGAGAGGGATGGGAGGTGGGTCAATACAAGTGCTGGGGTTTAAGAGACGCTGGCTCAGCCATAAAAAAACACGTGCCCTAAAGTGTTGCTGTTCTCTGACATGGATATAAGCACCACTTCCTGGGCAGGGGGTCTGTGAGGTCTGAGAAAGGACGTGGCCTATCACCAGTCCTTTCTCCACAAGTATGAGAAAAGTCGTGAGGTTTAACCTCTGAGCTGCAGCACAACGGCTAAAGGGCAGCAGCCCGGAGGGAGATGCTGTGCCGCTGTCTACAGCCTTTGTCACCAGCACTGTGGGACTCCGTCAGGGAGTGGAAGAAGCCGTGGCATTTAAGGTCAGGAAAGATTTCATTTTCTTGATGATAATTCTTCAGGAGCTGTCCATCAAAGTTGATGAAAATTCAAATAGCGCTGCAAGCGGATGATTAGAAAGGCATTTGCCATCCACATAACACAAATGTCACAGCCTTGCTAGAATAACAATGACAGGGCAGAGCCACCCAGCCGCACTAATGGAGAGCATTTTTCTAGTAAGTGAAGCTGTCGTCTCTCTGGGGCCTGTCAATGTCAGAGCCGCATGGATCGCATCATTTCCTGTGCCAGCAGGGTGAGCTGGCTGGGGACACCAGAAGGTATCGATCTGTCTGTAATCACACGAGCAGTTTTGGCTTCAGAAAAACTTCATCCTGAAGTGCCTAGCTTTAAGGACAGGATTCAATTTCTTTGCACAGTGCAGGAGAAGACTGAAGGAAGGAGGGAAGGAGCCACAGAGTCAGTGATCTTTACCACAGACCTGAAACAGAAGAGCAGACAGATATCGACAGCAGGCTGCCTGTCATTAGCACCGGAGGCCTGACTCTGCCTCCGTGTGACCCAGTGGAAACACTTGTGTGACACCTCATCACCACTGAATCTTTCAGCACAGAGTCCAATAGCCAAACCTTACAGATGTCTGCTGCCAAATCAGTTGGGTTTGATCAGTTAGGTGCAGGAACTGATGATGGCATCTGATGCCAAAATATTTCAATGTTTTCAAAAGATGCAAAAGAGAGATGGGAAATCACCGATGGTATAAACCAACGGGAAGGAATAAAGATGCCACATTCCTGAAATTTGGAGCCTCCTGTTTTCAAAAAGACAGAATTATTTCTGAATATGCACTCATGCATTTCTATTAAAAAATAATCAGAGGAGCCAAAAAGGCTTTGACAAATTGTGAATTTCTGTGGAAAGTGGAAAAAAAATTACTTTGCTTTTTTTGGTGATGGAAATTTGAATAATTATCTATTTTGAGAGCAGCAGAGGTGGTTTTGACTTAGAACAAACGGGTGAATGATCACACCTGCGTCTTTGGAAGAAGACACCAAACTCGACACACAGAAAAGGGATAGTGTGAGTGATCAGCCAGGAAACAGGTGAAGAGGAGGTGTGAACTATAGCGTTCTCCCTGGAGGAGTGTGATCATTTCTGCCTCTCATCTCACTTCTCTTTGATGTGTTCGCATGAAAGTAGCACCAGCTCAGACTCTGAATCTCCAAATGAGTGTTTAAGTTCCGAAAACTGATTAGAGAACTTACTGTTATGCACATTTTTTTTTTACTGTTGATGCTGTTATTAAACACATATTTAATGAGACATCTATCTTGAGTTTTTTTTAAATTAAAAATTAACAAAAAAGGAATAATAGGAATATTTTAGAGGGTGAAAAATGAAAAAATGTCACTTTTAATTTAAATCCAAAGGTATTGCATGTGTCATATTCAACTGAGTATGTATGGCAACATAGAAAAACAAGGGAAGCCTGTATATCTTTGTATAGAAACATTTAAATTATGAATCTGAGTGAATATTTGCTCTGCTGCCTCAACAAAGTGGTGCAGTAGCAGATATGCAGAGGACCGTCTGCCTGCAGACAGACAGGCAGACAGACAGAGCTGTCTGCCTCTGTGTGGCTGCTATCAAACAGCACACCATGACTTCTCCCAGCTTACAGCACGCTACCTGCATACATCCCCACAGTTGCCATGGTAATAGAGACTGGCGTAAGTAGTGACGGGCCAACCACAGACATCAGAGCGGCTCTTAAGCAGAAACATCAGACGACTGCTGGTGGAGGTGATTCATTAAGCTCGTGTTCAAAGTCCATCTGAACCATAACAAGCCTATAAGCATGCAACGGATCGAATACATTAAACTGGTTGAGAAAGCTCTCTCCCTCTTCATTATAGTGTTCATATTACATTCCACCATGCATGAAAGGCTGAATGAAAGGACAAATAATAATCTGAATAAAAGATACTGGAGTGTGCTGAAAATCAAGTTCACAATCTCATTTTGGAGCATCATGTTTATGCGCAGAGTGAGCCATAATTTGCTGCTAAATAATTGACTTCTCCGATGTTAAGATCTCAGGAGACTCTTTCAGTTTATTCATTGAATGGCCTTTGCAGCATGCGCAGCATATTAGCCTTTTAGAAATGTCTTGTCAGGCCCGCCACCAGGCTGCATGGAGAGCCTCTTCTCCTCCACGCCTTTCCCTGAATAATAACCTTCAACTAACCTTTAAACCACAGTGAATAATTTCAATCCTATTTTCATATCAATGGCTGAGTCAAGCCAGGCAATTATCTTTCATCCATATACTTTGCTGTCAGAGGAGAGAATAATAAAGTTTTCCCTTGTGAGGAGCTGGAGATGGAGGAAAAAGAGAGGGAGCCAAAAAAAAGCGGAGCAAGATGCTGGAGATGCTATCTAAAGACATGAATGCGGCAATGAATTATTCAGTAATGACTACAAGATCTGTCATAAAAAAAAAGCTCTGCTAACATCTGCACTGTGTTCTGAGGGGGCTGAGCAGAGCAGGGCATTGACGCCAGAACGCCTCTGAAGATAAACATGACAAATTGGCAGATCATCTGTTCAATTAGGATAGCAGAGCAGGTGTGCCGGTACGGCGCCTGTGCCACAGGATGACACAGTTACCAAGCCAAACCAGAGGCATGATGGGAAATACCTTGTTTGTGTGACAGTGATTTAGAGCGATGCACCAGAAGGATACCCCAAGAAAAAAAAATAGGATATTCCCCTTGGTGCTCATTAAAATTCGACTGCAGACGGCACCCTACCCTTCTCCCCCTCCGTTTCATTGCTCCATCCTTCTGCTTTTGGCTCCTCAACTGCCTGGCTGGACCTTCCAGGATCATTTCTTATTAATCCATAAAACATACCACACTGGTGATTGGATTGAAGGGAGCACTGGAGCAGCAAAACATGAGATATGGAAAAACATCACACATTTCGGCGAGCAGGCGGGCAGGTTTGGGGGGGGGTGCTGGCTGGAAGTGGGGGAGAGAATAAGTGGTGAACAGGGAATGGGCTGTGTGTGTGAGATGATGTTGGGAGGGAGGGGGGGATCATGAGGGCAAAGGAGGGAGGGGAGATACAGAGAGAGAGGGAGAGAGAGGAAGGGAAGGGGGGGCGGGGGGTTTGCAAGCAAGAAACATGTTTTGAAATATTAATCCGTGGTTCTGGCCGTGGGCTGGAGCGCAGAGATGAAAAAAAAAAGGGGGAACCTTTGAAGCGAGTGAATGTTCCCTGCATTCGTGAAGCGAGCGCCGCACAGACGGCCATGTTGGTGGAGAACAACTGGGGCAGGTGCAATGATTCTCCCTCACATCTGAGAGCCCTCGTCTCCGCTACGCCCCGCACGGCTTATTGGTGCAGCGTGTATTTAGAGTGCTCCCTTTTCCCAGCCCTGACACAAATGAGATGAGTGTGGTACAGTCTCTTAATCCCCAGTGCCTTGTAAAGCCTTTGAAAGGAATACTTACTGCGGCATAAACTATCATTCACAGTCTTAAAGCAAGCACATGAGGTTATGCACTCTGAGGGGAAGACAACTTCCTGCAAGCTGCATCCACTGGCTGTGGCATCATCAGATTTAGGGTGCAGAGGAAAAGTGTATAAAAAGATATCACGGGATCTTACTGAACCTTAATGACCTGCTGAAACCCTGCTGAGCGACTAATGGATTCAGCACTCTGTTGTGACTGTGTGTGCCCGTTATAACCACGGCCCACTTACTCACAGCTCTGTGTGGCTGAGCGGCTGGACAGTCAGCCAGCCGCATCACCTCTCAGCCATCTCTCAGCGGTATCACACACACATGATCTCACTACACCCACAACACCAGCACTCCATGCTCTCCACACATAACTGTACAGTCGCCACAAGCACGGTGCATGTGGAGCAGCATGAAGACATCGGCAGAAAGAGAAGGCTCATTAAACATAAAAAAAGAAACTCATTTAGGTGGATAACTTAATATGCAGTCCTCGAATTTACCACGGCAAACACATTCGCTATGAAGACAATACATTAAAACACTTTGAAAAATCACATTGGGAAAAGTCATCATCATTAAAGCGTACTCAGGCTAAGTATCTTAGATGAATTATGCTCCCTGCATCAAAAGACAGCAGGAATAACATTGAGAGTGTGTCCTTTTCTCTTCTATTCTCTGGCAGCACCCTGCTGGGAAACTTGAAATTACCCTCTGTCTGGCTATTCTCCACTAATAATAATGATAAAGTTTTTTCTCCCTAATTATGCAAAGAACTCTCAATTAGCATAACTCGTCCTCTGTGTCAGTACAAACAGCAGAACACCCTGCGGGCCCATGATGGTTTCATTCTCAGCCTGTTGTGTTTTTTTTTTTTCCTCTTTTTTTTCTCTCTTACTTCCTCTAGTGAGTTAATGAAGATGTATGTTAATAAAGAAAGCGGTGGTGGTGGTTGCGGTGGTGCAGGTGTAAAAGGAGCTGCTGCTGTAAGAGGTGATGCCGTGTTTAGTATGCTGCCCTCTGCAGGCCTCCCACTGGGGCTGCAATGCTGTGAAAGCCAGACCTGAAGCCTCAGTAGGCAGGCAGTGACACACTCCCTCTCACACAGCCTGCAGCAAAGATTAAAGATGTATGTTTAGGGCACATCAAATAGAATGCTGAATCCACAGGCCCACAGAGAGAAAACAACACATTAAAAGAGATTTTAAATAAAACCATACATAGTGTATGCTCTAGGCTTTGTCTGAGCCTGGAGTCGGGGCGGTTGATAACGTCCATCAAGACTGCGATCATCAAAAGAAACAGGCATATGGAGAACCAGAGCTACTGGTTGTGATTTGTGTGTTTTTAAGGACAATGCCGTCCTAAGGGGGAAACCATGAAAGAAGCTGTGAACAAATGATGGCTGGTGTAGGACGCTCTTCATGAAAATGAGTGTATAATGGCAGTGCATTGTCACCAAGAGATGCCAATCAGTCCGTACAGACAAAAATAAGTGACGCCTGGGACTCGAAGGTGTCATTTATCTTTTCTTTTTTTAAAAAATATAAAGTGTGAGAGGAAAATAAGACATTAAAAGCTGAGGAACACAGGAAAGAAAGTATGTACTATGTACTACTTAGTGCTGATGAAAGTGCCTGAAGTCCTTAAGGGTTTGGCAGTAAACACTACAAACAGACAATCCCCAGAGAGCCCCATCACCTCCCTCCACCTCCTCCTCCTCCTCCTTCTCCCGTCTTCCTGTGTCTCTGAGGAAGTGTTCTTTGAAAGAGAACACCTTTAAGATCACACTGAGGGGGAGGACACAGCACATCTTTGAAAAAAGTCTAACCAGATGCCAGGAACCCTCGAATAGATCCGCCAGTTCTGCTGACTCGCGCTCGATCAAGTGTCGTCAACGCTGGAAAAAAGTCACAGCTGAAGGTGTGAAGTGGACACCCAGCCACCACATGACACAGCGATATCCAATCAGCGAACAACGTTTTGACACCTCAGCAGCACTCAGGGGGGCCTGTGTCGACTCAAGTGTCCACATTCCTGATCAGTGGGCGCTCGGCCTGGAGAGGCACACACACACGCAAACTCACACATATACTGACGCAGGCGTGTAACAGTGTGCAGGGTGGAGCAATGTTTCTTGTGAGAAGCGGAGATGAAAGGTCACATTATGGTGTCAGATTGGACATGTCCCTCTCAGAGCTCAGTCAGACACATTAGAGGGACATGTTTTCCCATCGCCTCATTTGAGGTGCATTTGTGAGCCTCGTGAAATCCTCCTGCCTCCTTACATCCCACTTCCACTGCCTCAGGCACTCACAGAGAAAGAGAGGCGAGAGTGAGAAAGAGGAAGAGAAAGAGTGTGTGTGTGTGTGTGTTAGTCTGTGTGAAAGAGAGAGGATTTCACGAATGCCTTCATCATTTAAACGGCTGTGCTGTCGCTGGAGCGCAGCATGAATAATTCAGTGAGACTGCTCCTTCTTCAAACAGACAAATAGAACAGGATTACGCCTCCACAAAGCAAACGGTAAACACCACAATCAAAACAACAGAATTAATTAGGTAATTAGGGAGACAAAATAAATGTGAAATAATGATAAACTCTTCTGAGACCACAGCTGCAACTCTGTTACAGTATGCAAATATGCAGATTCAAGAGTTCAGAATACATTATGGGCTCAGAGGATTGTTTGGAATGAATGGCATTGGCAAGCATTTTTAAAATGATGAGATTCAACACATAATCCACATCCAAGCACACTGCTGAGGAGGAATTTCAAAAGTGTATTTGCAAGACGGCCTTGCACAAATCTATAGGAAGACAATCAATCAATGGTGATGAATATTCAAATCTTTTTTTCCGGGAGATCATCAGCAGAGAATGTATTGCTTACTTAATGTTTGTGTTGCTTAAAACCCCCCTGGGTAAAAATGGACTCATGCTCTTATTAATGCTTGTATTTGAAAGTTGAAAGAGATTATAAATCTTCTCTGGCGAAAAAAAATATATTTGTATATACACACTGACACCGTTGAGGAGGGAGAAAAAAAAAACAGATGGGGGCTTACATAAGTGAAGAATGAACAGCAATCCAGCTCAAGGATTTGTAGTTCATTTGCAGTCTAGAGTTAAGGCATTTATCTCCTTCTCATTCCAGCTGGAGTATTTCACTGCTCTATAGCCGATTAAAAGTGTAAGCAAAGAGAATCCTTCTCATCTCCGAGAAATCCAACCATGAAGAACAAGTGACAAAAGCATGCAGAGTAGCAGGCCTACAGAGAATTTTGTTTGCCTTGTGATCTGGAAAGGTCAGGGCTAAACCCTCTGCTAGCAGCAATTAATGTCTCCGACTCATAGTGCAGGAAGTACAGTGATCATCAGCTGAATCCTCGGCTTTCATCGCATGACAGAGCCTGGTACAGGGGGCTTAGGTGAATATGAGCTATCTATTTCAAGCAATATTTAAATCACATTTCCAATTTGCAGCCCTTGAACAGCAGTTTAGAGTGGGATGAGGAGGTTGAGGCATAATGACAGCTTCTCCGGGGTTTATTGAAAGTGATGAATCCTCAGAAGAGGGGATTGCTCGATGTGAATTCATGAATTTGAGAGAGATTATTTAAGCAGAGATCAATTTTTGAAAGTCCTACAGCTCAACGTTGATGCAATGTTTCAAGGGCGCAAAAAATACTGAGCACGGCCGAGTGAAAAGAAGAAAAAAAAAAAAAGAGAGAAAAGATCCTTTTAACAGCCTAAAAAGCCTTTTGCTGCTGGAACAAATTAGCTCTCTAAATCTGATAATGCTTCCATCCAAACTAGTTTCATCAGCAGTAGCAGGGCAAGGGGGACACTACATGACACACTAGAGCGGAGAGATACTGTGCAGATACTGTGCTGCCTAATCTGCCCTGCTGTATATACAGCAGCAGCATGTAATGATGGATGAGTAAGAGGATGAAAAACAAGCCTTAATGTCCAACGAAGCAGCAGGGGTCACAAATACAAGACAGAAGCAGTAGCCTTTATGCCTCATATTGAGCACAAATTTACAGCTGAACTACCTAAACTGCAGGGACTAACTAGGGTATATTAGCCATCGCTGGTTACAAACCCCTGAAGACAGCATTAAAAGCTCACCAAGACAGACTGGCATACAGTGTAGCTATCAAAGGACCACAGAAACAGATCCCCTGTGTGGCAAAGAAGGAAAAGAAAATACATCACTAATAAATGAACATGAGATACAAGGAAAAAAGGAAAAAAAAATATCTGGGACAAAAAAAGAATGAGGCGTGCGCGTGTTTCGTGTGAATCCTGGAGTAAAAAGGAATAGCGAATGAGGATCTGCTGCTGCTGCTGTCCTGCAGGGGCAGGGCGGCTGTTTTTCTACAGCAGCACATCCCCGTCTCTGCCAGCACTCATTTACTGATCTCATTAATATCCCTACTCTGAGGAGGAGAGAGACAGCAGCCGTGAAACAGCCTCCCCCATCTCCTCCTCCTCCCCCTCTCTCCATCCTCCATGTGTCTGTTCCACTGGGTCCCCCTCCCTTTCCTCTCATCTCCGCCTCTCTGTAGTTCAGTAATTGGGCTCAGCTCATTGTTATTCAAAACCCTGTAGAACCAATTAGCTGCAGACCTCCTGACCCTGGGTTGCTATGTAATGGTGCAAGCTAAAGACTCTAAGTGAGGAAGCCAAGAGCAAAGGTTTTAAATTCCTTTAGTTCCTGATTAATAATCCTGTCAGGGCGATCAGAGACATTAAAGAGAGACTCTGGTTCGGCTCCTGCTTTTATGGCTTCTCCCTCATTTCTAGGCTGTCCATTAAAGCTTAATGATGCCGGGGGTCGCTCTCTCTCCTCTGTCTTGTCAGATAAATGTACAGTTAGCGGGATGATGAGGAATCCTGATCCTCCAGCAATCTGGGACAAAGCAGGCCTGTGACCCTGCTGGGCAGAAGTAGGGCAGCAGGGGAAGATGTACGGAGAGCAGAGCAGACAGCGGGGGCAGTGGTGGCGTGGATGGTGGACCGAGCTGTCCAGCTGCCCCGGGGGATAGAGATGAAAGAGACGGGGCGCATAAAACCTGGGGTGGAAGGCAGAGATGAGAGGGATGCAGATAACACTTCATGCAACATTGATGAGGAGACCGAAGGTAAAGGAAGAGCGGTGTTTGAGGCTGCACAGGCAGCCAGCCTCGTGCTACAAGTGATTTGTGTAGCACGGGATGCAAGAGTGCAGATGTTACCATGCAACATTAGATTGTCACTGAGGAATAATAACTAATCAGCTACAGGAAGATTGTTTACACCTGTTTATGTGAGCTGGTGTTTCAGGAGCATATGTCCATTAATTGATTAAGTTTGCATAACAGATTAACATGCTGAAGTAACATTTAAAAATCCTTCCAAGTATCTGTCCAAGGTTTAAAGCAGCTATTAATTTTTTTTTTAATGTTAACATCGGAACACATTTCCATTTGTATGTGAAAAAGGTGGCTCATGATGAAGTCATGGAGAATCATCATCAAACCCTGCAGTTCCCCTGAGCTCTAATGAGCTGTACAGCACCTTTCAGAGTTTCTGGTCTCACTGCTTTCATCAGCTAGCAAAGTAGCTCTAAAGACCCACTGTGTATGTGCTACAAAGTTAAGGACTAGCTAGTGAACATAGTGGAGTGTTTAGCAGCTAAAGTGCTTAAGATAGTTTCCTTAAGAGTTGGTGGAAACCATAAACAGAACAAAATAATAAACTTTAATTTTGCTCTAAGTCTGCTTGATGGGTTTTTACACATCAAACAGCTATTTAAAGATCACCAGATCACTCTTAAAAGTGATGTGGTTTGGCAAAAAAAGACGTTGCAATTTAGATAAATTTTATAAAAACAGAAAAAAGCAGAGAAAATTCGACTGACTGTCTAAAGATTAAAACAAACAAACAAGCAAAAAACACCTAACCCCACCTCTAAAGCTAACTACGTGGGTTTTTCTTTTACCGTAGCACAGACAGGTGAGCTGTTTCTCTTTGTGCCCAATCTCTATGTTAAGCTTAGCTAACTGACAGCTGTTTGTATTTCAGTGATAGACAGCAGCAGAGTGTGATTCATCTTCTCATTTAACTGTCATCAAGAAAGTGAATAAGCTTATTTTCCTCCAAAGTAAAGTGCAAAGTGCACTGCTGAACTATCTTCATTTGTAATTTAGCTCAAGTCAAATCTATTTGCAACCCAAATGCATCTATTACAAGCTTGTTGATTGTCTTTTCTAGCTGTTAGTTTCAGTTTTATAGAGCAAATAATTGCATCAAAACTTCATGAGGCACGGAATCCACATTTCCAAATCGGTCCATATAAGGCCACTGACTTGTCTTGTTTGTGAATCATCTCTGCAGACGATTAGGATTTTTGAACCGAGAGGACGCTGAGCTCACACCTGTTTTCTGAAACCTGTTTGGAAAACTTGTGGTGTTTGCATTCCTATAGCTGAAGTGCTTATTTGGTTCAGTTCTCCAGGCTTGGCTGAGAGTTGTGGGAGGATTCACATGCGATGCTGTAAACACTGGCTGCTTCAAGCCCTCTGACACTGATGCATCGCCTCCCAGGCTGCTATAAATCCTTTTACAACAAACGCCATAAAGCTCTTTGGTGCCTAAATATTTATGGTTGCCTGAGTTTCCCTTGAGGGTTGTTTTCTGTCAAAGTACCAATAGCACTAAGTCATGTGGAGTGACTCCAGACATCTTATCTGGGAGTCAGGGTAAAGGGCCTGGTGGTCTGGCCATCTCCACCAGCAGAAGAACACACAGGGAGGAAAGGCCACTAATGAGTCCTTCTCCCTCCATCACTTCCCCTCACCGGTCTCCTCTGTTAGTGGACTCAATTGACCCAGCAAACAAACACACTGCGGCGTGACCTCTGCTAAACCAGACAGACAAACAAACAAACTTTCCGTGTCAAAACTACCAAGCCCCGCTTCTGTCAGGGACCACAAGACAGTCAGCGTAGGACAAACATGCTGGAAATATCAATGGACAGGCTGTAACCCGACCTGGCTGCTGGGTGACTCATGGATCAGGAGGTCAAATACTGTTATCATTGCAGCGCACAGCGTCAGTGTGTGGATATGAGACGGTTGGAGAGTAAATACAGGTGTGCTGACCGTGAATCTCATAGGTGGATGCCTTCCAAAAATGTGTCATTTTTTCCCATCGCAGTGTTGCCGTCAGCTGCTAAACAAGGTGGCTCCTTGAAACAAGTGTCTCTAAAAAAGCAGCAGTGGGCCTGATGAGTCCTCAAGCATCCTCCCAGTGCTGTGATTACTGACGTTTACCCTCTTTAATATGTGTAATTCCCATTTTCTCTGATTCATGAGTAAGAGCCCTCAGGGGGACCACACTAAGTGGCAGTCTGCCAAAGCCCTCCTGTAGGAAAGGCTCTAAGTCACTTCTCCCTCAACAGTTAGATACAGCGTGACAGTTACAGGTTGTCTCACTTTACCTTTATTATTGTTATTTGCAACTAGGAGTACTGATGATAGCTTGATTATACAATGCTTAATGTTATGTGCTTCACATGCAGGTGTGACATAATTATGACTATATACCTATAAAAAGGCACTGAAAAATAGGAACAAGATGTTTCGCAAACATTGGCTATGTATGTATTGCAAATTGCTACTGGCCTAATTGCACGCCACGGCTGAAATAATGACCACTGCTTAGCACAGCCAGCGTGACTGACCACAGAGGACACTATGACAGATATTTTCCAAGTACTTTTTCCAATACAGGCGTATACAGAGGTTTTAAATCATAAACACATGAGCAGTTTATGCAGAAGTAACAAGGTAGACCTGTATCTCCACTTTTCACACTAACTTGCACTGATTGAGAGTGGGATTTGGTGTGATTGAGCCGCTGGCTGTGATTCAGGTGCTGATTAAAGGCAGGTGTTTCAGAGGCCTAGTTCACACTTACACAGGTATATTTAAAATCAGGGTTTTTCGCTCCTTTGTTCAAAACACATTTCCATCCACACAAGAACTGTTTGAAGTAAATCTTTGTCCAAATGGAAACAGGAAAACACAGCTGAATCGTTGTCATGAGCATGCCAAACCAACAGGCGGTGATATAACTGCAACCCTAAAGCCATATTGGCCATTAGGAAGCCTGGAGGGGAAAAAAACCCAACGCACTTCCAGTAAGGTAACTGCAACTACTGTTTGACTGGTTCTCCTCCAAAATCTGCAAAGCTGGCAGCAGGGACGGTGTTGGATTATGAAGTGACTTACGTAGTGAATTCTGACGCCTCTGTTCCTCAGTATATTAAAAGAGTGACTGCACTTTATGTGGAAACATGTAAAAAGTCCTGTCAGCAACGTTAGTTAGATCACCTCATGCAAACAAAGAAGAAAACGGTGCACGCTCTGACATCAAACATATTTAAAGATGTCACAAATTCTGTTGTCATGAGCTGAAAAGTCCATTTAAGCCGTCTTTACCCTGAGCGGAATTTTCCAAATTATCCTGTTTTAGTGAACTAAAACTTAGTCTGTGCATGTGTGTGCATAGAAAAGCTATGTTTTTATAAATATCTCTGTACGTGTAGACAATGTTTGCCTCCATTCTGTGGTCTGTTTGTGCCACATATGGCAAACACTGCTGGCTCTCATTCTTTCGTGTCGCTCGTGCAGACCGGGGTTCGCTCCAGGCGCCGCAGTCTGAGGCAGAGTCGGGCTTCCTGAAGGCTGAAATGTGCTGCCAGCTGAGTCCATTGTGAGAGCTCAGAGAGAATTGCCATCAAGTGATGTTTAAAAGTTTACAATTAACTCAAGGACTCAACCAACCTGCGGTGCAGCTGACCTTTGACCTTCGACTGTTTTCCTCTCCAGTCAACTGACAACTGAGGAACTAGAGTGCTACCACAAGACCAAATATTTTACCTTTCATTTTAGTATATTTTCATGACAAAAAAAAAAAAGTCAGGCTGTGCTTTGAACACTTGCCTATTTGCTGAAACTGGCTCATTAAATCAAGAATCTATAGGACCAGTTGCAGTTTGTGGTTTTGCTATAACGGCGTTCAAGTTGTTTTGTCTACAGCCCTCCTGCACTTCATGACATTTAGTTCTGATCTGACCTGTTTTCCAAGTCTCATGCAGTAGCACAAAGACGAGACAAACTGCCCTGTTGTCAAAAAAAAAAGCAGAAATTCCGAGAAAAAGTCAACACAGTAGTGGATTTCTTCTACTTTCTGACAAGAGGTACTCTTCATCGACAGCGGCAGAGAGGATGTGAGAGGTAGTGGTTTCATTTAATGTCTAGTTAGTGTAGTCTTTTCATCTCTGGGTGACAGAGTGTGCTACAGGCCAAACACAGAAGGCCCACTGTTGGAGAACAGCTACATGATGACAGACCCACCAAGAATGTTGCCCTGACCGCCATATGTAATACAGCACCCGAGTTCCCTTATTAAGGAGTGAAATAATTTCCACCAAAGTGGTTGGTGGTGCTGACAGCTCAGATTAATGCTCTCTGTAAAACAGCCAGAATAACAACTGCTCCTGCACGCATCGTGAAAACCAGTGCGTTTGGCTGAGGGAAGCCTGCCAGCTCTACAAATTCATGCATATTTGGGTCTGTGAACATCTGCCAGTGCAAATAATTTATGCTGTTCTTTTAGTTAAGGGGCAATGAATCCCCTCTGAAAAGTTTTCTCCAACTTCTGCAGCGGGCCTCCGTGCCCCCCACACCCCCCCGCCGCCTCTCCTCCTCTCCTCAGTGTGAAGTGGTGCAGACACACGCTCCAACCACCGACCAAGCTGAATGAGGAGGACCCTGAGGCATGTGGGAAAGTCCCAGGCACCACTTCAGTTGACCAAGAGCCAACTGTTTCCTGCCCCTCTTCAGGCCTTGGGGTTGGAGCGCACTGTCAAGGCCATATCCATAACATCCTCCGTTCTGCAGTGTGAATGGAGCCTTGCCTTGGGTGGGATCTCCACAGCAGCCCCAGACACAGAGCAGATATCTGCATGCACGCCTCGCTGTTGGAGCCCTGTAGTCATGTTTCTCCACTGGAGTGGTAAATATCTTATGAGCATCGTGGAGGTGGATCAAAACATTTGAGCTCGCTGACACAACAGCACTTCCAAAAGCTCTGTTGTTGTGTTCCAACACAATGGTATCAGGTGATTAAACATCAGAGGGGAATTGTATTCAAACGCCACCACCAACAGATGGCATATTAATCATTAATTGATTCGCCGCCATTTCTGCTTGATCTACAGCACAAAATTCTGGGCTTATTTATCACCCGCTACGAGCTGCTCAGTGATGATATCTAGACTATTTATGAGCTTGGTGGGAACCTATCATTTTCCTCCAAAATTATAATAATACACTCCACTCTGTTCCTGTAGTCAACACACCCTGCTGGACATGAAACCACCTCATACTCTATTTTATCAGCTTGCAAATTAAACAACAACCATCAAAATATTTTTGTCATTTTACACCTGACAACTAATTATAACCTATAAAGAGAAAGAGTACCTGGAAGTAAAAAGAAAGTAGTAATTTAATAAATAAACACTTTGTCCTTTGACTCACGGAGTGGAAATGTGTGGGAGGAAAGCTGAGAAAAAACCTCAGATTAACTCTGCCAAATGTGTGTGTTTGTGTGCGTGTATATCAGGCGAGGCAAAAAGCTGTCAAGAAACTCTCCTCCCCTCTTCTCCTCTTCACCCTCTCCTCCCAGTCCAAACCGCTCTCCTCCTCTCCTCCAGCAGACTGGCAGGAGGTCAGCATCGGGCCAATCCCTGGCAGCCCCAGAGGGGAGCTGCTGTCAACAAGCAACACGGATAGTTTGAACACTGAGGGCAACGCTGTGGCATGCCGAGGTCAGGAGGAATCACTCAACCAAGAACTGACCAACAGCACAGTTGGAGATGTAACTGTCATGGTTCAGGCCTCCTAATGAGATATCACCAATACAGGCCTACACATCCCCAGCATGCTGCTGCCTGTCCTAGTGAGAAATTCATTTATTAAAAGCAAGTTTTTATTAAACTCCTAGTGTTACTGTGTTGTTTGCTCTATTCATTGACTTTTAACTCTTGTTTTTAGCTTAATCTACAGTTTAGTGTATTGATAGTTGAGTTTCCCTGCCTGGGGGATTATTAGAGTAATTTGTGGGGTCTTTGTTGAGTAGAAAAATAATTTACAACACGAAACCTCCTCTAGATTTTTTGTGGTTTTCAGCTGTTTTAACAGACTAGATCTAGATCTCAGTTGCCAGTTTATTAGGTACACTAAGCCAAAACAAACACAGATCGATACAACAGTCCTAAAATAAATCATCCCATCATAAAGATTGTGATGAGTTTTATTCAAACTATTTTTTTTAAAAAAACTTTTTTTCAATTTCAAAGGCATTTTAGAGTTTTGGGTTGTTTTTTTTTTGGTCTAATGTAGCATTAAGATATTTTTTAAATATTTAGTCTATTCTCAGATATAAAGTAGTTGAATATTAAAAATTACTATTTTCACGAAGGAAGAATTTATTGCAGGGCTGCTGTATTAGACTGAATTAATCTAGATGTACCAAATAAACTGGTAGCATAGTGTTGCTCCTTCTCACCCGCTCTCAGTTCAGTGGCGTATTTCTCAGCTTAGTCTGCCCTCTGCAGGTGAAACGTAAGAACTGCGTGAATTGGTTCTTAATCTGTCACAGAAAAGGATTAAGTTCTACTCTAATTTATTTTGCACTTAATAAATGTAATTAAAGAAAAAGATGAAAATAATCAGAGAAAAAATAAAATTTAGGCGTGTGTAACAAAAATCAAAGGCCACTTGATCCAGTTGATATTACTGAACTGAGAAACAGAAAAATGCTCCACAGCCTCAGGTCATGATCATACTGTGAGACTCTCCACTTAAATAGTCCTGTGTCGCACTGTAACTTTAAGACATCTTTTGCAAACAAATCTTCCTTAAACCCTTTTTTTTCGGTTTAACTCAATAACTTTAGCTAAGAAGAAAAATTACACATCTGGAAAGCAAGAAATAATGTATGATTTTTTTAATTTAAACTAATGACAGATCATTTAGACTACAGGCACATGTGCATGCAGTGACTGACAGCAGTAAGGGGCCCATTTGTCTCTCACCTATGTTTCATGTGTTTTACATATTTTTTGTGTTTTTGCACTCCTATACATTATGTTTTATGTATCTGTAAAATGCTCCCCACTCCTGCACAATGAATATCCCATTGGGAACAAATTAAGTTCTTTAATTGAATTCATATTTTGAAAAAAATACACCATTGTTACAGACAATATTGAGAAAATAGATTTATCCCTCCTGTGATTTTATATTAATTTTCTAAACATTTTTCCACTTTTAGCACAACACTAATAAAATGCAGGACCACCTCCAGAACTTCTCATCAGTTCTGCTTGATATACAGTGTCTAGTGTTGTGTTTGGTCTTATTGGTTTATGTCTTGCTATTTTTTAATTTACTTGTGTTTCTCCTTGTTCTATTGAATTTGATAAGCCCACCTGCATCGTAGATGTAAGATTATTCTTCTATGTCCTTTCTTGTTTGTTTTTTTTTTGTTGTAAAATTGTGAAATTAAAACATTTAAGTTAAAAGATCCTCCTGATAAATTTGAAATGTATTCTGAAATAAACGTTTTATAACTTGAGAGAGTCCATCTGACTGCAGAGGTGTAACAGGTCAAATGACACCTCTGCCCTGCATTTATTCTGTGACGGGGGCTCAGAAATGGCTTATCAGAAATCTAAATTAACATAGAGACAAACCTGCAGCCCAGAGGTGCAATCATACCCAGACACTCAGACGCGGATCAAAGCTGTGGGGAGACACGGGGGAATCGCAGATGAAAGAGGAACACATTAAGCTGTTTACTAAGGTGACATGAAAAGGTGTTTTAGCTCAGTATTCAGCCTAATGAGGGAGAGAGGGTTATCTTATTAGATATTCAGAGCTGCCAGTTCACAGCCTTATATGTCCCGGCTCGACATCAAAAGAAAACCCAATTTTCTGGCGAGGTGATGCCTAATAATAGTGAGGTCTGTAGATTAAATTAACATTTAACTATTTCAGTGACAGGCTCACTTGTACTTAAGCACTAAGGAGGGGAGATGAGGTCTCAGCACTTTCACACTAAGTGATGTACAAGGTAGGTCTTGTTTCCCAACCTGGGGGTCATGGGCCTGAAAAGGGATCATAAGAGAGATTTGTGGGGTCTTAGTTCAGTAGAAAAAATCTGCAACACAAACACGAAACTATGTTCAGTCATTCGTGTCTCTTAAGGTTGAATGCTATTGACTTTGGTGGTCCTCTGACAATTCCTCTATCGCCATCATGAGGTTGAACTTTGTGATTTTCATAAGTGTATCTCAGCAAATTTTGGATGAATTGCCACACAATGTACAAACATGTATTTTCCCTTCTGGCTGAATTTTTTTTAAACCTTGGTGATACCCTGAAGGTTCAACTAGCACCACCATCAGGTCAAAATCATGAACTTTTTTACTCTTTAGTTTATATCCAAAAACATGCAAATCCAATGTCAATCCAATCAGCCTTTTCCATCCTGTGTGGTAAGTGCTAAGTAATAAATGTCGTTATGTTAACATGCTTAACTAAGGTTATCATTTACCTGCTAAACATCAGCACTGTAGCAAATGAACATTAGCATTTACTCAAAGTTTCTGTATCCAAGCACAACATCACAGAGCTACTACACTGTCTTCAGACTTAATCTCATAAGTGACCAGATTTTTTGACTAATTAAAGACTCTGGGAGATATATTGCAAGAAAAGCATGTAAAAAAAGACTAGTTTTGATTGAACTGAATATAACTAGACACCCAATGAAGAGGAGTAATAAATCTGGCTTCAGTTTAATAGGCCACAAGCTAAACCAGGCTGGGGTGCTTTAGATGGTGATTTTAAATATCACTGATGAAGCTACAGAGAAAAACAGCAGACTCCAGCTGTATTTAGTGCAGACAGATTGCTGCACCATGAGCCTGGATTATGTCATGGTTCTTGATTTACTAATTCCATCTTTTGTTAGATCATAAAACTCATACAGGACTCTGCTCAACCACACTGATCAGAAAAATATGACCACGCAGCTGGGCAATGATAGAAGTAATAGGAGAGTGTTAATGTTCTGTTACAAGTCAGTCCCAACATGCATGAAGTTGCAGTTTTTTTAATTTGAATCTCAGCGTTGGTTAATTTAGAGATTACAGACTTATCTGGATTTAATGCAGTCAAATTATTTTTGAAAATGAACTCACGGCACAATAATGAGGTCACTGATTCACATGAATGACAGTGTTACTCAGTCATTTCTTCGTCAGAGAAGAGGGTCAGTGAGACAAGAAAAAACATCGCCAAACACCATAAACACTTTTAAGCAAAAGCACAATATTTACAAAGTTCAACTTCGTGAAAACTGTACAGTACTTGAGTAACTGTACTTATTTACTCTCTGCCAGTGCTCTTGGGTGGTTCTCGTTTTAGTCGAGAGTTGAGAGTTGTCACACACAATAAACTCGGAGTGTAAATTCAGTAAAGGTCCCTTCATGCTCTGAAGCCTCCACAATTTCTTAGTTTCCCACTGAGTCAAGATCATGTGCACAAAACCACTACTACGCCGCATTGCAAACAGATGGATCAAACAGTCCTTCCCCTTTATCTGGACTGCTCTCTGTTATTGGAAAGAATTTTAGTATGAATGACCAAATCTGGCCGCCTTTCAGGAAAACAAATGGACACAGATGTAGTTTTCCATTTTACAGGCTGTTTATGTCTCGCAAATTCCTTCTCCAGAAGAGCGGGGTATGTTCTTTCATGTTTTAATGGCTCAGAGTGACCGCAGCCCTTTGTGGCAAACGCACTTTTCCAATACTAATGACATACAGTCACACCAGGCTCTGGCAGCAGTGTGCTACTGAGGCTGCGTGCCCACTGTGTAATTAGTCTACCACTAACTCCTAGTCTGGGGAAACATTCAGAACCACATTAAACACTGACGGTTTTTCACCTCCGAGTGCTCGAAGCAGATGGATTTGCTTTGGAGGAATCATATAGAGCACAAATGGCTTTAATCAGTCGGCTTAACTTATAACACTTGTTTTAGTATAGTAGAAACGGGGGGGGGGGGGGTTCCCAGCAGTGACCAAACAAAGCTGAGAGGGATTGGATGACAATCTTTTTATTACAGTGGCTGTCTCACCCTGTTGCAAGACATTTCTAAAAATAAATAAATAAAATCAAATAAGCCAATAGTGTAAGTGACTGCAGACAAATGCTCATGTTGCTCTACCTGCTGTGTAAACCTGATCTGCTGCCCATGAACACAACTAATAAACAAAACACTGATCCTGATCATGACATGCTGTCCAAAAAATAACTGCCAGCAGAATGGTGTTTTTGTTGTTGTTTTTTTAAAAAAAAAAAAATTCATCAGAAGATATTTTATGTTAACTCGTGTGCTTTAGTTAGCCAACAGCTAGTTGTAGATTTATGTTCCCATGAGAAAAGTCTGAATCAATGGATGTGAGCTGAGGGCATAAGCCGACCACTGAGCTGTAATTCAGTCAGAGTTTCATTACGCAAGACGCTAGAATCTTTACAGTCTAAAACTCCTTGCAGGATAAGAGGAGGATCTGTCACTGCAGCTGCACCATTAAATCTGTCAGTGTGTAGCAATACAGCTTCTGGGAAGTGAATTGAATGGTGACACGAAACCTGAAGCGAATCGGTGAGTCTAAGTGTTTCTGGAAGTGGAAACAACTGATGATGGTCGCATGTGGGGTGTGACCATTGGCATGACAGGCCTTGATGTGCCGGCGGACAAAAGGAGCTTTGTGAACATGCAAATTTAAGTGTCAAAGATTGGAGGTTATTAAAATTTGAATATTGTCCACAGTCGAGCGGTTTAACCCTTTGAAAATGATACTTCAAGTTCTGTTTTCATTTAAATTTTCACAATGTCAAAAATGTGCCTTTCCGTTTTAATTTTAAATGCATTAAACGCAATAAATTAGATAGGCAGTTTTGCTCATTTAATTTTAATATTGTCTCATTTAATGCAGGTCAGTAGTTTAAAAATGATAAGCCGAGTCTGTTCCCACTGACATTTTCAAATTATAATGTTTTTGAAGATTTTAAACTGATCACATTCTTCACATTTAAAATCTCAGTCTGTTACCATAGCTATCAAAAAATGTGCAGCAAAAAAATCTCTAAAATTTGTTGGAGTACAAGTATAAAATAAGTTAAACCTCACAAAATTCAAGCAGAGCACCTCCACTCAAGAACTCAGTTACTGTACTTATGTAAATACTCTTACACTCAAATTTTTAAACTCATATACCTAAAAATGCAAGACTTCTTTTGACCTCATGCATAAAAGAGAAGCACACAAAGATGCTAAATTTTCTGCTAAACTCTGTCTTTATTCATCCCCAAAGAGCAATGAACTCGTCTCTGATCCGAAATCCGAGCACTTCCTGGAGACCTGAAGTGTGTCTGTTAGTTGGCTGACCAGAACAGACACGTGGAGAAGAGGCCTGCTGAAACCATCACTCAGACTTGAGCCAGCCTCATTAGCCGTAGCTGTATCACACATATGTGTTTCTCATCAGTAATGACAGCAGTAAAGCTCCGTGTCACCAGTGTCATATGAAAGAAGTCCTCCCACCAGAGGAAGGCCTCGTGGCGACCCTGCCTCTGACACACACTGCTAAGTGTCACGGCGGTAAATGAAGCCAAGAAAGGAGCAGGCACTGAGGTGCCTCCCTGAACGGATCAGCAGAGCTGTCCTGTGTGCGTGTCAGTCTTTCTGATGGGTGTTGAAAGCCATCACGGCGCTGTGATCTGAGAGCACAGTCTAGTGAAAACGCATATGTTCCTGGTTAAAGCTGCGGGAAATTGGATTATAGAAATTCTTCTTGAAACCGTCTGAATTGTTCTTGCCATAACAACTGCGAGCAGCTGACACCAATGAGACCACAAATCAGTCTGAAACTAATATTCAGCTTCTCTTTTTCATGTCAAGCAAGTCACAACAGTGGAAAAGAAGTCAGCCGGAGGGGATTCTGCTGAACACATTTGAGAGCGGAGAGCTGAGAGGAGGAAAGGACTCTGGCCTGGTTTCAATGGACTATTACATTTTTCCCCCCCAACAAAATACACTGACTGCACCACATGCTTTCCATCACCTGGGATTTTGTTTCTCCCACTGGCAACAGCAGACCCTGGTTTGGTGAATTCACACCAATCAGAGCAGGAAAATCCTCTTGGCTAGTATGAGAGAAAAAAGTTTACAGGTGTCTCAGAGCTTGATTACATGCACCACTTTGCTTGAATTATTTTTTAAGTGGAATAATAACAGCTTTGAGGCAGAATGACAGCTGAAGTGTTTAAATTAAGACCACATGTTCAAAGTAAGTAAGCCATAAATTACATGTCATTTTTTTGGAAAAGGAAGGAGTCTCGGCTGCATCAGTGAGCCAAAAAATTAGCTGAAATCAAGCAGACTGCTGACTGAAGGCCATGTGTGGATGCTACTCAAACACCGCAGGTTAACTAAACAAACCTGACAGACATGAGCAGACAGTTTGAGTAACTAATCTCGTGCCTGGTAATCCCAGCAGAGTTAGGATGAAGTGAATGAACAGCAGGAAAGAGTAAAACTGTTCAACTACAGCTGAAACAGTGATTTTAAATTATTTTTAAATGCATTAGCTTTAAAGCCTCATTTCACTGCTACAGCTGTTTGCACTTAAGTTTTCTGATTGGACTTCTTCTGACTGCGTGCAGCATTTCACAGTGGAGGAGTCCCAGGGTCCATTTTCACAAAGTTAAACTTTGACCAAGGCTTATATCTTATGAAAAGTCAGTCTTCAGCCAGATGGCTACTTTCATCTGCTGCACAAAGCTGTTAAAATCTCAAAAATCTTATGTGGAACCAATTTTATCTGAGTTCTGGGAAAATTAAAACTTATGTCACATTAAAATAACATGGCTGACTGTCAAGCAAACACATCAAATCTCTCAAATCTGTTCACTCCTGCTGAAAACGTTTGTCATCTGGAAGAATTCAACAGTTTTAAGACTTTTACAGGGAAAATTCAGCAAAAGGTGTTAAGGGCAGCACATGGCAGGACTCAGTACCTCTGCTAACTCACCAGTGATGCTTAGGAGTTGGAGAAACGACTGATTATGTCTTCATGGCTGTATATTTCCAACAGGTTACTGCACTCTTTAAAAACTCTTTCCTTTTCAGTTGCTTCACAACATCGTTAGCAGACTGCAAATTATGACTTATGTTTTCATCTGTTTTGTTCACTGGTCAGCACCTATTACTGACTAATCATGGAAATATGGGTCTTAGTTTTGATTCCAGCTTAAAATAAGTCAGTCTTAATTTTTGTGAAACTCTTTTGCTCGCATTAAACTAATACAAGACTGAATTAAAACTGACCTAAAACCACAGACCAGTCCAAATATTCCAAAAACTGCCCTGAAAAAAATATTTCAAGAAATCTATGAAAAAAAATTAGTCACTCTCCATCATACAGCAGATGTCACATTTTCATCATTAGTTAGACAGTTGCTCAGAGTATCATCAGTCAAAACATTGACAAAATGAAATGCATTAAAATCTTTCTGATTCAAGCTCCACCCAACCTGCACCTGAGCAGAGGCCTAATCAAGCGGAGCTGATTGGAAACACCTGTGTGCAAAGAGCCTTAAAATACACACTCTCTAAAGATCAACTGCTGAATCCTACTAATACTTACATTTGTTGCTGAACCAAGAACTTCCACTAAAGGCAAAATGAATCATTCAATGTATGCATGGTTCAAACTGATACCTTTGAAAACACTGCCACAATTTGCAGCCTTTATCATTTTTTAAAATTTTGTCAATTTAAATATCTGACTGCTAATTCACAAAGTTTTTTAAAAGGTACAAACCAAACACTGCTACCCCCATCTGACACATCTGTCAAAAGAAAAGCAAAAGGCTTGAGGTAAGAAAACGCTGATGTTACGTCAGGATAACTTACAGAAGAAACAATAACTTACAGTAACAACAGAAAGGGTGATATTCTACTCACCTGCTGATGAGGAGAAAGAAGATAAACTCTACTTTGACGTAATTATACTAAATTAACTTAAAAAAAAGACAGACCAACAATTTGAGATGAAGGACTTTTATTAGAAAATGATGACTACAAGACAAATTTAGCCAGCATCCGAACCAAAAAAGGGAAACAAAAAAATAGTCATGATTTAATTCCTTTTCAAAAGATCTTGGTAAACACCGGACAAAACAAGTATCATAGAAACTAAAAAGTGGTACTCAAAAACATACCAGTACAGGAAGAGCGTACTCAGCAGCTTTCCACATGAAAGAAAATGAATTTGTCCAGGGATTAGTGTGACATCTTGCTCTGATTCTTCCTCAGTAATCGACAGATCTCGCACAATCCGATTTTCAAAAGGCTCTTTGTGAAATCACATCCTTTTGATAGTTAAGAATGTCATCTCCAAACTTCAACAAGCGAAGGCTTCAGATCCGAAAATGAAAAACCTTACACTGCCTTGCGGTGGTACTCTGGAGGAGCAACTTCATAGTCACTCGCATTGAAGAGCGATGCAGAGTTTTTTACAAGATACCTGAAATGGAGCAACAGTTACTCATTTCTACTGTGGATCATTTTTATGAGTCGTGTTAACAGATTTGTTTCTGTACTCACTTGAGGAAGTCTTGTAGGTAACTGAGCAGCAGTGCAAGGCTCTTCTCATCCAGCGGAGTGTACGCTAGCATGGCTCCAATCCTCACTTTGAAACCGAAACAAAGACAGACTATTACACACCGCATGAACTTTGGCTCCTCTTCATTTATAAAAACAAGTATGCGAATATTTCCACTTTACCGGTCGCCAAAAGGAGGTAATTAAGAGTTAAAAAAGCTCAGAAAACAGGTCATGGTGGCAGATACACAAAAATACGCATCTGTACAAAAGGTAGCTCAAAAAAAATCAGCTCTCTTATGTTTCTGATCAGATCCACTCGATGGGGCTCTAAGAGACTATAATTTTTTGATGTACAAGAGGGGAATAAAAAAAACAGGTTAGGAGACTCTAATGATGGCTTGAATTGTACACCAAGGCACAGAACTTCTGTTTATCTGTTTAAAACAAAATTTTGACTGTTGGCAGTCAAGATTTTCCAACTAGTATCCAGTGTAAGTGTAAATATACTTTACTTGAAGTTAGAAAACCCATTCCTTAATCAAATCAATGTGTCTAACTAGTATGCTAGCATGTTTTTTGTGGTTCAATTCAATAGGACTGTTAGCTTTTCATAGAGCTGAGATGTTTATTTAAAAATATTTCTGGAATTAGTAAACTCCAACAAACATAATTTTCAAAAAGCTGAAGACCTACACATCATGTAACGTTATACAGGTGTTTTTACCAAAGAGTCTGAGTAGATGAGGAGCGCCGTAGATCTGAGACATAGATGTATCCGGATGGTTGGCTAGGATGTCTGCGTACTGCGGCCTCTCAAATTTGTAGAGAAGTTGTGTCCCCAGCATGACGTTGAAATATTCCCGGACACCAGCAACGACCTCGTTCACAGCAAACTCCCTGAGCAGCAGAGGAAAAACAACACAAAAATCATGGCGGACAGAGCTTCAAAACCGATAAACAAGCAAGTCATGTTTTTACACTGCTTGCATGATCTGCAACAGCTTAGTAAGTGTGAAAAAAAGAGAAAATGACAAGTAACAATTTGTATTTTTACTTGCTGTCAGAGTTTCCTCTTGATTTCTTGTAGTTTGCATAATCTTCAAGGACTGCGTCAACATTCTTTTTGGCAGGCAGGTGGAAAAGCTTCAGACATCAAACAAAAAGAGAGCACAGATAAGTAACGTTGGAAATGTTAGTTAATGATGCAAGAGAAGGATTTTTTAGCTGATACCAAAACTAACAACAACACACTACCTACAGTCCATCCTGATAACTGATACTTTTGGATTTTTGTATCTAAGAAAAATAAATCATATCATGTGTAGTTTTGCACACCTGAAGTTAAGAAAAGTAGGGTGGATTAGTAATATTTCAAAGCTCTGTCCTAACCACGTTACAGACATCACCACTTTGACCCCCTCCACTAAGAATACCTGTGAAAAAATTAATTGTAAATTGCAATTATGTTGTCCTCCTCCAAACTGAAACACAGTTCCACACTGGAAATGACATGTTTGGTCTGCTCATGAACTTAATATCAGTATGCAGTGATTTTTCTTTTTCTATTTCTTCTTCTCTGTTTTTATTGGAGGACTGCAAACCATCTTTGAAAGTGCATATCGTCATCTATTGTGTCAGATTTGTTGATACTGCCAGTTTTAAGCCAATGAAAGCAGTTTGGTGTCATTAATCAGCACTATTTATAACCAGTAAGGATTAAAAGCCAATGTTACAAATTTCACAATAATATGCCAGCACTGATAAATATCATGCATCCCTCCTTATAATTTAAAAACATGTGACAAAAATGATAATGAATACAAAGCTGCAAGAAAAGGTTAAACCTAAACTTTTAAGTCACTGTTAACAAACCTGTTTTTGCCTCGTGATCAGGTCCCAGTCATCCACAAGCCACGGCTTCAGCTCCTCAGGGATTTTGACTTTAACTTCCACTCGATTTATGAAGGTCTCCTCCTGAGCAGACAGGAACAGATTTCAGATATAATTTAAGAGATGAAGTGTTTTAACACAAAATTCACACATCTTATGTCATGTCAGATAACATTTCTGAAATCTGTGTACAGTGTTCAACCGCGGTGACACAGAATTAAACATCTTACTCAGTTACTTTCAATGCAGCTAAGTATTAGTTCACATTCACACACACAAGATTTAAAAACTTACACTTTCAACTGTTGGGTCAACACGTGCCCTCTTTTTTCGTGGAGGATGGGTTGGGTCTCCACCTGAACTAGTCCCTTCTCCTGCACCAGGAGCTGCATGAACAGTAACAGACTCAATAAACAAAATTACCTAAAGCATTTAAGAACTGTGTCAATTCTGTTAACACAAAATATGACATACTTACTCTTTTGTTTGTTCTTTTTGGCTTTCCTACAAAACAATATACAGGCGTTAAAAGAAAATCATGAACAGGTAAGCCACCTCTGAAGGAGTTTGGCAGAAGACATCACAGCAGGTGACAGATAAATATCTAGTGACTTGCACTCACACATCATTTTTCTGCGGTGCAGCAGGTATCTTCTTATTCGGCGCAGCACCCCTCATTCTTCCTTCTACATAATGGTCTCTAAATAAAAGAAACAGAACAAGTTCAATTTCCTAAGAATACATCAGTTATAATAATTCAGTTTTCATGAGATGAGATTTCAGGACACAGACTGCAGAGGGTTTATTTGACTATATTTAAAAATGTTGCTTCTGAAGAGCTGTCAGTGCATGTAGACATAATGCACATTTTGAATGTGTATCTAAGTGTGCTGTAAAATATTAGGCTTCTCTTTTATTTTAGAAAAAAATATTAAGTTCAATATTTAGTACACCAAGTTCTATTTAAATTGGATGATGACCATGTTTTGTCTTGATTTCTCTCTCAATGAACTTTGGTATAAGAAAATAAATTAAATTGGCATTTACAAACACAAAGGTTATTAAAACTTGCATATTAAAAAAAAGATGAACTTGATGAACTTGAATTGAAGATGAAAAAATTAAAAATGAACTTACTGATTGGCCCTCTGAAGCTCTTTCTGTTTCTGCAGATTACTGTCCACATACTTAAGCACTCTGCTTTCAGGAACCCATTCGTCCCAGCTGAAGTAAAAATACCAAGAAAGAAATCCAACACCTAATATTAGTCACTCCTCACTATACAAATCTTAAATATTTGATCAATTTGCACCAGAAACTTACTTTTTGTTCCACCCACTGTAATGAATAAAGTACTTGATTTGTTTGTCTTTGATGTTTATCTTAACACACTGCAGAGAGAGGCACAATTTGTAGTAAAAATTCTTATAAGTACAAAAAAAGAGGATTATGTTTATAGTAAAGAGTTAACTAAGGTGACTTACCTTAGCTTCGTAGAGCAATGGCCCATGAAAACACAGCACTCTTTCACCTGAACAGAGTATTTGTCAATTAAAAATCATTACAAGAGCAATTCAGTTAAAAATGAGAAATTGCAAAGGTTGTTGAACTTCAAAATGTCAAGGTGATGCCAAGACCTGCGAAAAACTGAACAATTATGACACTTTAAATTTAAAGTCTTGAAAGTCACTATATGCCTTGATTAATCTGCTGAATGCTTTACTAAATCTAATTCAGGACAATTGTCCATGATTTTTCTGCTAAATGAACAATCCACAAATAACTAAGTGACAGTATTTTCTGTGATATGGGAAAAAACCCTTTCTTATCTGTTGTTGAGACCTTACAATACATTGCATTAAGTTTCAACTGAGGCAGTCATAACTTTTATCCTAATATATATATAGAAAAAACCTATAAGTCTAAGACTGTCATGCTATTTTGAATAAATAACTTTAACTGACCTGTAACTTTTCTTTTTTTTCACAATTAATAAAGTGAGTGTTAAATCAATACATTATAAACACAAACATTAACCATTAAAATACTGTCTCCATAATTTATTTAATTGTTTTTGCTTCATAACAGTCATTGATCACAAAAAGGACACTGGGGTACTTACAATAGGAAATGCACTTTGCAAATCTTAGTGAGAGCTATAAAAAACCTGGCATGACAACATCAGTTAGCACTACAGCAGGCCAGCTAGGAAGTGGGCGGTGAAAATAATGAGGAGCTAACATTACATGACTTAAGCTAGTACATTTGGTTGGGTAGTATCTCTTTAAAATTACAACCATGGATGTTGTCAGTATGCTACTTGTATCGTGACACTACATTGTCAAAAAATACTTAATATGTAACTAATTCAGCGAATAAAAATGGCCAAGACATTTTTTGTGGAACAACAATGAAGGCTAACAAAGCTGTAGCTCCTCGATGGCGGCAGTGTTGTTTAAATCACTCAGCTACTCCTGCACTGACCGACACAAAAGCTCAGTGAGAAAAGAAAAGACGAGGACTTAATACCTTCTTGAAATTTAGGTTTCGGGTCCTGTTTCGGCGCCATTCACGGATTAAACTATCAAAATATGGGAAAAATCGCTAGCTCCCATTCCACTCTGAAACGGCGCCGCTCTCTAAAAACGTCATAATCAATGGAGTGACGCGTTAATACCGCGACCAAGGTTAGGCTTGTGCTTGTAACGGAGCTTGTTCTCATTCATAAATCAGCGGCTTGTAGTGATCGTTTGATGTGATAAAGTGTCCCCATTTACCGCACGTGAGGGGAATCGGATGTTTCTAGAAAAAAGATCAATTAATAAATCGTAAAATCGTCAAGACTTAATTTACTTATTATTTTTTGATATTTTTGATTATCTCCAGAGAGATTTATAGTATTTTTTTTCTTTGGTAATATAAATATCCTCAAAAATAATGCTAGGTGAGAAATGCCTATCTCATTGCTGTATTATTACCCAAAGTATTACTGTATTTGAATCCCTAGCTTAAAGATTTATTTTGTGTTATTGTCCTGTGCTGCCACCCAGTGTTAAAAAAATAACCCTGGTGCTGCTTGCTTGGAATACTATCCTCCGTACTTTAAAGTTGCCATTGTATTATTATAAGTATATGACCAAAAGAAATTAGTTCTGCAAATATTTTTTTATTCCTGAGTGTACAGTGAAGGCAGCAGATCTTTTTTTTTTTTTATCAGAACATACACACACACACACACACACATTTGTACAGAAATGGATTATTGAATTATTCAAAGTCTAAAACAGTGTAGTCAGAAACAGTAAATAATGAATAGGAATTAATATTGTACAAGCTTTACAACATTTCATGTGCTAAGTAACAAATGCAACTACATTATAACAAATGGGAAAACAAACTTTTTCAGCAGCAAAGAAACTAAATTTTTGCTACAGTAACTAAACATTTGCCACCATCTTTGACTAAATCAAATAACACTTGTTTTCTATTTGTTCAATTACAACTCATAAAATACTTTGGATCGAAGCTTTGGTGATCCATATGTATTTACTTTTGTATAAGCATGGAAAATGTTAAAACATTATCCCTAAAGATAATAAAGACAGTTCAGACTATGGCACAACAGCAAGTTGAGGACAGAGGGATGAGATTCCCAGAGCAGGTGATGGCTGCGTTTATTGTTTTCTGTGCCTGTAAAAAGGAACAGAGTTAGTCACATACTGTGTCCTACAGAGAAAAATTCTATTCTCAGATCTGATTTATAAATGATGACAGCTCACTTGGTGTTCCCATGATGCCCATAGCCAGGACTAATATCTGATCCAGCCCCCATCCCCACAGCCAATGAGCACTGTAAACAAAAGACAATTTGGGACCCAAGTCTACTCTGATGTGTCTGTAAATGTACTTTTCTCCAAATTACTGTGCCAGATGAGAGATGCATTAGCAATAGTAAAATAAAGATACATACTGCAAACACAGAAATGATTGTATGTATGGGGAAAAATATAAAAAAGCATACAAGTATGTAACATATACTGTATAACATACAACATCACTGCATGTTAATCTAAATCCATAGTTTGCGGATGTTGTATATTTAGAGCTGAAAAAGTTGATCATGCAACACAAAATGAATCATCTGTTTTGATAATAGTTTTTTTTTCTTTTTTTTGGTTAACTAGGTCTAGATGATTTATTTGCCATCAACTTTTAATTCAAGGAATACTTTTTTTCTTCTCCTTTTTCTAAATAAATTGGAACTTCTGGTGGGCTAAACACACTTTAAAACTCATAACCCTTAGCACATGTATCAGAAGTGGTGAGAATTTGTGTCTCATGAGTGTTTTGGGCATGACTGTGGCAAAATAGCTTGATAGCACCTAACAAAATATTTCTAAGAAGTTGTCCTATGGTACATTTCACCAAAATGTATACAAACATCTGAAAGCATATGCAACATATTGGACACAGGAAGGGAACAAAACATAAAAATTCATGGCTGTGTTGAGATAATTGTAACTAGTGATGAGACGGCAGGTGCCACTCAACTGCACGTGAACAGGGGTTTGAGAGACCATTTAATGCTGCTTGCAGCTTTAACTAAGATTGGAATTTTAATCTCTGGTCTGACCAACAATCCAAAACAAGCGACTTGACCAAATCACATTTTATAGACAAATCTTTTCAGTGAATAATAGAGAAATAGCATGTAAATTAAAAATAATAATAAAAAAATGTTTTCTGTCCCAAGAATATATAATATATAATATATAAAAGACAACCTAGAATCCATACATATGCCAAGTCAAGTTCATTATGTTATCTGACTGCTTTCTCAACCAAACACACATGCAATGGAAGTTTATGGAAACTAATGAATATTATCACCTTACCCTTGTCTCCACATCAGTCCAAGCACCATCTGATTGATCTCCACTGGCAGGTTTGCCTTCTGGAGACTTTCTTTTGCGGCTTCAGACACCAATGTAAATGGAAAAATGCTGATATATCACTACAGAAATCGGGCTAATTTGCAGCAAATAAGGGGCTGTAGGCTGCTACCTTGGGGTTGTGGTAAGCTTCTGTTTCAATGTCTCAATGTCAGTGAACTGGACAGCCTGACCTCCTCCTCTGGTTTTAATCACCTCACCCTAAAAAATGAAGAACAAATGTGAGGGAATAGTCAACGTAATAAGTAGTTCATCCAAAGTGAAAACTGTAAGTATTTTGTCGCTCATGGTATCTGAAATACATATTAAGTTTTATTTTCCCAAAACATTTGAAATCAGTGATCCAGATTAGCATATTTCTTTTTTCAATGTAAAAACATACTCATAAACATGAACTTTTCCAGCCACCGGTTATGTTAATGCAATGAAACCAAATAGCAAATCATTTCTGATTATCAGGAAAAACGTTGGTGTTAGAGGAGGACATTTTCAAAAACCGGTCAAAAACCCTGATGCAGCATATTCACCTTAATAAGTTTGGTCTGTATCTCACCATCAGAGGCAACCTCTTGGTGTGTTAACACATATCTGTCACACTTCGACAGCACCTTCTCACTGGGTGCAGACACCTGGATAGCATTGGGGATGACAGGCTGCAAAACTGTACCCAAGTCCATGCTGGAAGTGGGCTTGTGGTCCACCCACTTCTGCCCGCCAGCAGAACGGGAGCGACGATGCAGCGGTCGCACTGGTGTCACAGTCTACAGAGCAGAGTTGCATTTAGAAGAAGAAGAAAATAAAAACATACATACATTGACATATGGAACAATATCAAAGGACTTCATCAAATCTGAACACAGCTAACTGCCATGAAACTGGTAAGTGGCTGGGGATATCTAACATAAATTTCCTGATAAGTTGAAGGAAACCAATCTGCATGACAATTAAAAGCCTCATCATATGTGGCAGTTTTCACTATGCAACCTAATACTGCTGCCTGCTTCTAGCTCACTGACCCTGTAGCCTCTCTCAATTAGGTCCAGATCATATTGAGGGAAGTTGACTTCCTCTTCCTTTCTCTTCCAACAACCAGCTCTCCTCCTGGACCGACTGGCTGAGGTGCCTGCTGGAGACTGGGTTCTTGTGGGTGTACTAGGGGAATGGTACCCTGGCTTGTTGTCCTCTGCCGACAGCAGCTCCAATGCAGAGTTGCTGCTTAAAGACAAAGGGCTACTGGTGTTGGGGACAGGGCAGACGGGCCTTGGGTTCATTTCAACTTCTTCAGCTCTAGTAGGATGGACAGACCCTGGCACTAGCTCTGGACTGAGATGGGGATTATCAACAGGGAACTGGAGGGCAGAGTGAAACAACTGTTCAATTACATACATGAAATTATAGGACATAAATGTCATAGTGGCTGTTGAAACACAGCAGCAAACATCTGCACATTGTGTTGTAATTATTATTATTAGTTAGTTAATATTATTAATTGGTATTGTAGTTGACTTCAAAGGTATAAAATTCTGTTTAAATTGCCAGCCCTAATGCCATCTAAAAAAATTTGTATAGGTATATAAAGCAGGAGCTAGGCAGGGTGCTCTAGATGTGAACTGTGAGGACAACATACAGGGACAGGTGAGGGGAAGGCAGATGTCTTTGTAGGAGGGCGTTCCTCTCCAGTTGGTTGCCTAGGCTGCATCTTAGATGGAGGAGGGTCAGGACGATCCCCAGTCTTGGTCTCAGTCACAATGGCTTTGAGCTGTTTCAGCTTCTCCTCTTTCACCCAGAGCCTGTTTAGCATCTCCAGCTGCATCGCATTAACACGTCTGTCCTATGCAGCAAGTGGTATAATGTTTAGGTACAACACCACTGATGCACAAATGGTCATTGGGAAAAGTCATGAAAACTCTAATACTTAAACAGGCTATGATATAGGCCATGTATTTTGTTAACATCTATTAAATGAGGAGTAACTCACACATTCTCTCTCCCACTTGAGCTGGGTCTCTGTGATCATACTGTGCATGTGCTGCTCCATGCGTCTCTTGTCAGAGAGCTCCCTCCGCAGCCTCTGCTCTCTGGTTTCCAGCTCCTGCTGCAGTAAACGCTTATCATCCTCATAGATTTTAGTTGTTTTCTGCAGGATGTCAATCTGAAAGCAAACCATGTGTGACATCTAATTAACTAAGCAGTACAACTTCAACCCAGCAATCTCTGGGAGGTATTATTGATTTTGTCCCTTACTTTGTGTTCTTGTATCTTGGTTTTCTTCTCCAAGCGTTCAATCTCTGTTTGGTTGTGCTGGATGACTTTGTCTTTCTCGGCCAGTTTGCCATTTTGTTCATGAATTAAATTTTCAGTGGAAGTGAGGCTGCTATCTAGTTTCTCAAACATGGACCCCATCACGTCAGCTAAATTAACAGACAAAAAACATGCTAGATAAAATAAAATCCCAACTTCCATGTGACTTGCACAGTCAAAGCTGATGAGTGAGGGTCAAGGTAGAATGTGAAAGAGCACCTGCTTTGCTGTATTCGCCAATCATCATCTGTCTGATCTTGTGTCTGTTTTGCATAGCTTCAATCAGCCTGGGAAGGGTGATGTCATCCTGAGGGTCAGTGAGATCAGAAGACGGTAGAGGTGGGAGATCGTGCAAGAATTGGCTTACAACAGAGGGCACATCTAAGGAAACAAAAATTGGTTTTAATGCTGAAAGCTATTTTCTCGTTAATAAGGTAAGGTAATAAGGTAAGTATGCAGAAGTAGCTCACAGGTATGAAAACCCATAAAACTTGTGCATGATTATTTCAGGGATTTACTCATTTAACCAACAGTGTGTTTATATGAATACAAAACATAATATACTTACTCTCCTGTTCGCAATTTTTGGCTTTTCTAAAAAAAAAAAAAAAAAGAAAAAGAAAGGACCTTTTGATTAAATAATGAGAAAACCATTCAGATATAACCACAGATATAGCACTTCTGACACAGTTTGGCAGAAATCACAGTGGTGACAGGCAGAATAATTAGGAACTTGCACTTACACATAATCTTTCTGCAGTGCAGAAGATATCTTCATATTCTGTGCAGCACCTTTCATTCTCCCTTCTCCTTAATGTTCTCTAAATTAAGAAATACAATACACAACTTCAATAACTTATAAAACGCAAAGTCAATGTATTGAAGTTAGGCTCTTGGTTTTCTTAAAAAATCAGGGAATATCGCTGTATGTTCTTTTAGGTTTCAGTAGCACTCTCAATGCATCTCGACAAAACTGCTATTCTGTATTCCGATGTATTATAAAGCACCAGTGCTTCTTTTTAAAAAAAAAAAAAAAGATAATGACCTTGGGTTAAGAACTTATAATACGATTAAATTGTAACTAATACGTTATAACTAATAAGAGGACGATTAAATAAGACCCCCATTGTGAAACTACAGATGGTTCAGGTATATTTAGCTAGCGGTCTCCAGCACCAAGACGGCAAAGGTTATCAGTATCAAAAACTAAAACAGATAGCCTATTACCTTCTTGAAATTTAGATTCTAGTTTTGTTTTGTCGACATTCATATAGCCTATTAGCTACATAATGAGAATATTGAAAAAAAAACCATCCATAACCTTAACCTTAGCTCATATTTCAGTTTTGGCGCTCTCTTGAAACACAAGGCTATTTTTTTCAATATGTAGCAAAAACTATGCCTTAAAATGAAATACTGAGCCTTAAACATGTGTGTAATAAAATTTACCATTTTTTCATTTACCTTATGTTGACAGTTTTGATTTTTTTTTACCACTTTCATCCCACCAAATCATCGGAGAACCGTTAGCTTGACCGTTGTGGCGAACGTTCCGGACAGCAGGTGCGTGCACAGATTTTCATCGGTGGTAACCAGGCAACCAGGGATTCTACGCACACACATACATACACACGCACGCATGCACACACACAAACACACAAACAATGCAAGCAAGCAGAAAAAGGCTCATCATGTCATTTTCAAATGAATATATTTATCTTAGCACTCGCTGCACTCTCATGGCTTACCGTTTGTTTCTCGAGCGACAATTGCACATAGTATTTCTCTTTAACTTTAAACAGATCATAATTAAACATTACTCAAGAATTGCATGTAGGTCTGACCCTGTCCTATAAAGTGATATTTATTTATTTTTTATATAAAGGCATTTTCCTACAACAGTGGTATTAATAAATATCTTCTGGTCTGCCACCCTTCAGAAACTGAAAAAATGTTGAGAACTTGGATTTTTCATCTTTAAGCCTAAGTTTACTGAATAACGGTCAGCACAATAGGATCTGCAAACTCTTCTTGATGGATTTTACTCTATCCGTTTCCCCGAATTAGCTCTGTGCTCCATATGTTGGGAGCCGACCTGATGTTTAATATACAGCAAGTTCTTGCTACCTAATAGCCACATCTGTTTAAGATATCAAGCCAACACATATGCCCTATTAAATTTGCAGGTGCTGAAGTGTTTGGTCTTTGCGAAACAAACTGAATTAAAATATGTCTTAGGAAAGGAAGCAGGTGAATCAGGACTGTCCCTAAAGCAACAGATATGCACTCTCTTATATCTATTTAATTCTTACAAATATCAAACAGCACAGTAGACCTTGAAGCGGTTCAAAATGATCAAAGCCTCTATTGAGTTATTGACATCATCTGATAGTAAAACGGACTGAAAAACAGAAAATGTTACAATGCATTTCAAGCAACAATGACATCTTTAAATAGCATTAATTATATAATTACAAAAGAAATATCACATACAATGACAGCAATGCATATCCACAAATCAAACAAATGCTGAAAATATATATGATAATAAATAATCCTAATTGTAAGCACAAGTCCAAAAAAAAGAAAAAAAAGGGGGAGTTGTCCATAGAAACTTCAATGATTTTAACTTCTGGGCCAAAATGCATTTTGTGATGCACTTAAAAACTAAGCTATCACAGCTGACTTGTACGCTGCTGCAATAATATTAAAAAAGATTATGCATCCTGTAACCTCACAATGGAACAGCATAGCACTCAAACATAATAGCTTTCAGGTAATTCGCAGAGACATGCAAAGCTGAAAACTACTCTCCAGGTGTTTACTGCAACTGTGAATGTTTTACTGCCCCACACAGCCTTTATGTAAAAATGCAAGTGCTAGAATCAAACAAAAAGACATTGTGAAATCTTACTAATCCACTTGCATTCGATTCATTTAACAGTTTTTGAGCCTTTTAATTGAAGAATCACCTCAAGTGGACCAGAAACTAGCCTTGTCTTGAAAGTGGAATACAAATACGTCAACTGGCCACTTCGACATAGTTTTCTTTCTATACTTTTAAGTGTAATATGCATAATAAAATAGATGAAAGAAAAATACACAACATTGCAAGTCTTAGATGTGTATAAAGGTCCAATTTTGCCATGTGACAATAGAAGGCTGATTGCTGGACTAGTGTCATTCATTTACACACTAAAACAGCATGGTCTCACAATACTGACTTCCTCCCAATTTATATGTATTTTAAGTACAGTCTAAACTATTCCATATTGTTCCTGTTCGATTTGACTGAAACAAGCCAGAAGACTGCGGTTCTGACAACAGAAGGATCTAGCAGTTACTATTGCAATTCTAGTGGCAACAATCCCTAGAGGCATAGGGAATGCTTCTTAAAAAAACAGCATACATCCAACATAACTTACATCATAAATAAATCTTTAAAAATAATATGACCACAGCATGAATGTCCTACAGAAAAATCTACAGTGATGGCAAAAATGGCCAGATCTTTCTGCTGTCACAACATTTTGACAAAAACGATGCCATTTAGAAAATAAAGAACATGTTACACAATGTCCTGTTTTGATGTGACTTGCCTTTTGTACATCTATAACAATGCCCATTTTCTTTATATTCTAAATATCATGTTCAATAAGGTGTCACCTCATTGGGTTCTGTGCACATAAAATTATACTGAAATAATGCCATTGACATGGAATATCGAAACAAAACTGTAAAAACCAGGTACAAAAGGTACAATATAATCAAAGGACCACGTGAAGAGGTGTGAAAAAGTCTTCAGTATTCACAGAAAAATATCAACTGAAGTAACTCACCGGACAAGAAGCGTCCTAAGTTTATATACATATGATAAGTAAAATTGAAAATAGATTTTCCTCTCTGTACATAGCATTGTATTCTTTCATCTTCCTCTTCAGTATTTACAAAGAACTCCTGTTCTTGAGGTCTCCCTTGTTTTTAAGTTCTGTGTGGATCTAGTCAAGAGAGATAACGTCAGATATGGAGCCATAAATGGCCGCTGCAGCCTCTACAGAGGACCTTGACAATCCTGAGATGGCGTGGCTGTCCCTGTCTCTGTCTCGTTCTCTGTCTTTGTCACGGTCCCGCAGACTGCTGGAAGACACCAGACTACTGGTGCTGCCACTGTTGCTGCCTCCGTTGGTGGCGGCCAGCGTGCTGCTCCCAGGTGTGCCCGGCTGTTCTCGTAACATCTGAGAGGAGCCATAGGGCAGGAAACGGTTGAGTAGCAGGTCGTGGTCCTCCGAAGCTGAGGCTGATGCAGCTGCTGCAGCAGCCATCACCATGTTGTAATGCTAATAGGACAGAGAAAGTGACCATTAACACAACAACTAAAACAGAAACATACTGCTTAAAGCTGCTGCTAGTGTTCGGGTACTTCAGTTATACCTGATTGTCGCCTGGGAGGAAGGAGAAGAAATTTAAATCTGTAAGGAAAGAAAGGAGACTCAGTCAATTTACTTTAATCTCAATATAGACTATCAATACTGACATTTCAGATGTATCAAACATCTGGGTTCAAGGATTGGTTTGTTCAAATTTTACTTAGTCTGTCTTATATAAATTTGAGGTGCCATGAAGAACTTCAAACTGTGAAATATGACACTGCATTTGGTTAAAGTAGGGCTGAAAAAGGTCATTTTTCTAGCATACCACCATTCTGACACAAGGCAATACAAAGGGTGATTAAATGATCTTGTTAGGGGATAATTATCCCAATGATAAGCTTTGGACATTTTTAATCTATATCGACTGATCTCACAACCTGTCACACAAAAATGAACTCAACAATAATTTTTTGTGTGTCGTGAAGAACAAGTAGAAGGGTCGGCAACCTTAGACACTCAAAGAGCCATTTGAACCCATTTCCCACAGAAAAGAAAACACAGAGAGCTGCAAAACCCTTTTGATGTCTAAAATGAAGATAACATTGCATATATCTTTTTTCTTTTTTTTTTACCTTTATTCTATGTATAAAAAAAATAGCGTGTTGCATTCATGAAATCAATGAACTGGTGCAGAGAAAACAAATTTTTTTCCTGCATGCAACAAAATTATTTTGAACATTTTGAACTCCAAAAAAAGACCCTGGCGACTTCCACAGCTGAATTGATGTCTTTAATTTGCTGTCTGGTAAATGTTCTGTTTACTTCAGATACTTTTCTTTTCTTGAAATTGGAATTGGGGGTTGAAAAGCTCAATGAATTGCGTGCCGGCGGGTGTCACACACGTCGCGGTTGTGACGCATGTTTTGAGAGACAAAAAGAAAAGAAAAGAAAAACAGAAAATAAACACGTTTTATTTTAATGTTACAAGAGAACCATAATCTTCAAATTTAGAATTACATTTAAAAAATAAAGTAAATACAATAAAATAAAATTTAAATTAAATACTCATTATTTAATTTCAAAAGACACAGGGAGCTGCGGGTTGCCGACCCCTGAAGTAGAACATGAACTGTGAATAATGTCCGCTGTGTCTGCAGCACAAACTTAAGGACAAGTGAATATTGCTTTGAGACAGACTTAAACATTGAAAGCTATACCTATCCTTTGATGCAAGTGAGAAGTTTACCTGGCAGGTCACTAGATGTGTGATAATAGTGGCGATAGTCCTGGATAAGAGGTGGAGGAGGCGGAATGTAGCTGGTCTCCACAGGGGGCATGCTGGGAGTTCTTGTCACAGGTGAGGCCTGGTTGTGTAGGTTCAGCACTCTAAGAACAAATCATGCCACATCACATTAAGCGAAAATGTAACATGACAGAGCTAAGCACAAAGATCCCAAAATATAATTTTGTTTACTGTGACCTCACTTCCTGTTTTTGCTTTTGAGACTCACCCTTTGTTTGGAGGTGGAGAGACAGGTGACAGCGAAGGACAGGCTCTTTTAAGAGGTGGCTCATCATCAAGTTCATCTTCTGAGGAGCTATCCAGTGTCAGGTCAATCACATCAACTTTCTTGCTGTTGTCATTAGATGAGCCCCGTTTCTGCTCATGATTTTCAGTCCGAGACGCATCTACGAAGAAACAGCTAACTGACACTGTGTTCTTGGATCACAATGCAGAGCACACTTAAAGAATCTGAAATGTACAAGATACATACCACTGTCTACACCATTGTAAGAAGCAGACACTTCCTGCACCTCTCTTTTTGACCTCATGGGGGCCCAGTTTCCATCTTCTTTGAACTGGATTTCATCACAGTCGGAACAGCTATTCAAGATCTCCATGAACAATCTGTGAAAATTCCATGCCATGTTAAAACCAATTTGCAACCAGAATTAAAAAAAACAGTGGTACTCATACAAGGATACAAGGAAATTTATTTGTCAATATACAAGAGGTTGCATAATGAAATTAAAGTGTGGTAAAGTGTGGTCCCTACTGTGGAGGGAAGAAGCTGCTCTGGGGACTCCCCTTAAATCATCACTCCTTAAATCTTATATTTTGTAAATATCATATTAGTGGCACTTTTAACAGCTTTAATTCCTATCTGTCCATTCAGAACAAACACACTCATATATACGAAAATATACAAGGTGATGCTTTGGTGGAACTTAAGGTAAAAATGAGCTTATGAAATATATCGCAAAACAGCTGATTTAAGCAATAGATCCACAAGATGTAAGGTTTATGAAATGCAAAAACACAGGCAGTGTGCTTTATAATATCACATAAGATTTGTTCAAAAATACTTTCACAGCATGAGTTATTTGACCTTACTCCTCAAAAATCATTAGGTAAATTGCATAATAATCCTGTCAGAAAGTAATCTACTAGGACCTTGCCACTTTTAATGACACAGGTTAAACTTTTTTTAGGTGGATAACCTCTGCATTATCTTGCCAGCACTCACATTAGCATATGTTTCATCTTTAAGGAAAACATTGGCACAACATTTTGTACTTTACATGCCACCAGACTGGAATCATATTATACTACCTAACACCAAAGCAGTGTTGTGCTCACCCATCAATAATAAGGTGCTCATATGGCGCCTTCTTGTCGCAGACTGGACACACCCAGGTCGGCTTCTTCTCATTCATTTGGATATAAAGTGTAGCATCAAAGCACTGAAGGTGAGAGCATGTCATTGCTCTGCATGGGATTGTCAGCCTCATCTTGCCAAGCTTCAATAAAAAACACCAAAAAATGTCACTTTTCGGTACTGAATTCATTGCCCCACCTCTTTGTTTTTATAACACTGAAATATATTTTTGACAAAGTCACATGTTCTTAATAATTATGTGGTATAAACAGAAGTGCTTTTTGTCTACGGATTACAAAATACAGTTACTGGCAACTTAAAAAAATAACTTTGAGACAAGCTATATTTTCGTAGGCTTTCTATAATTAAGCATAATAGCAGAATATTTACAGGGCACAGGAGAGAGACTCGTAGACTGGTTGTGGCGATCTCACTCTCTGGATCAGCTGTTAATTTCTCCTTGACTGTGAGAAAGAAGAAGCAAAACAAATATTAAACACAAGAATTACAGCTTTGAAATGGTCTGGTTCAGTGTATAAGTGTAGATTATTTAACAAGATCATAATGTCTTTCAGAGTTAATCCTCGATTAACACACACAGAACACAACAATGTAAAGAGATTTCACATTGCTCTGGGATTACTTTGCCGCTCTAAATACTTTTGTTCAATCAAAACAAACATATTTAAAGAACATGTAAGCTCTGCAAAAATATGCTAGTAAACAACAAATGGTCATTTTAGAACATCCACAGAACTTTTCTATGCAACTTTGAGGAACTCAGTTACTTTTTAGAACTTAGTTCCTTTATAGGTCACATGTTTAGTTTCTGGGACTTCCATGGGTGCTGTGATCAAGTGGCTAAAAAAGCCACAAAAAATGCATAGTAGTAACCATATGAATAAAGTTAATTCAAGTGATAGTCTTTTTGATACTCACTTAAAACTAAAGTGGCAACACAAGTTCATGTTTTGACATCAAAACCAAGTGGCAACTTACTTAGAGCTCTTGAGTGATCAGGGTTCCTAATTCCTTTGGCCCGTAGTCTTTGTAACAGCACAGCAGACGACTGCTGTCTTACCAAATAAACAGCCATGGAAAAACTCTGAAAAAAAAAAAAACATAAAACAGTGAGAAAAACATGTCTCACTGAATGACCAATGTCCTTTCTACAGAATCAGTTTAAGTGGGCTATAACGCTTGACTGTTTAACTGTAACATAGATCTTCTTACCCTCCCAATTTCTGAAGTCCATGACACCACAATTGTGTTGGGGACTGTGGTGGACAGTCTGACAAGAGAAGTTATATTGATGGGGCGACTGGGTCTTTTTGGTTCAACTCCATTTTTGGTCGGAGGAAGATATCCCTGCAGTCAACACATCAAACGTCAATGACTTTGATCCTCAGTAACTGTTGGTGTGATGCACAGAAAATATGACAGGATAGACGTAATAACCAACTGTCTGGACTCACTGGAAGATTACAGGGTTTGCCGTTGACCTTCACACACAGATTAGGGGGAAAATGATCCTCCTGAGGACAGCTTGTCTCTGATAAACAAAATCTGAAAATGAAGAATTTAATTACTGAAGTGAAACACTCAAAATTCAGAGGACAATCATGTCTGTGGTGTCCTAAAAGTCCACATTTTAAACTGTATATTTTTTTAAAAATGGCTTTAGTTCATTGTGAATAAGCCTGTGCATCCAGCAGACTTCCTTGCTGCATTGTTAATTCCATAAGAACCTGTTCAGAACTCGTTCCCATGGCAGTTTACCTTGATTGCAATCTTTGTGGCCTATCATCAACTGTAAAGTAATGAATAACTTCAACTTTAAATAAGTTTAAATAACTGAAAACTTAGGTAATGGTTTTCTGAGGCCTGACTCTGAAACCCAAAGACTACCATTCAAGAAATTCTAGGACAAGCAGATGTGTTTTTGGACAAAAGAAAAACTGGACGGACAAGATGTACAAGTGTTATGGTTGTTTCTGGTTCCTTCGGATCCAGGGGGGAGCTAAACATAGACCCACTGGCTAACTAAGGCAAATATACTTTTTTTTTTATAAAGAGAAAGCAAATTATTAATGCTCTGAAGTGTTTTAGTTATACCTTAACTGGACTTGAACAGCAAAGTCACATTTGGTCCCAGATATGTCCCTAAAGAATTAAAAGAGAAGTCAAGTCAGGTTGGTCAAAACATTTTAAAATATAAAATATAAACAGTAACTTGAGAGTGGTATGGTAGCTACGGTACTTTTACTGTATTATTTCTTCATATCCCTGACACCTGAAAACTGTGTGCACCTAAGAGTTTTCTCACATACATGGAGCTGCTGATCTGTTGAACTTGCAGTGGTGTTAATGCGAAGGCGTAGCATGCTTCCTGGAACCGTTGACTGTTGTCTGAGGCTATGAAAAAATAAAAACAGAACAGATCTTGACAGTCATATTGGATGCTACAAAAACCACTAAGCACCAGTGTCAACTCATACTGAACTTTAACTAAGCATGTTAACTAAGCAAGCAAGTCACGTTTCAGATATCTGTGCTGAAAATACTTCATCAGTGTTATGTTACAGAGACAAGTGTTATCAATACACTTACACAGCTGAACAGGTTGTGGTAAACTTACCCAGGCTGGTTGGCTTAATAAGCTCATCCAGCACGTCATAAAATGGCAATCTCTGGAGCTTGACATCAGGGTGTACAGGGTGCAGGGCGGAGGGGAGGTGAGGCAGACTCAGCTCATGCTTAGGCCCAAGTAAAGAAACAGGCAGCAGAGGCGACGGAGAACCATGGCTGTCAAATCCCAACTGGGCAAGGCCAGCAGGCAGACTGGAGGCAGAATGAACACTAGGTAGAGCCAGGTCCACTGGCGAAACCATTTTGATTGGGAAGCGCCGTCTATAGAGCTCTTTGATCTTCATCTGCACCGCAGGACTGCAACCAGCCTTGAGTAGATGGAGAGCTTTGGTCAAAAGTTCGTGTTTGCGCCCATGCTTATTCCGTCCTGCATACCCCAACAACACTTGGAGCTCCGAAACTCGAAGGCTCATTACCATTTGCTGGTGAAAAATAAAAAGTGGGAAAAATTGTCTATTACACCATGGGAAATACATGGTCTATTCTTACTGTTAAGAAAAAGGTTTTATTTTTTCATTTTGATTTCAGACATTGTTATTTAAAACACTAATGTCTGATTTACTTCTTTAAATCATCATGAAATCCTTCCCTTGCTAAAAATTGTCCACACCCATAACATGTTCATTTCTGAGATATGCTTGAATCAGGAAGATTAGCATATTTTCTTTGGCCTTCGTTCAGGCTATTATCTCAGTAAAGGCCCAACAGTAAACGTTTCACCATATATTTAACAAACACAGCCACTGACGACAGGATGACTTTGGCCAGGCAGTCTTTTGGCTAGAAGCAGATCTCGCACATTTTGTGTACTGAAAATACTTTTCAAAGCTTTAATCCATCACCAAATACTTTAAGTGATAATAAGGAGTATGAGCACAATAACTCATCTGCATCTGGACAAAATAGAGAAATACAACACACCAGGGACATTTTCTTAATATAATATCTGTTAAAAAAAACGTTGATTCATACCTTGCAATTTTTGAGAGAATATTTAATGATGCCTTAGATATATTACACTGTTAGATGGCCCTGTTTTTGTTGTAGAAGATTGTCAAAATAATGGAAACAAGATAATTAAATGCAACGACAAAGGACAATGTTTATTCTCAACTAATCAAAAAACCTCTGTCCTTTGTAATGCATACAAAGTAACACCATGAACCTTCCATACTACCACAAACTGGATTAACATGTCTAGAACAAAGAGAGAATGACAACTTAACATCTTACACTCCACAAAAGAATTGTTTCTCATTAAGTCAATATACTGTGCCACATTATACAGCAGGCATGTAGAAATGTTCGACCTTCGTTATCTCTTGGCATTTAACTGTGTTTCAAGGAACCTTTATGCCCAAATAAAAAACTCAATTTTAACACAAACTGCCATCATGAAAACGTAACTGGCAATCCACTTTGATCATCAATAAAGGCAATCTGCCCGTTGGTGATTGGCTCATTGATGACCCGCAAAAGTTAAATCTTTCAGGAACTTTGAACATCCCAATGGCAGTTGAAATTGGGCTAAGAAATAAGATGTGGAGGCGCATACCAGCAGATATAAGACGCACATTGATCGAAGCTTTGATGAGTATGTGTTAGCTTAAAACCCTAATCTAAGGCACAACAATAATTGTGTTCACTAACTGATACAGCTCATATGATTACTCAAAGGAGAAGTACTACCAGTGCAGAGACTCGTTTAGGAGAAGAGATGATCAAAACGAAAACGTTTTACAACTATATAGAACGAATCTTTCAATAAAAAGTAGTTACCAACACTGAGAGGGTAAAAGGACACATTGTAGATTTTAGCATAGCTGGCTAACAGTACTTGTATTAAAATAATAGAGATATCAAACTAAACTAAAACTTATAATACAGTAATTACTTTTTGTTGTGTAAGAACTGTAATCCGTTGCACAATAACATTACAGCTCACCAGACGGGGAAACTGTCTTTATATCGTGAACTATCGTCACGTCTGATCAGAAATAAGGCTAATGGAAGCTAAACTGCGATGCCTTCCAGGGAATAGACAGAGCCCATTTTTAAACAGCCATCCCCGTCCGCCCGGTGAACTACTTATAATGTCAAGTGTCCAACGCTATGGTGCCATTGAGTTAAATACGATTAGATGAATGTGGTTTTCATAATTCTCAAAGACTGAAATCTGGATTTATCTGTAGGTGAGCCGCACTGTAGAGGCAGTCTAACGGAACGTCGGCAACAATAACAAAGCTAATGCTAGCGAGCTAGCCAGACAGCTAACAGTTTGTCTGGTCCCCACTGCTTTGCTTTTTGGTATTATATGCTTGGATAACAACAATGTTGGTGTACCTATTGTCAGTTAACAACGGTGCTATGATTTGAATTTCAAATCTCACTAGGTGAAACGTCTATTTGTCAAGCTAATGTAGAGGCTCCCTTTACCTTCAGTTCCGCACTCTCCGCCATCTTGTTACATTATCTGCGCATGCGCAAAAGCCATTCTCAAGGGACAGAGTCAATTCAAATTGTCTGTAACTACTTCACAACAGACAGCAGGGGACGCTGTCGTAACACAGAAAAACGTCGGATGTCAAGTGTACTGAAATTCCTTTTTTATTTGCTTGTCTTGTTTTTTCATGTTCGGTACAAAACTAAAACTAAAACAGACTTTAAATGTAGTGTGTCTTCCTTTTACTTAATATTTGCTAAACGCAACTGATAATCAATTAGCCAAGTTGATGAGTTGCTTGACAGAACAATAATGGCCAGCTATTGTGATAATCAGTTACTTGATTTTCATTTACCATGCAGGCCTACAAATTTGAAATGGGAAAAATTTGCTGGGTTTTTAAAATTGAGGGTTTTCTGTATTTCTTTGTTTCGTGTCAGTGATTAACACATTTTGAATTTTCGATTGTTGATTCCACAAAAATACATCAATATAAATAAATAGATAAATAGATAAATGAATAAATACAGGTTAGCCTTTTTTTGGACTGGAAATTTGTGGTGGACTATTTCCTATTGTTTGTGACATTCGCTAGTTCAATCAATGGGTCGATTATGTAAATAAATGCAGAAAAAAAAACAGGAATCAGTGCGATCTTTTTGTATGATGTCGCCCCGTAAACTGAAATTTACGTTATGGATATCTTTTGAAATGCAATCCAACATAAGTTGTTCTTACACTTAGTCGAGGAAAGTCTTTGCTTCTCTTATGATTAATTGAAATTTTAAGAGTTTTGTGACTAAAAATAAATAGAGATGGATCATGAAAATTGACATCACTATGGGAAAACAGCCACATTTCTTTTAATAAAATGATTTATTTATTAGAGATGAAAACAAATTTTACAAGAACAAATAGGCTACTCTTAATAGAATATGTTGCTACTTACAAGGTCGCGGATGTATCTAATTTAGCCTACTAACTTCTGTGTTTATTTTCAAGTCTTCAAAATCAAACAGACATGGTTTGACAGCTACAAATAATTTTATTTTAGGCCTATATCAATGCACAAGCTGTTTATGGTAATTCCCATCATTCGTTTAAAGTGCATAACATCCAAGGTAGGCTAAGCTATTGGCCTGCAAAGACAAACACAGCGAAAGTAGTAGGCTAATTCACAATACTGAGATGATAAGGAGCAATAAAATGGCGAGTCAAAGCTGCCATTTTTAACAACAACAACAACAGAAACAAAACAAACAAACAAACCAAGGACCCGAAATAACAACCCATAACTATTACAAGATACACACATTTTCATTGCACTTTGCCACAAATAATAAATATCATAAATGGTCTCATTTCAGTAAAACAAATTTCACCGTATGCAATAGCCTACATAAATGCTGAGGGTGGGGGATACACATTTTAAAATATTACAAGTAATTACAAGTTGGTCTTCGCTCAACTTGATTATAACAGTTTCCCTGGAGGTTGTGCCATGGTTTGACAGAAGCTTAGGATATGTCTTTTGACTCTGTCTTATAAATGCGTAGTAGTCTCATACGTTCAGGGTGGTAGCAGAGGAGATTTGAAGGAGCAGGATCCGGTGCAGTGGCGAGGAGTCAGCATCTTACACGAAAAATGGTGTAAAGCGTCGTGAGCTTCTATGGGGGAGATAAAACAATCAATAGTGTACATGCACGAGTAAAAAAAAAGGACTTATTACAAAATTTTTTTTAACTATGTTAATATTAGGCTTGAATACACTACAACACACAGTGGATTTTCTGCAGCAAACATGTTAAAGTTTGTCTATAAGCAGTTATTGACAGGATCAACTGGTACAAGACCACGCTTATAAAAAATCCTCGACAAAAGTATGAATCAACGTTGTATGGGCCACGTATGATCAATGATTGATATGCTTGTTCTCTGTGTTTGAGGCTCTGGGTGCAGAATTAATGCGCATATCATCGTGGCTATTATTTCAGACTTATGGCCAATTTTTCAGCTTCTTACGTTGATGCTATAAACTGATAATCAAACACTGTTTTTTTTTACTAGAAATTTCCACCAGATTATAGACATTTTTCTATAGGTCATTTTAGTTAATATATTGAAATGAACGAGGGAATCAAAAGCAAATGGCGAGAAAAATCATTTCCACTTGAAAATGTTTCAATTGTTACTCCAAGTGATACACCCAACAGGCTACTTTGCTTATTAAAACATAAATTATAGCCCAGACAAATCCTCAGTCACTTGTACCATTTTGAGCATCAGCGGTCACGTCGGTAGGCTTTGCACGCCAGTAAATCTGTAAATCCATGGTAGAAAATGAAGGCACGTCGCATGACGCTCATCCGCTCCCTCTGCTTTATTTGTCTCACCTCTCACGATGTGAAGCTGCTGAACCATCTCCTCCCTATAGGAAAGTTCCCTTTTCATTTGATCTTGAAAATTATCTGGGGAACAAATGGCAAGCAAAGATTGGAGTCAGTGAAGTGATAAAAGAGCCTGTGTTAAAACAACGACAAGAACAAATTTCAGTTAAAAAAAGGGGGGGGGGGGGGTAGGTTAAAACGAGTTAAAAAATCAGAAAAAAACGTGTTTTTTGTATTTTAACGCCCATAGAGG